>CM062818.1:1769092136-1769621803 GCA_031772625.1 Pinus tabuliformis
ATTCAAAATACCAGTTTATTCAACCCATTTCTCCAGCTCCGGACTCTAATAGTCATTTACAATGCCAAAGCTTCTGCTTTCAAAAGCAAAGCTACAAATATGTAAATTCTGTTCATTATACATAACTCAAGATATAAAAAAAAACCTCAATAATCACCAGATCTGAGATTCTAGTCCTCCCACCTATAACTCTAAATCCTATTACAAAAGTGCTTTTAGAATTTCAGAATTGCAGAGGAGAGCAGCCTCTATTCCATTCTGAAATCTGCTATTTATAATTTTTTGCAAAGGAATTCTTGAGATGAAAGTTTGTTGAAGAGAAATTTGTTCAATCCAATTTTATTTGCTCCAAATTTCCATCTTTAATTGCTGGAGCATTCTCATTGATTGAGATCTTTTTCTCCATATATCTTCTACTGTTTTCCTGCAAAAAGAAGTCAAAATGAATTAAAATGTAACAATAAAATCAAAATACCATTTCTGGCATTAAAACAAATCCAATCAAATTCTATTTAAATAAATGATTGAAAATAAAAATATAAGCTCTCTATTGATGCCTGGGATGGTTTAATTGGCCAAAGATATCATTGATGAGCGAATCTGCCATTAGAAAAGGCTTAGACAAATAAAAATGCAGAAAATAACTCAGAAAATTGATTTTGTTTTAGAAATTTGGAGCTTGATCTTCTGCATGATTTTTGACCCAATTAATAACCAAATCTATTAATGAAACCTCCTCAGAAATGTTCTCCTTGATTTTATCTTTCCAATGAGCCGTCCCGGGCCTTATTTGGCCAAGTAAAACTCAATCTATGGGCCTCCAAAGTAGATGAGTCAAATCTTACATAAATCTGGAAATTCTGTTGCTGGACTAAAAATCAGACTTTTAATTAAAAATCTAATCCTAAATTAGAATCTAATTATTTAATAATTAATTCTAATTTAATCATTAATTATAACTAAACTAATTAATTAATAAATTATGTATTAATTAATATTAATCTGATTTAACTAACCAATTAAATATTTATAAACTAATTAATATTAATATAAATAATAATTTAATTTTAATTTAATTAAATATTATATATTAGTTAATTAATTAATGTAATATATTAATATTAAATATTTTAAACTATTAAAAACAAACTAACCTACCACTATCCTATTTCACTCACGTATGAGTGAAAGTTTAAACCAAAAAAAGAACAAATGTATTATAACTTTAAACAAAAACAAATGCAAAGTTCGTTAAAAAAATAAGCCATCGCACATCGCAAGAAATGCACCATCGCATTTTTTGGAATGTCCTCATATAAAATCTGTGATGCAATAAATTTTGCGGTGTAGGAGTGTGGAATTAGTGTGAAGTCATGGGAGTTATAAGGAGTTAAAACTTCATTCATGTCTTAAGTCTTTTAGCCATCGCATCGCAAGAAACTTGGATCGGGTTTTTTAAGATTGGTATTTTATGAAAATTGCGATGGTTGCGATATGCGATCTAATTTTTTATTTTTTTTTAATATTAAGTTTTATTTTAATTAAATTAATCATATTAATTCAAAATTTAATATTAATTATCAATTTTTTATTTTTTATTTTTTGGTTTTATTTGAATGAAATTAGTTATGAAATTATCTAAACTACAGCCACTCCAAAAATAAATAAAAAGAATAAAAATAGCATTTTTAACCCAGACTAGATAAATAATGGAACTTCAAAGGAGTACCATTTTCAAACCAGTTGACCAAATGAGGCGAAACAAGCGTCAATGGGAAGCTTATAAAAAATTGATTTTAACAAAGCAATCAAAACAAGAATCCAAAGAAAATGAAAAATTAACAATCGCGTAGGATAATCAAATAAAATAAAAATCTTAAAAGGTGCTTAGCAAAAAAATTTATAGAAAGGGTCCCCATTATATTGAAGTGAAGACGTCAATAATGGGGGGTTGTGTTTTTACCATAACAATGGTGACACACGGGAGAAGAACCAGTTATCTCTGTTTGATATGAATAAGATTTTCCTAAAATTAAAGTAAAAATAATTAAAGAAGAGAGAATTATGCTTGACATGCTTGACTAGGTTCATTAGTCTGAATAAAAGCAAGAATCATCTAACTGTAATTTTTCTTAAAATTTCTCATAAATTAAAATATTTCAAAATTCTATATCAGTTTTTAATTAGTTGTAGAGATAAAGCAGGGGTCACTTTACAGCTTAGCTTTTAAAATATACTCATTTGTCATAGGTAGAGCCACTGCTACCAGCAAACATTTATAGTCTCGACAGGGTTACCTTTTAATCATCAATGATTCAGAATCCCATCCCTTCAAGAATTATTGACCTAGATATAAATCCATTTATATATGTTTATTTTTTTATTTTTATTTTTATTATAAATCTTAAAAGCCATTGTCCTGGTATGGTAGCCAGATAGTTGACAATGCCATTCACTGGTTATAATTGGACTGAACAAGTTGGCTCGTGATGAGACCCCTTGTCTTATAATTGTTTGCAATCATAAGCCATAATTACTAAGTTTGTTCACAGTGTTGGTAATGTCACCTATTTATCCCCTATGATCATGGTAAGCAAGCTCATAATAAGACCTCTTATCTTTTAAGTTTAAATATATCTGGATTATATTCTAGAAAAATAAGACTCTTTGGGACGGGGAGAACCATTAACTCCTTAAGAGTTAAGAATGGCTATTTCAGAGTTACAAGGTGCTTTGCTGTAAAGTGTCTTTACTTGGTTAAAAATAACTTTTCTTGACTGATAATAGAACTTTGAAAGATCTTAATAAAATATTGAGATTTCAAAATGATTACAATTTTGGTGAAAAAGGCATTTCTTAAATTTTATGATACTTTGCCAACTTCTCTTGATTGGTAATCTCTTCCTTAAGTATGTCTACCTTTATAATAAGAAAATCAAATTTTACTAAGAGATTTAAGAAAAAGCTAATAGGTGACTATTAACAATTTTTCTCCATGTATGCTAACCATTGTTAGGTAACAAGAAGGCCTTCCATACAAATCATGAAAAAATCACCAAAATCAAAACTGAAAACCAAAGGAAAAGAATTCTTATGCCAAAATGAAAAAGAAATCAACAAACAAAAATGAAGAAATTGAAAAGTGAAAGGAAAATCCAAGTTTTTTGAAATACAAACTCCAACAAGAATGGTTATACCATTGTGTCAACAATATGAAGAAAAAGAAAATAATCGTGTAATCAGTGCTTCTTATGTCGAGATTTTAGAAAAATCATACCCTGTAGGGTTGTAAGTGTTTTTTAGGCTTTTTGGATAACAGTGATAATTATTTCGGCCACAACGAAAATTTTCTGTCTGATATCAATCTTTTTGTTTCAAAGCATCAACTTAATCATTTTTTAATGAAATGAATGCTTAAAGAAGCAAGCTAAAGGTTCTGAAACTTCCTGGTGTAGCTGTTTCAATGAGGATTATCGCTGCTTCTTGAAATAAAGCCAGGAGAAGAGTACGGACTTCGAAAATATGATCTGGCGGAGGATTGGAAGCTTTTATGAAGAGCTGCAAAACAGATTTATATCAGAAAATCAAAACTAAAACTTAAAGTAAGGAAATGGAAATTAATGAAAGTGGGTTCATGAATCTTACCATTGGATAATTGCTTTTGATCTTACCTGAAAGGTATCAGTTTCTCCAAACTAGCTGACTTCTTATTTTAATTAACATTAAAAACTTGAAGAAGTCAAACTAACTAAAATCCTATAACCCAAAATCATTATTTATTTTATCCTAACTAAAGCAAGCAGTAAAATGCAAAAATGGAATGCTTAGTGCTCAAGGGAATTGAAATTAAAACCAATGCATCAGAAATGAGACTGAGAATTTGCAGTAATGATTGTTTCTCAAAATATTATAAGTTTCATATAAACTCCATGATTTTGTAAATTGTCTAGAATCAAGACCAAATCCAAGATGATAAAATTTGAATATGAAGATCGAAAGGTCTTGAATTTCTTATTTAATTACGAAATTATATATTTAAAACTGAAATATATGAGAAATCAAAATTATTTAAATATGTTGCAAATTGGTCATTAACTGCTCTCTTACCATAGTGGTTACCCAAGCTTGCTTTAAATTAACACATCGCCGTATTGGATAATTCACATCATATGTTTCTTTACCATGCTTCAAGTTTAATCAACAAGCCTTCACCTTTGTTGCTATGCCATATATCGATTAAACGTTAACGGCTTAGAGGCATGCATTGGAAGCTATCGCATTGGAGGTTGGAATGACAAGTTTTCTATAAGAACAGGCGATGAAAACATGTGCAATGAAATGAAGCGATCACATCATTAAAGATATATTGTATTGGGGATCGGGGAATATTTAAATTGTGCTTCCCACATCGCACATCGCACATCGCAGAGTCGGAAATGTGTTATGAGCATAAATATAAATGCGATGAAGCTATTGCGATATCGGCAATGCAATGGATGACGTGGCTAATCGGCGATCGCGATCGGCAATCTTAAGCGCACGATGTAACAATTCTCGATACGTCGATATGCGATGAAGAGCGGACACGATATTTTTATGAATTTGATTTGAATTTCATATCGGATCCGAAATTATGTGGTCATCACAATATCGGTAAAGTCATTTATCGGAGATCGGCAATTTTAGATAATGGAAGTATACTTCACTTTGCAAACCTCCGATATGCAAAATGCGATATGGATGATGTGATTGACGAAGATGAGCGCGCTGAGAATATTGCAAACATTTTCACTGAAATATCAGTAATACAAAAATCAAGTTGAATGCTATGATATTGCTTGACATTTCAATTGGGTTTTCTGATGGTTGAAAGCAAAGTTAAAAATGTTCAAATTCTAATGAATCAAAAATAAAATTTCCCTGAACCTATTGCAAATTTAAAATGGGTTTGCTGCTTACTTCAAGTTTTGAGAAAACAAATGAAAATATGTAAATAAAATAGAACAAGAATAAAAAATAAACTAAGGAAAAGAGAAACTTAATAAGAGATGAGAACGAGCTTATAAACGCATACCTTGAAGGAAATTGTCTGCAGATCTTACCTCACAAATCTTCAAATCTTTCCTTGGATTTATCAAAATTCTAACTTCGTTTAACATCATCTTATTATTTATTCTAAATCGGAGTGTGTTCAAGAAATCTGAAATTTACCAGAATTAAATATGAAAATAGTCTTCCCTTTTGAATTGAAACAACAATTTATTACCTCTGCTCATTCCGAATTAATCTTGAGAAAAATCTGTATTGTTATAGTGACTGTTCAATAATGCCTTTAGTAAATAAATATGATGCGTTTTACAACATCAGATAATAAACTAAAGGACCGAATGGGATAAAGCCACTAATTGTGGAAGAATATCAACACAGATTTAGATATGTGCCAGGTGCATATTCTGTCAATACATTATTCGAAATAGGTAGAGATGTATTCATGGGTAGAGGTATTGCTGCAAGAGATTTTGATTTAAAAATGGGAAGGAAGAATTAGAAATTTTCTGATGAGAGGCAAATATTTCCTTGAACATGTATATGATATGAGAAGGGTTAATTGCTTCCTTTATTTTTAATCTGCAGAACTATTAAAAATAAATTAACTAAATTAATTCTACTCCTATTCTAACCATATACATGAAAATGACTAGGTATAGTCATATTTCCAGTGTAACCATTCTCTCATTTTTGTTCCTGCATATATGTACAGTTTAAATGTTAGTAATAAAAATAGAAATCTTATTGAACTAAGAAAGTTAAATCTGTAAGTAGAATGTACAACTATTGTTAGAAGCTTATTTGAAATCTCCTTCTCATGAAATTTTCTTTCCAATTGAGTACCAATTGGATCATAGAAATCTGGATGGATTTCTATTAAGGATTGGGAAATGTTCAAAGGAAGAGATAACAGGCCAGATTGTGGATATGAGCTTTTAAATTCAAAGGCCTGGAAGAAACTGTTAGTGTTATGTGTAAATGTTAAGCTATTAACAATCTTCCATGAAGGAAAAGTTTCCAAATATTTTTCAAATGAATTAATGAAAAATGGATGGAAATCTTTCAAATGAAATGGAAAATTATTAATTAAATTAGATTGCTGGCAGATTTCTAAAAATACATTCTCTTGTTGATATTGCCTTTGAGAAGATAGAAGCTTTTGATAAAACATTAGCATTGATTGAAATTGAAATTGAAATTGAAATAGCTTTTGATACTCTTGATTACAATATAAAATTTCAATTTTCCAACAGGGCAATGCATCAATTGAATGTTTGATAGTAAAGTGCTCAATATGCCAGCGTAATGTATCAAAAATCTGAAAAATAAAATCTGAAAATAAATCTGATTTTATACAAAATAAGTGAGGAAACAAAAATAAAATGAAATCATTATTTGTACAACTAATGTTACAGCACAATTGGGATTGTTTTGAAATAATTTCTCTTTCACAAGGATTGGCCAGAATTATGGAATTTGAGTAATTTTGAATTCCAACTTGTGAACTAAAAAGAGAATTATGATTATGAACAGGAATGAAGGCTTGATCATTGCAAATTTCAGATTCCAGATCATTCCTTTGTGTGCTCATGCTCTTTTGAAGAAGATTGCTTTGCTGCTCTGATTTCGGTATTTGTTCATCATGGAAAGATTCAGAAATTTGTACAGCTGTTTGCATTTGCTGATTTCCAATTTGATTTTCTGAATTTACCTCAAAGTAGCTTTCAGATTTCAAGGCGGTTCTTTCTCCAAAATTGCTGCTATTGTCTTCTTGTATTTGATCAGAAATATTTTCCAAGCTTTGTGAAACCTCTTCATCACAATTTATTTCCACATCCGAATTGGATTTCTCATTTATATTGGAAGGGGATGGAACAAAGCTTGAACTAATTTCATATGGATCGGGAATAGGAGGAATAGAATAATTATGTTCAAACCAACCTAGTGATTCTTCTTTCATAGGTTCATCTTTGACATTAAATTTTAAACAATTCAAATGAAATCGAATATTAAAATCTCTAACAGACTCATTTTCATTTCGTAGATATTCAATTTCATCACATACCTGATCATAATCATAGCGGTCAAATTTACAAACGAAAATTGTAACAAATTGATCCCAGCTGTGAATTGAGGCAACCGGAAGAGTTCTACACCAGTTCCTGGCTTTTGCCACAAATGTGAGAGTAAAAATTTTGCATAAGATGCCTTCATCAATTCCTTGAAAATCATAATTTGAAACATTTTGAATAAATTGAAGGACATGATTAAAAGCAGAAGAATTTCTCTCACCATTAAACTTTACCTGAGACAAGAGTCTTACCACTTCGGGTGGAGTATTGGAAGATGCACGTCCATGGATACAACTCCAAATTGGAAGTTTAAGAGGAGCCATCGTGATTAAATAGAATGTTAAAATTGAAAAGACTCCAACAGACAACAAGTTTCAGGCCCTCCTTCTAGCGCCATTATGTTGAAGCCTCGAAAATCGCTGCAACAACATGGGGAGACCACCCGGTCCGGACCTTGGTTAGCAGCTCCTTTTCTGTTTGGAATGGTGGTTCCAACTGGTTCAACTAGGTCCAGTTACCTTCTTTCAATTTCCAATGGCTTTAAAATATGACTTTCATTTGCGAATGGAAAAGAGGCATCAGATCATCCTTCTTGCTGATCAGGCAAGAAAGGGATCCTTAAGCTGATTTAGGGCTCAGCCAATCCACTACTAAAGTTTGCCTCTTTGGAAAGAGGACTTAAAAGAATGCAGGAATTAATCTAAATGCAAACTTATGCTAAGATGCAAGCAAAAGAAACTATCCTAATCCTATCTCAATTAGGCAGATATAGATCTAACCTAACCAAGAGCAGGTATTTAAAATATTGAGATTGAAATGTGTCATTTATAATGAATATCAAGTTAATGAAGTAGTTCAATTAACTGACATTATGGATTGCAAAACACATCCTATTAAGACCTTTTAACTGAAATAATCAATCAACAACACTCAGGAAGTAGTTCACAGAATGATCTTGATCATTTAATCAGTAACTTGAATAATTAAACAATAATATGCGGAAAAAGTTCACAACATATAACTATTTATTCATCCAATATTAAAAGACAGATTTATGAGTAAATAGTTACTCAGAAATCAGAATTCAGCCCATAAGAGCAGAGATAAATAACAACATAAAATAGAAGCAAATTACCCATATCGACAAAAGTGCACAAATATGTAAGTAAATTGACACCATTCTTGTTATTATAAAATGAAACCAGCATTTAAAACAATAGTATTCGAAATACCAGTTTATTCAACCCATTTCTCCAGCTCCGGTCTCTAATAGTCCTTTACAATGCCCAAGCTTCTGCTTTCAAAAGCAAAGCTACAATAGTGTAAACTCTGTTCATTATACATAACTCAAGATGTAAAAGAAAAACCTCAATAATCTCCAGATCTGAGATTCCACTCCTCCCACCTACAACTCTAAATCCCTATTACAAAAGTGCTTTTAGAATTTCAGAATTGCAGAGGAGAGCAGCCTCTATTCCATTCTGAAATCTGCTATTTATAATTTTTTGCAAAGGAATTCTTGAGATGAAAGTTTGTTGAAGAGAAATCTGTTCAATCCAATTTTATTTGCTCCAAATTTCCATCTTTAATTGCTGGAGCATTCTCATTGATTGAGATCTTTTTCTCCATATATCTTCTACTGTTTTCCTGCAAAAAGAAGTCAAAATGAATTAAAATGTAACAATAAAATCAAAATACCATTTCTGGCATTAAAACAAATCCAATCAAATTCTATTTAAATAAATGATTGAAAATAAAATATAAGCTCTCTATTGATGCCTGGGATGGTTTAATTGGCCAAAGATATCATTGATGAGCAAATCTGCCATTAGAAAAGGCTTAGACAAATAAAAATGCAGAAAATAACTCAGAAAATTAATTTTGTTTTTAGAAATTTGGAGCTTGATCTTCTGCATGATTTTTGACCCAATTAATGACCAAATCTGTTAATGAAACCTCCTCAGAAATGTTCTCCTTGATTTTATCTTTCCAATGAGCCATTTTGGGCCTTATTTGGCCGAGTAAAACTCAATCTATGGGCCTCCAAAGTTGATGAGTCAAATCTGATATAAATATGGAAATTCTGTTGCTGGGCTAAAAACCAGTGTTTTAATTAAAAATCTAATCCTAAATTAGAATTCTAATTATTTAATAATTAATTCTAATTTAATCATTAATTATAAACTAAACTAATTAATTAATAAATTATATATTAATTAATATTAATCTGATTTAACTAACCTATTAAATATTTATAAACTAATTAATATTAATATAAATAATATTTAATTTTTAATTTAATTAAATATTATATATTAATTAATTTAATTAATATAATATATTAAATATTAAATATTTTAAACTATTAAAAACAAACTAACCTACCACTATCCTATTTCACTCACGTATGAGTGAAAGTTTAAACCAAAAAAAGAACAAATGTATTATAACTTTAAACAAAAACAAATGCAAAGTTCGTTTAAAATAAGCCATCGCACATCGCAAGAAATGCACCATCGCATTTTTTTGGAATGTCCTCATATAAAATCTGTGATGCGATAAATTTTGCGGTGTAGGGGTGTGGAATTAGTGTGAAGTCACGGGAGTTATAAGGAGTTAAAACTTCATTCATGCCTTAAGTCTTTTAGCCATTGCATCGCAAGAAACTTGGATTGGTTTTTTTAAGATTGGTATTTTATGAAAATTGCGATGGTTGCGATATGAGATCTAATTTTTTTATTTTATTTTTAATATTAAGTTTTATTTTAATTAAATTAATCATATTAATTCAATTAATTCAAAATTTAATATTAATTAACAATTTTTTATTTTTTATTTTTTGGTTTTATTTGAATGAAATTAGTTAGGAAATTATCTAAACTACAGCCACTCCAAAAATAAATAAAAAGAATAAAAATAGCATTTTTACCCTAAACTAGATAAATAATGGGACTTCAAAGGAGTACCATTTTCAAACCAGTTGACCAAATGAGGCGAAACAAGCGTCAATGGGAAGCTTATAAAAAATTGATTTTAACAAAGCAATCAAAATAGGAATCCAAAGAAAATGAAAAATTAACAATCGCGTAGGATAATCAAATAAAATAAAAATCTTAAAAGGTGCTTAGCCAAAATTTTTTATAGAAAGGGTCTCCATTATATTGAAGTGAAGACGTCAATAATGGGGGGTTGTGTTTTTACCACAACAGTACCTTAGAGCTTGCATGCCTCAATGTCAAGTTCTTCACACCTGATGGTCAACTTTCATCATTGGTCATCGATTGGTTGATTCCATGAGTATTTGACTTCAGCTCCTTTTTCACACTTCATGGATTGTGCTAGCTAGTACCTTAAGAACCATTGGCATTATTGGTGGTTTCTCTCGCGCTTGTTAACGTTTTTCATCATTGACCAGTGATCAAGCAAATTTCTTTCATGCTTGACCTCAGCACATTTATTTGCATGTTAGAATTTGTACTATGATTGGATGGGTTCAAGACCTCGAACTCAGATTACCCATGTTCGGGCTACGTGGATTGGTTTGTGATTACATGATTCATTGATGGATGGCTGCGACCATACCTGAGTCTTCATGGATGGTTGCGACCATACCTTTATCATTATCATGGTCTCATTAGCTGAATGGATGCGTCCATACCACAGACCTAGTTCGTATATATTTTGGATGGCTGCGCCCATGCCTAGACTACATGTACTTCATTATTAGAGATATCAATTGTACTTGCGTGTAGGTTCTTCCAGATGGTATTCCAGCTCGATCAGTGTCATAAAGCATTTCACCCCTCCCACTCTCTCGAGCTTCATACTTTAGGGGGCATTTGTTACACAGTAATTTGTCACTGTCTTCATTTCGGTCCTTCTACTGTGTCATGTGTCCAAGTCAAACATGCTCATATTGAACAAATGCTTTCTTGTGCTGTCAAATGACCCACTTTTCCTAAGTTATCTTCTTCATCGCTATTGTGGACTTAATATATGAGCTGAAAGGCACTCATAAATGATCCAACTACACTGCCAGTGTGGAAGTACTTCTGATTCCTGTGATGGTCCGATTTCATGCTCCAGTGCGAGGTCACTTGTTTTCTTTAGCGATGATCTAACTGGTTACATTGCTCACTAGCGATGTCAGTGCTAAAGATCAGTTATGCCCCCATGATGATCCAGATTGGGAAAATTTGTTCCAATAGTCGATCTTCCAGATGACTCTAGACCTGGTTTTTGGCATAGTTTGTATCGCCCTCCTTTCTCTGGCATGGCAGTTCCATCAATTGTACTACCTTCCTTTGGGATAAGCTCACTCTTCCACCTTTCATGGAGACTCCTCCTATTTAAACTCTCATCATTGCTATGCATTGCTAGTTTCTGATAGTTGGCTAGTTGAGCAGTGCTGTTAGTGTTTGTGAGTTTGCTAGATAGCTGTTGTGAGTGTGACAAGTGTGGGATTTTTGATAGCTTGTGGAAGGTTGTGAAGTGCCCTTAATCTTGTGTAAAACTTATGAGTGAAAGAGATCTTGTATGTTGGGAGATCCATCTTCAAAGAGTGAATGCTTGAAGAACATGCTAGCTGGATCCCTCTGAGAAGGCTTGCGACATCAAGACTTTGGTTATAAGCTTACTCTTATTTCATTATTAATACAATCAATGATGTTTTCCTATGTCTTGTATGTAATTTACATGATATCTCATGACTTCTTGACTTTGTGAGTGAACAGATCATTGTTGTTTTCTGGTTACGTGCTTTGTTGTATTTCCTTTGCATTGTTTCAGGTTGATCACTCATTAGGAGAAGGAAGCGGAAGCTGACGCAGCGCAACAGATCTCCAAAGACCATCGGTTGAGGTAGGCCTCCAACTATGACTGTTTAAGGAAAGCCATTGTTGATTTGTCCTTGTTTGTGACTAGACCCACTCTAGGGCTAGATAGGTTGCCTCTGTCTGTAGAGGGAACACTTTCCTACATCACACAGACAGAGATCAAAGTGACAGAGGCTAGAGTAGTTAAATACTGAAGAGCGTAGAGGCACAGAGTTTTCAGTCGATAGAGGCAATAGTAGTCAGAGACTTTGATGACAGAGGCATCATTCTGATTTAGGTTGGATATTTTTTTTTTGTTTCTAGAGTTGCTAGAGCAACAACACTTGAGAGAAGTGTTGCATGCAAAACATTCCAAAGGTTTAGGATCGGGATCAAGTTGAATTCCTTTCTTGTTGAGAGGGAGTGTTGAAAATAACAACAAGAAATGATAAAAATAGAAATGCAGAAAATAGCATTGCTATAAATAGCATTTCAAGATATGCTCCAACTCTGTTGAAAATATAAAAAAATAGAAATGATAAAAATAGCATTGCTATAAATAGCATTTTGGGATACATTACAATTTTAGTTAGTCCCTGAACTAAAATTGAGAATTAAAATTTGAATTTGATCTTAGCAATTGTTTGAAAAATAATTAATTAATTCATCTTGAGTTAATTAGTTGGTGAAATTCAAACATGAAGTCTTTGTGAAGACATGCAACAATTATCCCTTTGATTGAGGAAGTTATCCCTTAATTAAGGAGATAAGGATTAGTTGTATTTGAGTTATAATTAGTTATCTCAATTAACTGAGTTAAGTCCAGTTAAATTAGTTCCAAATAGTTGTGGAACTAATTGTGAGTTTAGTCAGTTAATGCGTGCATGCATGCAACTAGTGTATTCCAGATAATTGAATATTCTCTCATAAATAACTCATGCATGTCAGTTCAGACAAAGACCCAGTTGAGATTAAAGGCAAGGACAGTGTACTCTCAGTTGCTAGAATATTCCCATGTGAATATCTCTTGAATGTAGAAGGAATTCATTCCTTGAGGATTGTGAAGTTACTACAAAGGTCAGAGCAGTGTGTGAGGTGAGAATCATCACATGTGGTAGCTAGAGGACCCAAAAGAAACTGTGCAAGGAAATACGAGTCTTGGAGCACTGAAGGAAGGCATATGTGTTGTCTATTCTGTCTATGAGCACCAGTGAGGCATTGTACTCAGAGCTAGATAGCAATGTGAGAGCTAAAACTTGTGTAATCCTGAGATATTTCCACTTGTATGATAATACAGATAGCGGGGTTTTTAGCTGAGGCTTTCCCTAGAGTATTCTTCTATGTTTCATGTGTGATTGATTCCTTTTCTATGTTATATGTGTTCTATTTGATCTTGTTCAAAATCGATTAAGCTTCCACAAGTTTGATTGTAGAAGTATATTAAGCATTTTTCTTTAGTACATTGCATAATCAGTTTAATCTACAGTGAGAATTTCTACAAGATTTAGCTCTCAAGCTATCTAGCTCTCAGTACAATCCCTCACTGCTGCTCATAGACAGTCAAAGGCTTCTCACAAACCTTCTCCTCTGCCCTCCAAGCCTCTTATTTCCTTGCTCAGTTTCTCCAGGGTCCTCCAGTTGCAACCTGTGTGATAATCACCTCACACACAACACTAACCTCTGAAATAACTGCACAATCCTGAAGGAGATGAATTCCTTCTGCATGGATGAGTTTCCTTTATAGGAAAATTCCTCCAACTGATAGTACAATGCCCCTATCTTTAATCTAAACTGAGTCTCTATTTGAACTGACATGCATGAGCTATTTATGAGAGAATATTTAGTTATTTGGAGAACACTAGTTGCATGCATGCATGCATCAACTGACTGAACTCACAATTAGTTCCACAAAATGTTTGGAACTAATCTAACTAGACTTAACTCAGTTAACTGAGCTAACTAATTACAACTCATCCTTATCTCCTTAGTTAAGGGATAACCTCCTCAATCAAAGGGATAACTATTGCATGTCTTCACAAAGACTTCATGTTTGAATTTCACCAACTAATTAACTCAAGATGAATTAATTAATTATTTTTCAAACAACTAGTGAGACTAAATTCAAATTTTAATTCTCAATTTTAATTCAGGGACTAATTAAAATTGGAATCTATCCTAAAGTGTTATCTATAGCAATGCTATTTTTAGCATTTTGATTTTTTGCATTCAGTGTTTCTATTTTCAACAATGGTAGCTGAAATGCTATCTATAGCAATGTTATTTATAGCATTTCTTCTTGCTATTTTCAACACTTCTAGCTAGTTAGGTTAGGAGTAGGCTTAGTTGCATTTAGTTTCCATTGCATTGCATCCACCTTATTTCCTGCTCTCCATCTAGTCTTTGGATATGTTTTGTTTTTGTATGATGCTTTTGGGCTCAGTATCCATTTGCATGGTCTATTTTTTATACTTTTTTCTTTGTCATGTTTTTCTAATAGTAATTTACACGAAATATTATCTTGTTTGGATCAAAAGAAAATGTGGAAAAACTTGAAAAGGGAAATTATGATGATGGACAATTCTTGGCTAATATGTTACCTCTTCTCTATGTTGGGTTTACATATCTCTAAACTCAATGATGTCTGAATCGAAAATGTGATCCACTCGAATGGAAATCCTTTGGTAAAACTATAAATCCCATATCTATTCTAGAATATTCATTCCTCAACTGAGCATTGTAAGTAGATAGTGTTTTTTCTTACTAATCCAATTGAGTAGAGGATAAGGGAAAAATAAATTAGCGAGAAAACCAATATCATAGATCTATACTACCTTCTTGTTGTAGCAACTGCAACCACCCTCCAAAATTTTTCCTTCCCTTAGTTTTGGAGTCTCCCTTCTCGAAATCATCGTAGTTATCCTACAATGATCACGTAATTGTGCTTATTTGTTTTCATCTATCACTTAATAGCTTGTGTTCACTCACTTGTCCCGTCAGTCAACCACAAGAACACCCAACACTTGGTTCCCGTCTGGTTAATTGACTATCAGAAAAAAATTTGCCATCCCAAAGGGATGCTTGTCTTCCCCTCATGCATTTCATATAACAGCCCAACAACTTCCCCACACTCAGAAATTGCGCAGAGAAGGCCAACCAACCTTGCTCTAGAAATTGTGTAGAGAAGGCCAACCAACCTTGCTCTAAAAATTGCGCAGAGCAGGCCAATCAAAACTACTCTCTAGAAATCTGAACTTCTAGCCAGCTAGCACTGCTCTCCAAAATTGCACAGAGCAATCTAGGCCAGGTGCACTTCCCTTAAGAAATGCACAGACCTGGCCAACTACACTCCTCTCTAGAAATGTGCAGAGCAGCACATGCCAGCTGCATTATTCTCTAAAATTGCGTAAAACTTGTCAGTTGCACTACTCTCCAGAAATGCACACAATAGCCCAAAAAAACTACTCTAGAAAATTGTGTAGAACTCACCAGCCAGCCAAGGCCACTGAGCCTAGAAACAACATCGAATATTTCCCTTAGTGGTTGTCTATTGCATGTACCAGTAGGTTGCCTGGTTCCCTCCAGAACTGTGCAACCCTTCCTTGCATGCCAGATAAATTTTCATGTAAAAGAAAAAAATAAGCAAAGTGAAAAATCATCCCTATATTTTAGGGATCTATTTTTAACAGTAGGAGTTACATGCAAAAGTCAATTTTAGAAACTCCCCGCCAAGTGTCGCGTTTTCCTAGATTTGTGGCATGTGTGTCATAAACCCTAATTTCACCAAATCTATTTAAAGGGAGCCTCAAAGCTCATTCTTCACATTCAATCTTGAGGCTTAGCATTCTCAAGGCATCTGGGAACCTTCAGCACAGTCAACATAACTTTTCCGAGTAAGTTTTTCTTTTCATGCCTTTTCCCACTTTTTTTGTCACTTTTTAGTTTATGGCTTGTATGAGAGTTGTTTCCTTGGTTTTACTGAACAACCGCTAGTGTTTCAATGTGTTTTAGCTTGTAGAAGTGTTGTTTCAATTTTTTCATTACCTTTCCTAGTGTTGCATGCATAAAACTATTTCTGCACACACAGTCATCGTTGTGGCAACTCACTGCATGAGCTTCTTGGTTTTGTCATTTGACTAATTTCTGCACTTGGTTGAATTACATGCATGTCTATATCACTTAGCTCTACACCAGCTTTGTACACACACTCAGTCCTTTGAATTTTTAGTTTTCCATTGGGCAAATTTGGGTTGTCTTGGCCCAGATCTTGTTTCTCCTAGCATGCTCTGCGTATTCCTGGCAGTCAAGGCTCTACCTTGCCTCTAGGAATTGTGTAGAGGCTACACACACTAGCTCCTAAATATGCTTCATGCAATACTGGGAGGTAGTGCCCAGTTCTGCCTATTGGAACTATGCAATTCATAGTTCCAGCCAGCAACCCAGCTTGACTCTTCTAGGCATTGCATAGTTTCAGTTAGCAGTCAGCCTCATTGGACTGTGCATTGAACAGTTCCATTCAGCAGTTAGCCTCACTAGAAGCTAGGACTGTGAAATGCATAGTGTCAACTGATAGTCTCCAAACTTCCTAAAGTCAATGCTACGCAATCTTGCCTAGTAGTCACCAGTTTTTTGATCCAATATTTCTCGAGTTGCTTGATGTTTTTTGTTGACATTGTCTCACCGTGAGTGTCTTCTCTGTCTCTAGGTACCACATGTTTTTGAGAAACTTCTCAGCAGTATAGGTATCATGGCCTCTAAGAGAGATGGATCAAAAGACACGGTTGAAAGAAGTACTGGAGATGTGATTGAGCAGGGGTCTAAGAGATTTCCCATGTACACAAACACACACTTGTTCATCGTGAAGGACGTCAAGATCACATGGCAAGACATCAACACTATTTTCTCAAGCAGCTTTGAGGAGAATCTTGAGGCCTGACAGGTCTATGTCAATATTCATGTCAAGATTGTACAATGTTGCATGCAAGTTTGCTATGTTCCCATGCGCAGATGTGATCCACTGGGTTGTCTCACACACTGATCCTGAGATGATGATATTGAGTAGTCTCAGTGGAGAAAATCTTGCTTCCTTCAGGAAGGAAGATTATCAGCATATGTATCATTTTCCACTACCGGTGAGAAGGATGGATGCACCATTCCATACTCCCAACAATAGCATGAACACAAGATACATCTTGAAACATTGGGTAAGGGAGCCAAAAAAGTTTCGGACGACACCGAATCGGATATACAGGACATAGACATTCGAGAAGGAATACCAATTCTTGGTCATCTTCGCATGCTGCTTCTATGGCCAAGGGAGTACAAATACCTTCCTGCAGAGTTGGGTTGCTAAGTTGGATCAACTGGAAGGTGAAGGAAAACCTTTCAACTGGTCCGACATGTTGGCTCTCCAGTTGAAAGTGCATGTATCAAATGCTTGGAGTCCACCCAAGTATTAACAAGAAATATTATTCATGTCTGCCTACCTTCTCAATGAAATATATGCTTGTAAACAGTTTCTTGGCATGGGTTGGGCATGGACACCTTCCGAGAGTGTTGTGAATGTATATTGCAAGTTGCTCTTAGACTACAGCGACCGTGGAGTAATGGCTAGAATATATGACCATTTCATTGCCCCACTATACACGATGATATTTGAACCAGGTATGCCCTGCATGTCCCAAGTATAAATGGAGCCGTTGCTAAACATTTCATATTGGTACGCATCACCCAATGGCACCCTCATCAGGATGTACATCCTGGAGAAAGTTTCGCATGCAGTGTCGAGGTTTTCCACAGACAAGATGGTCATGTAGGAGGTAGCATTCCACATCTCGATAGGGTTATTATCTAGATTGCACAGGAAGAAGAAGGCACCATGGCCTACGATTCCTATGAAAATTGGGTTGTATGTGATCGAGAGTTTGAAAGAAGCAGATGCTGAGGTTGAAGACTTCAAGAAGTTTAAGTTCGGCACCAAGAGTTTTAATACATACGATCCACATGGTTTATGCAGGGACCATTATGTGACAGTGTACTATTCTTGGATCCATGGGGCGTGTCTTTGGCTAGAGGAAAAACCATGGAGATATTGTTATAACTCCTCTAGGCTCAATGAACCGGTCAGTATGGCAGTAGATTGGCTAGTAGCACTCAAGGCAGAAACACCACAAGGAGCAGAAAACTTGTGCAAGACAAAGGAAAGAGGAAGATTGTTGAAAGCACAAAGATGAAGCAAATTTATAAGTTTAAGGAAGACCCACTTATGGAAAAGCTAGATTTGGAGATAGATGCAAACAAGCGACGACGCGACGAGAGGATAGCGTAAAGAAAGAGGGAGAAGCGAATAATGCAAGATGCAGAAAGGAAGTTGTAGGAAGTATAATAGATGCTCAAAGAAGAACAAGAGATGCACAAAAGAGAGAAGGAAGCATAACATGAAAATGAATAGGAATAGGAACAAGAATAGGAGGAAGTACAAGGCATAGAGACATCGTAAACTGTATTGATACAGGTTGAAGTCTCTAAACCAGCAGTAGATGAGGAACAAGGTGAGCAGCCGTAGGAATAGGAACTTGCTCTGTAGGACGAACTGATAGTAGAACATATGGACATGGAGATGGAGCAACTGTAAAAGGATCAGGACACTAACCTCATTGATCCAAATGGATCCAAGAATCCCTCTAAGTCTTCATGAATCTTTTAAAAAATCATGTCCAAGGTTAAAAATCCCTTAAAAGATCAAAATTACCATAAGAGGGATGCCCTTAGCAAGGCAGAGAAACACTATCGAGAGGCCCAAAACTCGTGAAATCATGAAGAAAAATAGAGTAATTGCAAGTGGAACAAGTGATGCACAGTAGCCGTCTGATCTGGCCGATCAACAGTCCAGATCGGATTGGAAATCGCAATTGGTGGTGACCTTCAACAGAGATCAGTGAGATCCATATTAGAGTTACGATTGCAAACAACAATATCGGTGCTTAACATATGTATAGGGCGACAACGATTGGCGGAGTTAATATGGGCCGTTGATCAAGCGCACAGATCAACGACCCATATTACATCGCAAGATCGCTATCGGGGGATTGCAGGAGCGCTTACAATGGCCCGGGGGCATTGCGATGAGTGATTTTGATATCACAATCAGAGTGACCCGATGATCCGGACCCGATAGGATTATCGGCAATATTTTATAGGATTTGAGATCCGCAAACAGGGCCATTTCAATGTATTTTCACGATTTTCGTGTATTTCCAAAATACAAAGGAAATGAGCCATTGCGATTTGCGATAGTGACAACAGGTGGACCCGATGGAGAATAGGGAGGATTTAAGGACTTTTGAAGTCTGACTTGTCATGCTTTTGGTGGATTTCTCCATTTCAAAATGCATTTCCCTGTGTTTTAACAGGACGCGGTTGTTTTAAGAATTTCAGAGACTCGGGGTACTCTGGCATTATGGATAGGTGGCCACCTTCCCTCCATACATTAAACAATGATTGAATAATGCTGGCAGAGGGATTCTAAGTGTTCAGAGGCTAGGAAGACTAAGAGCTGAGGATGCGAAATGAACAGGCAGCCTAGAATGGCTTTAAAAGCCACAGACAAAGAGCAAAGAGGTAAGCAGTATTGAAGAGAAAATGCGAGACAAAGTTTAGGGCAGATTGAGAGCTATGTGGGAATCTGTGTACTCAGAGGAAGCTTGAGAGATTCAAGTGAAGCTCTTGTTATTGTGATCTATTTGTGTGTGATGCTCAAATTGAGCTTAGTATTGTAAACAAAACTTTGCTTGAGGACATAATAGAGAGGCCACCACTAAAGGTTGGACTAGGAGATGTAGCCCATGAGTATTGGGTGAACTCCTTATTAAGTTTGTTGTGTCATGTGTTATCTATTATGTTTTGTCACTGCTTCGTTGTCTGTGAATTTTGCAATCTTATCGATCCATTGCATATAATGATATAGACTAATCCATGCACATAAGTTTGTAATATCTTATTAATTGCCTTAGATCTCATTTCAGATCAAGTGGTATCAGAGCTTTAGGTTGCTAAGGTTAGACAAGCTTTTGCTGGACTGTTTGTGAATGCTAACTAGGTCAAAGCTTAAATTAGGAGAAGGATAATTGGTGGAAACTAACCCAGAAATTGGTAGAGTCTATCTTAAGAGGAAAATGACAGAAGAAGTTCCCTTGGAATCAGACTCTCAGTTCATGGACAGCTTCATGACCATGAGAGTCATGGTAGAGGAAATGTACTGAGAATTTAAGAAAGGTCAAAGTGAAGATTCCTCTACTTCCAAACAAGACAAAGGAATAGAAGAATCTCTTATAGATGGCCATTCTGAAGGCAAAGGGAAAGGAAAACAGATTCATCTGTCCACACCTCCTGATAGCCCTGAAAATAAAAAGAAGAAAACATCTTTGATTAAACTAGATGTTAAATTTCATTTGCCAATATATGATGGAGAGTTAAATGCAGAGAAGTTAGATAACTGGATTAGGCAGATTGATGTGTATTGGAGGGTGCAAAATATTGATTCAAATAGAAGTAAGATTCAGTTGGCCAGCCTACGCCTTGGAGGAACCACCTTGGTATGGTGGGAAGGCAGGACACAAGCTGACTTGAAGAAGCATGGTAAAACTCTTTCTGTCTGGAGTGAATTTGGTTTTGCAATAAAAAGACAATTCTATCCACTAGCTTATATGCAGCAAGCTATAATGAGTTGGCAAACTCTTCGCCAATTAAAAGGGAAAAGTGTACAAAGCTACACCCAAGAGTTTAGAAAAAGAGCTTTGATTCTAGGCATTTCTTTAGACTCACCTGAAACTTTGTTGAAGTATATAGGTGGTCTACATAGTTATTTGAAACTTACCATTCTCATGTTTAACCCTACTAGCATAGATGAGGTATTTGTTCAGGCTACCCATCTAGAGGCTAGAGGCAAGAATGTGAACCCAGAGATTAGGGGATCATCAAAACCCACTGCAAGCAAGAAAAAGGAAAAGAGGAAGCAGAAATGGAAAGAGAGGAATGCCAATATTGTACAAAAGGCCAAACCTTCATGCACTCACTGCAAGAAGGATGGACATGATGAAGAACATTGTTGATATTTGCATCTAGAGCTGAAACCCAAGAATTTCGATGGAAAGAAGAAGAAGACTGCTGCTGCTATACAAAAATATTTTGGGTTAGACTTAGGTGATGAAACAACAGTTGTAGCCACAAGTATAAAAGGTAAAAATTCTGAAGCATCTACTAGTAATTTTGCACAAACTATCATGAAGAAAATGAGAGAAGAGGACATGAGCTTTTTCATATTAGAGTTATTTCCAAGCATCAAAAGATTGATACTTTGTTTGATAGTGGCTTACAAGTAAATTTAATTTCTGAAGCAATTGTAAATAAATTAGGACTGCTAACCACACCTTACAAGAAGCCATATCCATTAGGTTGGGTATGTGATAAAGCAAAACTACAAGTGACTAGACAATGTAAACTTAGGTTTTCTTTTGGGTTAGCATTTGTGGATGAGGTTGAGTTAGATATTATTCCCTTGGATATATGTGGAATTGTTTTAGGAAGTCCTTACTTGTTTGATAGAAAAGCCAAATTGTATACAGCTGAAAATAAGTATCAACTCGTTAAATATGGAATTGAATATATTGTAAGAGCTCATAAACTCAAGAATAATTATTCTCTCATAAACTCAAGGCAGATGAAAAGAATTGTAAATTCATGGAAGAAATTTTTACTGATGGTTGTAAAGGAAAAGAAACCTGATAAGAAAAATGTATTTGAAGGCTGTGATGCTAAACAACAAGCTGATTTAGAATCTATTGTTTCATAATATGATATCTTATTTCAAGAACCTAAAGGTCTGCCACCCAAAATGGAAATTGTACATGATATTAATTTGCAGCAAGATGCTCCATTTCCTAACATCGGAATGTACAGGTTATCCACTTTATAGAATGCAGAAATCAAGGAGTGGGTACAAGAGCTGCTTGAGAAAGGGTTCATAAGGCCAAGCACATCAACAAGTAGATCTCCAATAGTGTTGGTGAGAAAGAAGGACGGTTTGTGGAGGATGTGCATTGATTAAGGAGTATTGTGGGAACTCCTTATTAAGTTTGTTGTGTCGTGTGTTATCTATTATGTTTCGTTACTGCTTCATTGTCTGTGCATTTCACAATCTTATCGATCCATTGCATATAATAATATAGACTAATCCATGCACATAAGTCTATAATACCTTATTAATTGTCGTAGATCTCATTTCAAATCACTCACGCCAAAAGCAATTCAGGTCAGTCCATAGGCATCACTAGCTCCAATAGTAGAGCAAGTCCCAAGTGAATAAGGGGATACCATTCTCCTTGACGATAATTTAGGAATAGATGTGTACAACATAGCCTTTGATGGGTCACAACATATAGTTTTACAAGAAAACAGAGTGCACACCCCGGATGAGCATGCATCACCTGCGCACTTCCAAAAATGGGTGATTATGTCAGATGTATGAAGACATCCTACTGTCTTGGCCAATGCTACAAAGGCATATGCCAAAAGCCACGAGCTTGAGTGTTAAGTTATTAATAGAATAAAACGAGTGCATGTCTAAGGAGTTGCAAGAAACCAGGAGGAGAGAGGAACTAACAACAAGATCAGCCAGAGCAGAGATGAAGAAAGCCATACTTGCCGAAGTATCAACTCTTGAGATAGTCATGCAGAGACTATACGATAGGTTCATCACCGTGCACAAGGCAGTTGTCCATCTACATGGTCATCAATAGCACTGCATGAAGATAGCACGAACACTCACAAATATGCATGTCATAGTTGATCATGTACAGAAACGGACAATGAGGTTTAAGGGAGAGCCTCTTCACTTACACAAGATGATGAAACCACTGGTAGAGTTGGACAAAGCACAAATTCAGAGTTTGATTTGGAAATATGAGGAACTCTTGTTGCTCATCAACAGTGTTGAGGCTTTGTATGCATGGTTGTACAGAAGATTGGATGTCGTGTTGAGAAAGTATGGCACCTTGTCAATTGGTACACTCACCAAGGCCAAAGAGAAGAACAAATCCAGATTGGGGCTCGATGTCTACTTTGATCATTTTATGTTCATGGCCACTAGTACAGATTTGTAAGTCAGCACATATAACATGAAAATGTACATCGTCAGTTCGACCTTACTCAGGACTAAGTTGCACATGTTTCAAGACAAGTTAGACAGAGGTTCCAATTCAGTATACCCAGAAGCAATGGAGGCAAGAGTTCCTTTCCAAAGGACATCATCAAAGAGTATGTAGACACCATTTTGCATTACCAAGCATGGAATCAGTTCATCGTCGAGGATCATGGAGAGGAGGTTGATGAGTTGATCTTTCCATAACCGTTCAAGCCTTAGTTTTGTCTTATCTAGCTGACTCAAGCGAATTTTGCCTGTCATGGTTATATGTGGAACATGTATCATTTTTGTAAACATGATGTAAAATGAAATTCCAAGTGTCATTAGTGGAATGCAAACAATCATATGTAATGTAAAGAGTTATGTAATGAAGTTGAAGAGTCATGAGGATATTCCAAGATTCACAAAGGGGAATCTCAAGGGTCACCCCACCCTTTGTTATAAATAGAACCTCATAACTCATAGAACAGGATTTTGGGAGCCAACATTTTGCTAGACATTTCATAGAGAGGGCTTGGAGAATATTGTGACGAGCCTTAGCTTCTCCACAGTTGAGAGTGAGTATGTCTCTTTGGAGAAGCAGGTGGTGTTGACTATAATGTTCCACTATTGGGGCTAGTGGATGTCATGGTTGTATGTATGGATGGAACTTTCACTTTATATAATATAATAGAGCCAACATGTTTCATGCATATGTTGTTATTGTAGTTCGACTATTTTGGTTACTTTAGCAATGTATGTAGTTTTAACTTACACATTGATGTATGGAATATTTCGTATTTGATTGTATGAATCACATTGAAGTATGTTGTTGATTTAACTCACCACTTTGGATTGTTGACTATTCTGCTTTCTAGTTTGTGATTTCATTCATCTCATGTGTTCCTTTTAGGCTACGTACTATTACAGGGTTCTAAGGGATACACTTATTTTCTCCCTTCATGTGTTAGAACATCTTCATGCATCTCTCTTGACTCACTACAAGGTCACACACTTGCATCCGACAAGGACATATTGCTTACCTTTGAACGCTATCACAGTCAAGGCATAACTTTACTACGCACTACTGGGACTCCTACTTCAAATGGTTTGAGGTCTAGTTGGTACTTCTTACTGGGGAGATCCCATGACATGTTGGCGGTTCCAACACCGTCAACATTTCTAGCACTAGAAGGAGGGCCAAATGACAAATTGAGTCCTCAAAATCTATTTTGAATCTTTGCACATTTATCATGTCTTATGTCACACTTCGTCCACTAAGATGTATGTCTTATGGAAATGAATTTGAAATCACAGAGGAGTTATGGAATGACTTGTCACAATACACATATGAAGGTAAAGGTAGAACAACTTGGTAGAGGCATAGTCTTGCCTTTGCCAATCTATGTGACAGCCTTGAAACCTGTGAGGATTACATGATCTACATGTTGTTCACATTCACCCTTCATGGGAACCCATTGAAATGGTTTGTCACACTGCCAAGAAAATCTATTCACTCATTTGGTCACTTTTTAAAGAGTTAGTCAATGCTTTAACCCTTGTCATCCCAGTCAAGTAGAGTAAGGAGAGGGGGAAACCTTAACAAGTATTGTCAGAGGTATATATAAAATACTTCTCTGAAGGGACAAACTCTTATGCTCTCTAATAAGCCTCATCATTGGGTAATTATATGAGCCTTAATTCACCTCCTAGCTTAGTCAAACCAAATATTCTCATAACTTATTGCATACTTTTGATTATATTTTGTTTATGAGATGAGTTAGAGTTGGATATTTTGCTTTCTGGTCTAATGTGCAATTAATGAAGGATTACAGGATAAAAGCAAGGAATTTTGGAAAAGGCCAAGGTCAAAACTCGAATGGGACAAGGGAGAGGGATGATAGGAGGTAAATCCTCCTCATTTACTACCCCTCCATTCGAATATTCCTCTAGCAGCTCAGAATGCAAATAGCCAAATCATGAGGACTAGAAGGCAGCCGAGAAAGTGAAAGACAAAGCACCAGTTTATCTTGAGTTTGGGAGTCAAGCCTCACTAATTTTAAGGAAGTCATTGGGGACTTCAGATGTATAAGTAGAGAGGCCTAGGACCTCAGTAGGATTAAGATTTTTTATTGTAAAACTCTACTCTATTTTCGAGTTGCAAGACTTGTGATGGTTTTTTATGTAACCATTGTTTTGGTAATAAGAATGAGTTTTGTTTTGAGCCAAGAGCTAACTCAGAGGGATGAAGCTCTTAGGTTAGGGCCCAATCCTAGCAGCCAAGGCTCCTATTTATTGTACATGTATAATAGTATAGACTCATAGCTTAATTGTTAATTTTCTTAGTAGATGCATTTCCATTACAACAGTATAGATTAGATTGGTTGTGTGATAGTTTGCTTCCATTTGTGCCTTCTTTCAAGTAACAGGGTAGTAAGGAGAAAAATGATCACCACAAGGTTGTTAGCAGGTGTCTCAGCCTCACTTCCTCCCTCTGGGACCATGACTTGAGGAAGGGACCCTTCAACAGCCCCAAAAACACAGATTTCTAGTTCTTGTATGAGCTTTGGAGTTTGTTGTCTTTGATTCAGTATTTGGTTCATGTTACAAGGGAGATTTCATTGTCATATTTTTCCACCTCTATTTCTGCAATAAGATATCACTCATGCTTTCATTCCCTTCAACAACTTTCTTCATGCATGATATAGGCAATTGATTCATGCTTTTCTAGTTTATGAAAATGTATCTTGTCGCATAGTTCTTGGAAGACACACATGTTTTAAGCAGAGTAGGTACTTCAGGAGGAGACCCAAAATTCATCACTAGCAACAACCTTCCACTTCATCCACCTTAGCCATATCTTGTTTCACCATCACCCTCCCTATTTTTTCGTCATTTTTCATTGAAATTCCCTTAGATACACTGAGCGAATCTAGCCATCTCTTATCTTGGATATTGACTCCTGAGTGCTCCTAGACCTTCTAACACCCCATTCCACTCATCACACACCTTTCCCAAGCTTCCCAACACCTCCAACACATCATAATTAGCTCGTGGTTGTATCCTGTAGGTTTCCTGTAATTCCTATAGGATCATCCTGTAGGTTTCTAGTACATCCTATAGGTTTTCCTAAAATGGCTTGTTTTGAGGCCAAATTGATGGGAAACCTCTAGGAAGTCACAAAATGTAGTAGGACCCCTCCACACCATCTACCACTTCATAAACCTTCTTGCCATCCTCAAACACCTTCCATCCACCTGTCACATCCACAAGAACAAATAGTCTGCATACTTGTTTTAGAGAATTTGGTATCTACGAATAAATACTAATTCTCTAGATAAGTAGTTGTATCTAGAACAACAGTTTAAAGTGTTTTAGACTTTTCCTATAAGCAATAGATAAGATGATAGGGTAAGAAGACCTACTTTGAGTGCCACTTTCCTCTCGTCTCCCTTGTATCTATCCTGTCACTCCCTCCTGTACTTAATATGCTTGAGAAGTACCCTGCAAACACAACAAAAAACAAAGAACCGAACAAAGCACGCGATCTATTGAATATAAGTGAAAGGAATCATATACAATTCACACACATATAAGCATTACGAAACAATACAAACATATCAGAAAAATATTCAAACACTTTATTAGATAGAAGAAGGAAGTACAATGATTGGTGTCTGATTCAAAGCCATTCCTCCAGCTTGGATCCCATCCACATCACATCAAAAACATGACAAAATTGTAGCATTACAATACTTGCTTCAAAGAAAAATCGCATAGCAACATTATCTCCTTACAATTCAACATAATATAGCCCTTGATCACTTAGATGAGTGGTCAATTTATAGGAAGATGAAGGAGGTTTTGTCATAAATGGTGGCATTGAATGGCCTTCCATACTTGGAATTAGTTCCATGGAGGATGGGATGAGAGGATAGGATGCACCTTAACTCATTCCTCATCCATTTTCGAGCTCATAGGAGTTGATAAGTGAGGGAACCTTTTAGATGACTCCAAAAGATAAGAATATTCCCCAAACCCTATGTGAATTTCACTCATTCTTGCCCAATGCAAGTGAAAGGAAGCCTAAGTGCTCTACAGAGAACCCTAGTGGTGGACTCAATTGCTCTGTAGTGCACCTTTACAAGGGCTTACCTACACTGGTCCCTCTAGAGGCTATTTCTAGATGTCTTCAAGTCATGAAAATTTCTAGGAAGGATGCATTCAAAGGGGTAACTTGTTTAGGGCATGAAGCAACTAAAATTAGGGTTTGATGAGCCCTAAAACCTTGATCTGGATGTTGGGATTTGATGTGCCCAAATGGATCTCTAACAGCTGCCCCTAAAGCATGAAGTCAGAAAAATGCCAATGTTGAGTGAAATGCTTTACGATGTGATGAGGAGGTATTGAAGAAGAAGGTTGTTAGTGCCTAAATCCACCTCAGGCTGAGAAAGGCAGGATCTAGGGTAACATCAAACCACGCTTAACCTGGTAGCTAGCCCTACCAGGTCGAGAGAGGGCTCTCTCCTCGTCAATCTCGATGAAAATTTATCAAGGAATGCTTGAGATGACTAATGTAAAGACTAATTTTAGGCTAGGTATATGTTCAGAAGAGATTGGATTGAATTTGATGATGTTTTGTTGGCTCAAATGTGAAAGGCAGATTTGGGTCCAGGGAATGAGGATTAGTTTTGCAGAGATCTCTATGGGGCGAGGTAGGAAAATGGTTTGGTACTTCAAATTGAGTGAGATGGAGAGATTTTAGACTGGTGAGGAGTTGAAGAGGGCATGAAAGTCTTAGGGATCCTCTTCAAACAGTTGAAAACATAAATAACTAAATAAAACCTAGGAAGAGCACTGCAAATCAATGAATTCTACCTTTATCCTTGTTTGATTTAGTTAAGATGAAGCAAAGAGAGATGATGGCATACATAAAACACATGTGAACTTAAAATTACAGAAGGAAACACAATACCAAAGCAAGATGCCACAAGAATCCCATAAAGTGTTGCAAACCCTGGTCTATTCCTTTGCCAAACTGCTGAAATGAGTATACAATGAAGCTCCAAGCTTTCCCAGAAGTCCAACCCTTGCCAATGACTGAAAAATGACAAGATATAGGCAACCAAAAACTCATCCTAGCCTCTAGGGGTCGAGCTCATAAGTTTAGGATTTTTCTAACAAAATCTAAACTGAGAACTAAAAGGTAGGCAGTGGAATAGCTTGCCTCTAAAAACTAGGGAACTGATTCATTTAGTTGCAAACTACATTTTGATGGATGAATCTACCTCTATGAGTGAAAATTTAGCATAATTACATCAAAATCCATCATGTCACATTAATTACATCATGAGTTTGACTATTAGAAGGAGAAAAGTCAAATTGTGAAGAAACTAGGGGGAAAATAGAGTTTTTTTTTGTTAAAATGAGCAAATTTCCTCCTATGCACCGCGCTGATTTCCCTATTCATAGTGCCTTTTTGCAGCTGATTTTGGAGGCCTTCCTTGTGTCCAAATTTTCTCCAACTAGGCTTGTTGGAAAGGTCTACTTGTCTAATTTTCAGAACAAGTGGAAGTTCTGAATTTGGCCTCCATTTTCCCCTCCAAAACTGAGTTCTCCCAAAACTGCTTCCTGTGTGTCCAAAAAGGCGCAGAAAGGTCATTTTTGAAGTGTTTTTGACCTTTTTGGAAGCTGAAAACTTGTCAAAATTTCTTGGAAATTTGTTGGAATTCATATCTTTCCATCAAAAATCTAGAAATTCTGAGTTTTTCTCAAAAGGAGGTCCCTAGCAAAAGCACGCGCCAGGTGTCGTGGCACATCAGGTAGAAAAACCTGTTTTTTAGGCCAAAATTTTCAAAATTGCAAAAAGTGTCCCAAATTTCTTGAAATTCAGGCTGAGTTTCCTTCATCAAGTGTTGTGTTGGGCCAAGGAAGCCTCAGCCAAGATCTGAAGTCTATCTTGCTCTTTTCGCTTCCTCGATGCCTTCTTTAACTTGGCCTTAAAAATCTTGATTCTTGCTTTGCACACCTTGTTTCTCGCCAAGTAATGATGGGCCATGTGCCTCAACATAGTTTTCTCTCTGTTGGATTTCTCTACCATGTTTTCCAAGTGGATATTTTCCCTCTCAAGCCAAGACTCACGATCAGCATTGATTTCTTGTTCAAGTGGTGTGAACTTGACTTTCCTCCTCTTGGCAACTTACCGGTTTTCTCGTATGTTTTGTAGCTCCGTAATGGTTTGTTGATCCTCTAGCTATTTGTTTCTTTGCTCCAGATATTTTATTATTCACTTGGCTCTTTCTAGGTTGAGATACAAATCATGAATGTCCACTTGTTGCTCTTGAATGATCTATTTGAGCTTTGAGCTTTGTGAGCCCAAACCGGTGTCATCATCCTGAATAAGAATGCAATTTGTCTCCTGCCCTCCTGAAGGCCCCTTATCATGTAATGGCCGCTTGCCCTTGTCGATTATCTGCTTTTCTAATGGAGGAAACGACACCCCTTCCACACCGGGTGGAGATAATACTCGTTTTGCCACTGCAAACAACATTCTAGTGCCCTTTTGATAGGTGACAAACACTGGCACACTAGTGGTTTGTGTCTCATGAATCTCTTGCTGATGTTAAGGTCCTCCTGTCTCATGAAAAACTGTTGGGGGTAATTGAGGACCTGTAAAGACCTCATGTGAAATGAAATCCTCCCATGAGATGTTCTGTAAACCAAGCTGATGCAAGACCACAATTTTGATTAGTGAAAAATGATATATATTGTTATACTGCTACTGAGGAAGCTTCCTATGCACTAAGGTGGTCATCTTCTCAATGTTTCGGCAAATAAAATAGGGAAGATTCATCATTCTCACCCTAGTGAAGTGCATCAACAATCTGATGTGATAGGCATATAGGCAAGAAAACTAGCCCTCACAGCTGAAATATTTAATTATGATTTTCATCAAGGGAGCATATGTGTCCTTCAGATATCTGAAGGGAAAAAATCTATTGAGATGCCTCTGATAACCAGCCTTGATGTAAGGCTCATAATTCTCTCTATCAATCTGCTGCATTTTATTCCACTACTCACCAACATTTGGAATGCCAGTTGCTTGAGAAATTGTCTCGGGTGTCCAGGTGCATGTCACACCTGCCAAAGTGACTTGACCATTATGAAGATGGAGCACAAACAATCTAGCCAACTCATGATGGTACTAGACTCTCTCTGCCATCTCACAGAACTGATAACAAGATTGGTGTTGAAAGCATGTGACAGCAAGAGGATAGGCCAGCAGCTCAGCAAGTGAAGTAGGCTCTTCTCGTATATGTTTACCACCCTTGTGAGGTCTCCTTGGTGCATGCATTTCTCTAGAAGAATCACTGAGTGTCTCCTCATTTCGATCATAGGAAGGATCTGACTCCATGTTTGCCAATGTTTGAGTTTTCTTTGATGAGTATGAAGAGATTTATGGTGTCTTTAGGTTTTTGCTGTCAAGGATGAGAATGTATGAGGGACTGTGGAGGGAAAGTGTATGAGGGGTTTTGGGAATGTTGTTGATAGGATTTTGGGGAATATAAGGGTTTAGGGAACAATATTTAAGCTTTGGGGCAACAGTTAGGGTTTGAAAATTTTTAACTAGGGTTTGGGATAGTGGGATTAGGGATTTAGAATTAGTAAACTTAGGGATATGGGGATTGGGGGAATGGGTTGATGAAAATGTAATGAGAGGGAGAAAATGAATGAGGGAATGAAAGAGTGAGGGAGTGAGAAATTTTGTGGAGTTAGCAGCAAAAAACACAAGTTGTAAACCCTATGTAATTGTTTTTGACAAAAATTGCAAGGAGGTAGGGTTTCAAGTTTTTCTCATTAAATTACCATAAACACCAAGAGAAACTCATGCACTGATCATGGAGAAATGTTTGACTTACTTGAACAACTGAAGATTGAGCAAATTTGGTAGTTTGGGAGGTGGCTGTGAATGAAATCGGCTTCCAAACCCTATGCACCATGCCACAAACCTAGTGCGCCGCACCACATCAATGCACCATGCTTATGTAATTTTTACACTAAAGAGTGCGGCCCAATGCGCCGCACCCTTGAACTTTGCCAAAGTTGCTGCGATTTTTCTCTTTGGCTTCAACACGACCTTTCTCTTGTTCAGTCTTTCTCCTTTAGATGCAAATGAACTCTTTAAACATAAAAAATGGTTTATATACAAAGGATTTTAATTTTTCACTTATAAAAACCCACTTTGTAATGTTTGCCTTAGACTTTCTTTTAAAACTCTGTTTTTGGGCAGTTTGCTTTATTTTTGCCTTTGATGAACTGAATGCTTTGACTTTTTGTTTTCCTTGTAGGTGATGGAGTTGCAGAGGTTTGGCAAGGTGACCAGGGTTGCCACTGAGGTTATTACATATGAAAAAAAATGAAATTACATCAAATTTATACATGAAAACATAAAAAAACTATATTTTTCCTCAAAACAGGGGTTTGAGGAAAAATCAATCACTGAGCATGTGATTATGGAAATTATTGTTGATAAACTTTATTTGACCTCCTCATGTGCTTGCTGAACATTATTGAGCATTTTGAAGACCTTATTGACAAAACCCTAGACCTAATGAGACCTAAAACCCTAAAAATGACTTTTGCAAATTTAAAGACAAGAATTGACTGCAGATGATCTAGATGAATGAAAATGGGCCAGCACATGAGGGAAAATATATAATACGCCACTACTGTTAGATGATCGATGACCCTAATGGAATGCAGTTGATCGGGTGAGACACCTAACATGCAATGCAACAAGAGTATTTGATCACTGACGGAGGGATGAAGATACCGACACTAACATTGGCTCCAATGGGGATGGTAGCTCCTTGGAGGTGCCAAGAACTATAGATATTTAGGAAAGCAGGTAGTGCCTTTGTCCATTGGGCTATGGATTCAATAACTTCAACAAGCCAAAACCAAACTCATGAGTCAATTTCAAGACTGAAATCTAACTCAAAACTGACTTAATTTCAAGACTGAAATGGACTGAAGGACCTGACCAAAACAATCCAAACCAAAACTAAAATCAAACTTCAGTTTTATAGCCTTCACCTCGGGCACCAAACTGAATGAATGATGATAGTACACACTTGCAATGAAATAAAATAAATCGGTATGTATAATGATACATATGACAGTAGAAAACATTTCAGAAATAGTACCATTTGAGCAGCCGACCATTGACCAGCCCACCTGGACAATCTTCTCCATTCATTTCTTTCAGAAGGAAAGCATTTTGGCCCCAATATGCAGCAATTCTGAAAGGTCCTTTCCAAAGATTCTCAAACTTTCCATGGTTACCTTTATCTTCGTTTCTCGCATCCCATTTCAACACTATGTCTTCTATTTGAAAGTTGTCTGCCTTGCCTTTTGATCATATATTTTATTGATTCTCTCTTGCAACCTGAAAGTGTTCTGAAAAACCTCCTCTCTAGTCTGTTGTAAATGGATCATTTGATTGATTCTTCGCTGCAAATGATCATCCTCCCTGCCAGCTTCTTGCAGAAGTTTAACCACCAAGACTGCAAGAGAGGTTGGGAATACTATGTCAACACCATACACGAGCTCGAAAGGGGACACGCCTATAGATTTCTTTTGACTTACTCTGTCTTCCCAAAGTGCATTAACCAAATTTTTGTGCCAACTCTTCTTGTTTGTTTCCAATAGATTTTTGATAATATTGACCAAGGATTTATTTGAGGATTCTACCAATCCATTGCCTTGTGGATAATATGCAGTTGAGTGCCCCAAGGTAATTTGATATTTATTACAAAATTCAATCATTATTCTATATTTAAAAGCTGTTGAATTATCAGTGATCAGCATGTTTGGACAGTCAAAAAGAGAAAAAATATTGTTTTCAAGAAATGAAATGATTATCGAATCAGTGGCCTCCCTAGTGGGAATCACCTCAATCCATTTGGTAAAATAGTCTGTCGCTGTGAGGATCCACTTGTGCTACACTAAAGAAGTAGGATGAATCTCGTCAACAAAGTCCAAACCCCACTACTGAAATGGAGCACTTACTTCAATCGGATTGAGCGGTAAAGGCTGCAATTTTCTCCTACCTTGAAAAATCTGACATTCGTGGCAGCTTGTAACAGTTTTCTACAAATTAGCAAAGAGAGTTGGCCAATAATATCCTGCTCTCAAAATTTTGTTGGATGTTGTCTTCCAGAAAAGATGACCTCCACAATCTCCCTTGTGAAAGTCTTTCATAACCTATTTTGCCTCTTCTTCAACTAAAAAATTGAGCAAGACGCCACCGAGATCTTTCCAATAGAGTGCATTATTCATGATACAAAACTTGGCAGCCTTTAATTTCAGGGTCCTACTTTTGTTCTTAGCCATTCTAGGTGGTGGTGATATATTTTGGAGCACATAAACAATGTCCGAATACCAAGGAGAAAGAAGAAAAAATTTTGATACCTGACTAGGCGAACTTTCTTCATCTTCCTCGGACATAGTAGCAATGAGATTAATGTCCAAGGCATTCAAATTTGACTCAGCCATTAGTTTTGCAAGCCCCTGTCCTTTGATGAGCTTTGTTGGTTTGATTTCCATGTCATATTCCAACAAAGTAGCAATCCATTTGCCTTGTCTCCCTTCTGGATCCATTTGCACTAAGACATCTTTAATAGTAACTTTAGGGACATAAGCAAGGATGTGAGAATGTAGAATATAGACTCGAAAATCTTTTAATGCCTTTACCAAAGCAAGAGGTTGCTTTTCAATAATATTATACTTTAAAGCTGCATCCCTTATGGTTCTACTGAAAAATGAAATTGGTTTCTCGAGCTGGTCTCTTTTCTGGATTAAGACCGCTGCCATTGTATGATCCGAGGCAAATGAAAACAAAATGAAATCTTGAGTATAATCCGGGCTTATCAAAACTGGAGCTGAAGAAAGGGCTAATTTCACCAAATTGAAAGACTTAGTTGCTTCCTCGGTCCACTTCACTACACTATCTTTCTTTAACATGTTTTTGATTTCCATTATATGTTTTGCAAGATTGGGCTCAAAGCGATGTAAGAAATTCATCTTACCATTGAATGATTGGATCTCCTTTTTACTTCGTGGAAAATAAATCTTCTGAATGGCTTCCACTCAATATGGATCAATGTGGATGCCCTCCTTTGATATAATATGACCGAGAAGCTTGCCTTCATCCATGGCAAACAATCTCTTCTTTGGATTGAGAGATATACCATACTTTCTACACCGCTGAAATACAATCTTCAAATGATAAAGGTTATCTTCATCTGAATTAGAAAAAATTGTCAAATCATCAAGATAAACAACTAAAAAGACATCTTTTTCATTAGAAAATGCAATATCCATGGCCCACTGAAAGGTCGCACCAGCATTCTTCAATCCGAAAGGCATCTTGGCATAATGGAAAGTTCCCCATGGAGTAGTGAATGTTGTTTTATCTCTGTCATCCTCATGGACCAGAATTTGGTTATAACCAGAATAACCATCGAGTAGCGACATGTGGGACGATCCAACTACTGATTGAAGTATGTGATCCATATTAGGCAATGCATAGTTATCTTTCAAAGATAGCTTATTCAGATTTCTGAAATCAATACATAATCGAATCTCACCTATTTTCTTGCGCACGGGCACCAAATTTGAAATCCAATCTGAAAATCTTATGGGGATGATTATACCAGCTTTGTACAATCGATTCACTTCCTTCCCTATTGAGGGAAACAGCTTTGGATTTATTCTTCTTAACTTCTGTCGAAATGGCTTTTGATTTGGCTTGATCAAAATTATATGCTGAATTATGCTCGTATCATATGCCTTCAAATCTGAATAGTCCCATGCAAATACATCAGTAAATGAAGATAATAAACTGATATACTTTTCTTTTACCTATGGAGGCAACACCTTTGATAACTTGACCATTCTAGGATTTTCTACAAATCCAATGTTCACATCCTCAACTCCTTTCTCGGTTGGGCGCAAGCTCGGTTTTTGGGCTACATCATCTTGATCAAACAAATCCTCTAAAGGTATTAGACCTTTAGGAATGGCATTGTCTTTGAGCTGCAAAACATCCATCTGATTGACTTCTATATTTGTTTCACCATCATCATGCTCCCCATCGATAGAAGTGTCTTTGAATTTACCTTCATTTTGTAGAAATTCTTCGATTTCTTTATCATCTTGAAACACCTGCCAATACCTTTTATTATTAGGGATAGTCCGGCGATGTTTCACATGAATCTCAAAATTATTGTTTGAATTCGTCGGAATTTTCAAATTACTTGCTGCTGTTGCAAGTGAATCTGCAATAACATTCTAAACACGAGGGACACATGTCAAAGTGTAATCTAGAAACAATCTCAAAATATCTAATACCGCATTGCGGTAGGCCCGCATTCGAGGATGCTTAGCTTGGTATTCCCCTTTCACTTGCTTGATAACTAACTCGGAGTCACCATAGACTGAAATTATTTTAGCATTTAACTTTCTAAGGATTTTCAAACCAGCAATTAAAGCCTCATATTCAGCCTCATTATTTGAACAGTCAATATCCAATTTATACGAACAGACCCTTACATTACTTGGCACTTTGTTTGGGGAGAAAACAGGGTTGCCTATCCAAATGCCAATTCCAGCACCTTCCCTTCCTATTGCGCCATCAAAATCCATGCTCCACAAGCCGGTTTTGTCCTCTTCCAAATGCTAAAATTCGGTTTGCTCTTTTACTTTTCCCTGTTTTCCATCATTATTTTGCTGTTGTCAGAAGGATGATTGCTTAGTGGTACTATCAAGTCTTTGTCTTTCTTGCTTTAAGACCTCTCTAAAATTTTCAGTGATCTTTGGAATGTCTTCTACTTCAACTACTTGGCTATTTACATCATTAAAACTATCAGAATATAAAACAAATGATTATAAATCAGTATGTACATAGTTGATTGGATGATTTACTAGTTTCTCCTTGCTAGTGATCATGTAATTCATCTTTTGCTCTTGGTATAATTTCCTCATCTGACCGAACACGGGAATAGTAGCATAGGAGAAATCAAGCTACAATGTCCCTTTAAGTTTTGTTCCCCAAGATATGGAAAGAAGCATACCAAATCTAGGAGGAATATTCGCCACAACCACATCCATCAAAACATTTTTCGCTAGAATCTGATCCAAACTGACCACCAAATCTTTAATAAGACCAATGCATCTTACTCTACTAGAATTGAAAGAGTAAAGGTCATGATACTTTCTGGTGATATCCAAACTCAATTTCTCCATGATTGCCTTAGGCATGACATTATGAGAGGCTCCGAAATCAAACATAGCATTGTGTAACACATAGTCATGCACCGTAAGGCTGATGTAGAAAGGAGCTACATCACTATCTTGAGACTGACCTTCCAATGCTGGACCAAAAATCAACTCAGGTTGATCATCCTCCATGTTTACCATATCAGATAATGGATCTAAATTCAAAATCTTAGACATCTGACCTTTATAGCTGCTATTCTTCATCAACTCAGTCAAAGGAATAGATACTTTTAACTTAGCAATTTCATTTTCTAAGTTAAAAACTGACGTTTTCTCTACCACTTTAGCTGAAACATCCTTCTTTTCAGTTTTCTCGTTTGATATACTTGATTGATTTGATCTTTCATTTGCTGATGGTGTTTTATTGGTGGTAGGATCAGCTATCTCCTTTCCCTTTTTCTGCACAATGGGAGGATCATTCTTTGGCAGTATCACCTCCTTCCTTTTCTGAATTGGATTTATGGGTACATCTCTACTCTTGAGTGAATATTGTCCCTATTGGGCTATCAAAGCATTCATGTAAACCCTATGATATTAATCAGACTCTTCTTCAAGAACTGTTTCATTTGCCAAGATGAAATTTTCATCCCTTTGTACAGCTGGGCTCTCTAAATACTCCTCATCTTCAGTGATAAAAATTGGCATATCATCAGGTGTAAAGAAATGATTCTCCTCTACAATTATGTTCTCCTCATCATCTGATTCCTGACTATGTACAGAATTCTGCTGTAAGGGTGTCTTCACCTGCTGCTGTGCCGCTTGGTCTTGTGCATGTTGCTCTCATTGCTTGATTCTAAATTGTGGTTGCTGCTAACCATGGAAGTTGGGATTTCTGACTTGTGCTTTAGGCTTATCAATTGTTAACTTGTCAAACATCTTCTCAATCTTACAGAGCACTTGATCTGAAGTGGAAGCCTCTTCCTTTATCGTTACCTTCTTTTCAGCCTTTGTTCTAGCTCTCTTAGCAAGCAAATTTGCTTCAACACTGACTATAATTTTCTTCATTTCTTCCAAAGTGGCTGGATCTCTTTCTCTTAATTGATAGGCCATATCAAGATCAAAACCATCATGAAAATTAATCAAAGCCAGCCCCATAGGTGGCTTTATATCAGCAGGAATTGCATTGTAAACAGTATTGAATATAACACAATAATCTTGGACACTCTCACCAACATTCCTCTTGATGTTTTCATATTCGGAAAGAATTTGAAGAGGGTTCTTCTTTACCTCCCAGCAATCCAAAAAGTGTCTTTGAAGTGCCTCCAATGAATTGATTGTTCTAGCCGGCAATGCTCTAAACCACTTTTTGACCTCACCTCCAAAAGTTTGCACAAACAATCTCATTGTTACATTTTCTGCATCGATCTCGTGGAGATCAAAGAAATCTGCCATCCTATCCACATGTTGCTGAGCTATGATATCTTGAGGGGTACTGTCAACCAATGGAATTTTGCTTTGATAATCAACGGACATGTCATCCAAGTTTTGAGGCAACACAAGGGGTGCATATCGGGCAACCATTGCTCTAGGTGGATTTACGACTGGTCTTGGGGATGTAGGAGGGGTTGGAGCAGCTGATGTATGAGGTGTATGAGGTGTGGATGGAGGTGAAGAAATTTTTGATGTTTTAGGGGTAGAAGGAGTGGATGGAGGTGACAACACTACAGATTTGTGATCAGAGATGGAAGGCTGCACGGGAATGGTGGGAATGAAAGGAGGTTCGGTAGGAATTTCTGAACTAGACTCAATAGTAGATGACCCAAGAGTTGCAGATGCAGACTCTAAGAATTTAGGAATGTTTGTAGCCACAATGGAAGTTTGAAGTTTCAAAATATAATTGTCAAATGATTTATTGGCTTTTTCAGTTTCAAGATCTTTGACAAACTCTGGATTTAGAATAGTAGAACCAACAACACTTTCAGATTTGGTCTCAAACAATGACAGATCAAAATGTTCGTCAAACTCAAAATCTTCAAGATACTCAAAAACACCAGGACATGAACGAGATTTGAACACAGGAATCACAAAACTTTCTCGACAAAGGATTCTCAGAATAAGATTGGGATTTTCATACATAGGAGGTGGATCAAGATCAGGATTTGCTCTGATGTGTCATCTGAAAGCCATTGTGCTGAATTATTCCCAAAAATCAAACGGATAAAATCAACTTATTCAGCCTATCAAATTCTAAACTCATCATCCAAAAGTCTAGAATTATCTGATGTACTGGGGCAATTTGCAAGTTAGATGTTTCGTTTATAAGACTAGACCAGAGATTGACTGAAGCAACTTTTACTACTTATGCACTCGCAAAGAAATGTGTAGTTCGAAGGCTACCCGGCATAAATTCAAGCTCTATCTATATTTTATAAAATGAAGAACACTAACAAACAAATAATCTCTTCCCTAGTGAGTCACCACTATGTTAGTGCCTAAATCTACCTCAGGTTGAGAAAGGCAGGATCTAGGGTAGCATCAAACCATGCTTAACCTGGTAGTTAGCCCTACCAGGTCAAGAGAGAGCTCTCTCCTCGTCAATCTCAATGAAAATTTATCAAGGAAGGCTTGAGATGACTAATGTAAAGACTAATTTTAGACTAGGTATATGTTCAGAAGAGTTTTGATTGAATTTGATGATGTTTTGTTGGCTCAAATGTGAAAGACAGATTTGGGTCTTGGGAATGAGGCTCAGTTTTGCAGAGATCTCTATGGGGTGAGGTAGGAAAATGATTTGGTACTTCAAATTAAGTGAGATGGAGAGCTTTTATACTGGTGAGGAGTTGAAGAGGGCATGAAAGTCTCAGGGATCTTCTTCAAACAACTAAAAACATAAATAACTAAATAAACCCTAGGTAGAGCACTGCAAATCAATGAATTCTACCTTTATCCTTGTTTGCTTTAGTTAAGATGAAGCAAAGAGAGATGATGGCATACATAAAACACATGTAAACTTACAATTATAGAAGGAAACACAATACCAAAGCAAGATGCCACAAGAATCCCATAAAGTGCTGCAGACCTTGGTCTATTCCTTTTCCAAACTGTTGAAATGAGTATACAATGAAGCTCCAAGCTTTCCCAAAAGTCCAACCCTTGCCAATGACTGAAAAATGACAAGATATAGGCAACCAAAAACTCATATTAACCTCTAGGGGTCGAGCTCATAAGTTTAGGAGCTATTCCAACAAAATCTAAACTGAGAACTAAAATGTAGGCAGTGGAACAACTTGCCTCTAAAAACTAGGGAATTGATTCATTCAGTTGCAAACTACCTTTTGATGGATGAATCTACCTCTATGAGTGAAAATTTAGCATAATTACATCAAAATCCATCAATTCACATTAAATTACATCATGAGTTTGACTATTAGAAAGAGAAAAGTCAAACTGTGAAGAAACTAGGCGAAAAACAGAGTTTTTTGGCCAAAATGAGCAAATTTCCTCCTATGTGCCGCGCTGATTTCCCTATGCATAACGCCTTTTTGCAGATGATTTTGGAGGCCTTCCCGGTGTCCAAATTTTCTCCAAGTGGGCTTGTTTGGTTGGTCTACCTATCTACTTTCTAGAACATGTGGAATTTCTGAATTTGGCCTCCATTTTCCCCTCCAAAACTGAGTTCTCCCAACACTACTTCCCGTGTGTCTAAAAAGGGGTAGAAAGGTCATTTTTGAGGTGTTTTTGAACTTTTTGGAAGCTCAAAACTTGTCAAAATTTCTTGGAAATTTGTGGGAATTCATATATTTCAATGAAAAATTCAGAAATGTTGAGTTTTCCTCAAAAGGAGGTCCCTAGCAAAAGCGCGCGCCAGGTGGCATGGCGCATCAGGCAGAAAAAACCTATTTTTTAGGCCAAAAATTTCAAAATTGCAAAAAGTGTCCCAAATTTCTTGAAATTTGGGCTGAGTGTCCTTCATCAAGTGCTGTGTTGGGCCAAGGAAGCCTCAGCCAAGATCTAAAGTATATCTTGCTCTTTTCGCTTCCTCGATGCCTTCTTCAACTTGGGCTTCAAAATCTTGATTCTTGCTTTGCACACCTTGTTTCTCGCCAAGCAGTGATGGGCCATGTGCCTCAACATAGTTTTCTCTCTGTTGGCCTTCTCTACCATCTTTTCCAAGTGGATATTTGCCCTCTCAAGCCAAGATTCATGATCAGCATTGATTTCATGTTTAAGTGGTGTGAGCTTGACTTTCCTCCTCTTGGCAGCTTGCCGGTTTTCTCGTATGTTTTGTAGCTCCATAATGGCTTGCTGATCCTCTAGCTATTTGTTTCTTTGCTCCAAATATTTGATTATCCACTTGGCTCTTTCTAGGTTGAGAGATAAATCATGAATGTCCACTTGTTGCTCCTAAATGATCTCTTTGAGCTTTGAGCTTTGAGCTTTGTGAGCCCAAATCGGTGTCATCATCTTGAATAAGAATGAAATCTATCTCCTTCCCTCCTGAAGGCCCCTCATCATGTAATGGCCACTTTCCCTTGTCCTGTACCTGCTCTGCTGATGGAGGAAACGAGACCCCTTCCACCCCGGGTGGAGATAACACTCGTTTTGTCGCTGCAAACAACCTTCTAGTGCCCTTTTGATAGGTGACAAACATTGGCACACTAGTGGTTTGTGTCTCAGGAATCTCTTGTTGATGTGAAGGTCCTCCTATCTCATGAAAAACTGCTAGAGGTACTTGAGGACCTGTAAATACCTCATGTGAAATGAAATCCTCCCATGAGATGTTTTGTAAACCAAGCTGATGCAAGACCACAATTTTGATTAGGAAAAAATGATATATACTGTTATACTGCTGTTGAGGAGGCTTCCTATGCACTAAGTTGGTCATCTTGTCAATGTTTCAGCAAATAAAATAGGGTAGATTCATCATTCTCACCCTAGTGAAGTGCATCAACAATCTGAAGTGATAGGCATATAGGTGAGAAAACTGGCCCTCATAGCTAAAATATTTAATTATGAGTTTCATCAAGGGAGCATATGTGTCCTTCAGATATCTGAAGGGAAAAAATCTATTGAGATGCCTCTGATAACCAGCCTTGATGTAAGGCTCATAATGCTCTCTATCAATCTATTGCCTTTTATTCCACTGCTCACCAACATTTGGAATGTCAGTTTCTTGAGAAATAGTCTTGGCTGTCAAGGTGAATGTCACACATGCCAAAGTGACTTGACCATTATGAAGATGGAGCACAAACAATCTGGCCAAGTCATGATGGTACTGGACTCTCTTTGCCATCTCTCAGAATTGATAACAAGATTGGTGTTGAAAGCATGTGAGAGCAAGAGGATAGGCCAGCAACTCGGCAAATGAAGTAGGCTCTTCTTGTATATGTTTACCACCCTTGTGAGGTCTCCTTGGTGCATGCATTTCTCTAGAAGAATCACTGAGTGTCTCCTCATTTCGATCATAGGAAGGATCTGACTCCATGTTTGCCAATGTTTGAGTTTTCTTTGATGAGTATGAAGAGATTTATGGTGTCTTTAGGTTTTTGATGTCAAGGATGAGAATGTATGAGGGACTGTTGGGTCCCTATAATACTAGTGATTACCCCATTACTATTGTAGTTATACCCCTTATTAATATTGTTGTGCCCCTATTGCCCCCATATTGTTATTACTGTGCCCCATAGAATCCCTCTATTGTTATTTTTGTGGCTTTATATTATTATTGTTAGGTCAGCTGGATTATATTGTGACTCCTTAGACTCCTATATATAGAAAGGAGGTTTTGTCATTTGAATCATCCAAGAATTGTTCATTTATGTAATGTAAAGGAGGTTTCCCCCTCGAAGAGGCTGAATTCTAAGGCGTTGATCTATCTTTTCTATCTTTTCTTGAGCTGGTTTCATAATATTTGGTATTAGAGCTTTGGATTCTAGGGTTTCGCTGCTCCAAACAGGTCATCGTGGCATTTTTGCTATAACTTTTTTTCTGTGATGTTTCAGAAGTTACAAAAAAAAACCCATTTGAGAAGAAATCGCGCTGAACCTCGGGTCTAAATTTCAGAGATTTTCGCGCTATATTTGCGGAGATATGATCTCAGGAAGTTGGTCTTTTTGCAGACTCCTAAATTACATTCCAAACAAGTGACCTGGGGAAAATCGTCATAACCTTCTTTCTGCGCATCGGATTGAAATTTCGTAAGAAGGTACAGAAAGAGGACGGACTATAGTTTTCTTGTATATATCTTTCAGAGTCAAAGGTTGAAACAGTGACATGTGGCACTTCATACAAGTTTTCTCTACTGAACTAGTCTATAATCAGGTCACTGCGGGAGATTGTGCATAACTATTTCTTGAAGAATCCAATTCAGATTAGACTAGTGGCATTGGAAAGAGGACACAGAAGGCTACTACAAGTCACAATTTCAGAATTGGATGATTCGAAATTACAGAGATACATCAGATTCAATATCAGGCTTCTACAAAGTGAAAAAAGGTGTGTAGTTTTTTTTTTAAATTTTTGCGTAAGCTTGGTTTGAAGGAATTCAAAGGGCATAGTAAAGCATTATTATCGGTAATTGATGCCCCGAGGAAAGAAAATTCAAACACTTAGTAAGCAACCTGAAAGCTCTTGCATGACTTATGAAGAAGAGGAAGAAATGCAACATGATATAGCAAAATTACGAGACCAAGTGCAACAAGTGTCACTTGCACAAAAAGGAACAGAATCTAAGATGGATGGTTTAAAGAAAGATGTAGAAGCTAAGATGGATGGTTTAAAGAAAGGCATAGAAGCTAAGATGGATTGTTTAAAGAAAGGCGTAGAAGCTAAGATGGACGATTTGAAGATAGATTTGAAGACAGACATGGAAGAATTGAAGAAGTTGCTACAAGAAAGGGTCACTAATGGTGAAAGGGTAGTAAAGGAAACTCATGATGAGAACAAAAGAAATGTTAATCATGATTCCATAGACTCTATTGTTGGATCGAAGACCCACCATATTCCAAAAATCGATATGAGGATGTTTGATGGCAAGGATCCCGCAACATGGATATTACAGATGGAGCAATTCTTCGATCTCAATAATGTGCAAAACACACAAAAGGTACGTATGGAAACTTTATATTTGGAACCAAATCAGTTTGTATGGTATCAATGGCTTTGCTCTCGTAAACAATTTATCACTTGGGCAATTTTTATGGAAGAATTGATAGCACATTATGAGGATACAAAAAGCAACACTTTTTTTAGCCAATTGATAAGTCTCAAACAAAAGGGTTCAATAATGCAGCACATTCAAGAGTTCCAAAAATTGAACATAAGGGTAAAAGATATTCCAGAGGAGCATAGGATTGATGTGTTCATAGGGTCTTTAAAGGATAATATCCAACATGATGTTCGCCTTTGGGAACCTGATTCATTAGGGAAGGCATTCAGGTTAGCAAGAAAAATGGAAAGCAAAATTATGGCAACCAGGAAGCATACCACTCACAACTATAAAGACGGAAGTGTTGTTGCCCCTAGTCTTCCACAACCTATAAGGTTGACACCACAACAATGGGAAGAAAAAAGATAAAAAGGGCTTTGTTACAGTTGTGATAGCAAATACACTAAAGGTCATAAGTGTACTGAGAAGAAATTATTCTACATAGATTGTGAAGAAGAAGAAGAAAAGGAGCAAGAAAGGTCAAAAGAAGAGGATATACTCCAGGAACAAAGCCTAGATGAAGAACAAATAAATCCGAACATATCTTGTAATGCATTGGTGGGAATTACCACTCCTCAAACCATCAAGATAGAAGGACAAATCAAGAAGAAAAAGGTAATAGTGTTGATTGATTCAGGAAGCACCCACAATTTTATTCATTGTAAGGTAGCAAAAGAATTGAATTGCTTCCTATATCCAGCACCAGAGTGTCAAGTGATGATTGCAAATGGAGGAACAATAAATTGCTCTGGAAAGTGCCATAGTATCAAGCTATCCATGGGAGAATATGTATTGACTAGCCCAATGCTTTCCATTCCAATGGGAGGTGCTGATGTTGTACTAGGAGTCCAATGGTTACAATCCTTGGGTACAATAGCTTTTAATTTTCAAGAACGTTTCATCAAATTTTCTACAGAAGGAAAGGACGCTAAACTAAGGGGTATTGCAGGGAAACCAAGAAAGATAATCAGCTCTAATAGTATGACAAAGCTTCTAAAAAAGGAGCAAAGAGGTGTAATTGCACAATTATGTTCGCTAGATGTTTCCACATCGGAATCATCTATTTCTCTAGATCTCCAAAATGTCCTGGACAATCATTCCAAGGTATTTGAGACTCCCAAAGGTTTCCCACCTATGCGTGATCATGATCATGCTATTCATCTGATTCTAGGAAGTGTTCCTCCAAAAATTAGGCCGTACAGATATCCCTATGTCCAAAAGAGTGAAATTGAATGTATGGTTGTAGAAAAGCTAGAGGCTGGTATAATTCAACCGATTCAAAGTTATTTCTCTGCTCCAGTAGTATTGGTGCACAAGAAGGATGGATCATGGCGCATGTGTCCAGATTATAGGGAGCTCAACAAGCTCACTATTAAAGATAAGTTCCCCATTCCTGTCATTGATGAATTACTGGATGAATTGCATGGATCAATTTACTTCACCAAGTTGGATCTTCATTCAAGATATCATCAAATCATAATGAAGACTAAAGACATTCAAAAAAAAGCATTTAGAACTCATGAGGGTCATTATGAATTTTTCATCATGCCTTTTGGCCTTACCAATGCACCTTCAACATTTCAAGGTTTGATGAATTCAATTTTCAAACCATTCCTTAGAAAATTTGTGTTAGTATTTTTTGATGATAGACTAATCTACAGCAAGTCTTGGAAGGATCATGTTGAACATGTTGACAGGGTGCTACAACTATTGGAGGAGAAACAATTATATGCAAAAAGATCCAAATGTTTCTTTGGAGTCTAGGAGGTGGAATATCTGGGTCATATTGTATCTCATGAAGGAGTTAAGGTAGACCCTAGAAAAATTAAAGCCATTAAGGAATGGAAAATCCCCACATCCATAAAGCATCTGTGAGGATTTCTCGGGTTGGCAGGGTATTATCGAAAGTTTGTTAAGAATTATGGGAGAATAGTGTTAGCATCCTGCTGCAGCAGGTTAATCATCTTTCATGATCGACATTTTTACATGCCAAATATGTCGAACTATGCATGCTGCAATGCTCCATATTTGCTATAGATGACCAGAGAAGTATCCATGAAGGTGTGCTAGTTTTAATGACACTGCTTTGTTCCAGTTTTGATGAGTAATCCATTTCTGATCAGTTTTCAGTTAAGGGAGGGCCAAACAACTTAATCTTGGTCTCCCTAGGTTTCAATTTCCTATTGTAGAATATAGAGAATGAACATCTGTCCAAACAGCTTAATCTTGGCAGATTTGTAGTTAGGTAGAGAAACAAGGGTGCTCAACAGCTTAATCTGAGCCCCTGGATGCAATAAGTGTAGATTTAGATAGGAGGACAGCAAGAAGAAAAGAATGAAAAGCAGGGTATGCTAATTCAAGTGCACCTAAACCAAAAAGAAGAGAAAATGCTAGGCAAGTAGTTCAGGTAGGTAGCTTTGTGGTTGCAGAATCATGGCTTGTGATCCATTTCATATTGTCAAGTGTTATATCTATCATATCACAAGTTGAAGGCGGTTGTTCAGTTGGAGGACTTCAAGCGAGGCATGTCTAACTCCCCCTTTCTTCCTCTTCCCCAAATCACTCACTAACTTCCCAAAAAGAGGTCAAGATCTGCTTGATACCTCTTAGTTTCATCATTCTCCATATCATCTGCCTTGGTGGAGATCTGCTTCATTCAAGGAATGCTCACACTTCTTCTATCAGTCATATTCCCCCATTGATAGCCCAAGACATCATTCTTAGCACTTTTTCTCATCATTGTCATATTAACTACTAAATTTATTATGTAACTCCCTATTTGTTTACCCTTCCCCTACTAAAACTATGTATATAACTCCCCTATATACTTATCCCTTCCCTCTGGTTGAAAAATAACCATATACATCCTTGGGAATTGCTAAGTTTATCTGAAACTCAGCAAGAACCCTCATTGCCCCCTCAAACCATCTTCTCATGCATTTTGGACACTTTCCAATTTACAGAACCCTTCATCCCCCCCCTAACTATCTTCCAAGTGCATAAGGACTCATTCCTTTGCATATTTCCCCTTCACATGTTTAAAAAATCACCCCTTTGACCTTGGTTTGCCTTTATAAGGCATGAAACCCTCTTTGGCCATGAAACCCCTCTCAAAACTACATCACTTTCCTCCTAAATGCCTTTGGACTCCTTCCAAGGCATAAGAATATGCAAAACATGCAAAAACCATGAAAAACCTTCAAAAAAATGAGAAGATCCTCCCTTTTTTTTTTGACTATCGGACCCCTTCCGATGCCTTAGAATCCAAGCAAAAGCATAAAGGTTACTCCTCCGAATTCATGTTTCCTTTGCATTTTAATAAAATGCATGCCCCGACGAGAAAAATATATATTTGGTCCCCCTTCGATGCGATATCGCTATCGGGAGGGGGCAGTGGCATATATGAGCGAAATGGCTAAATCTCAAGGCATGGGGCATAATGCCGATAGGCCGGACCCGAAAACATATAAAGTGGGCCTATAAAAGCGTGTCGGGTCCGATGGCGTTTCGGCGATTTTATGTGGCAGCTTCCATGACCCCGCCGATAGCGAATTCGTGATTTAATCGCAGCCGTCCATTTTTGGGCCCCAGATCAACGGCCCATATTATATCGGCGATCACCCCATGTATATGGCTCCGACCAGCGGAGCCGAAATATAATAAACTGCAGCATATAAGCATTTCGGGTCCGCGCAGTTCGGCGATGCCATATGTGCCACCCCTCGGTCCGCCCCGATGCGATTTAGCGATAACCGTTGGATTGGCCCGCGCCGGATCCAATGGCCAGGATTTAAAGGCTGCTACAGTGCCCGCCAAAAGCCAATTTCTCATTAAAATTTCATGTTTGTGGCACATTTTCTGGGTTATTTGGAAATGGGCCATTTTCAAAGGTTTTGTGTGCGGCGCCCATACCCGCCCAGGTATAAGGAAAACATGGTTTTCTCAGGCCATCCTTGGATCGCTCCAGGCCCGAATTGCCCCAAATAGTAGGTTTTCACCTCGGCAGGCCTGCAATGACCCTCTACTCGTCCAGTTCATGACTTTAAGTGTTGCTAAAGCATTTGAGTTGGCCAAAGGCCGACAACCACCCAAAAGCGGCAGAAGGCCTCACAGCAGATATTCGGGCCGATCAACGGCCAGTAAGTGTTGATTTGACAGTTTAAGTGTGTTTTTGAAACCAGGATGGCCCAGGTGCGTGCCAAAGAATATCAAGAAGCGGCAGAGTGTATCAGTGAAGATTTTCCAAGGCAGATGAAGCAAAAGGGGCCCCAGCAGATTCAGCAAAGCATCACTGAGCTGTAATGGCTCACCAGCTTGCAAATTTTTCCATTTAAGGCAGCAGGACCACTTGAAGGCACATATAAAGGATTTCAAAACAGATTTATTGCAAAAACAATGTATGAAGCCACATTTTGGGGCGGCGCTGCTCAGCCCATGCGCAGTTATGGCCATGGGGCTAGCACATGGCTCGAGGACCTCTCTCCACTCATTTTTGAGGCTGCTGCCTCATGCGTAGCCCTTGTTTACATGACTTGAGATGCCAGCTGCCCCAGAGCAGCTGTTTCTGATGTTTTATGCATTTATTTCCAGCATAGATTAGGCTCAAAAATAGTGATTGCACAGATCTCTTTTGATCTGTTTTCAAAGATATTTTTTGGGATATTTTCCCCTTGACACCTGTTCAAGGGAAGTCTGTAGCTATTTCTTCTATATATACCACCCTCTGCACTGTTTTAAGGGTGGGTTGGTTGTATGACTCCTCTAGAGACTCGCTCTGTATCTGATATGTTTTCTTTAATCAAAGACTGCTAAAGCTTTGGAGGATGGACTGTTTGATGTGTCGTTAATGGTTGAAGAGTGGATGATGGAATTCATGTGCTGCTATATGGATCAATAAGTGTCTCCCACCTCTGTTATCTCAATTTCATACATGCTCAAGTCACAAAACAAAAGATTGGCTTAGAATTTGCTTAGCTGCACTCTATGCTCAGTTTTTGTGGCTCTTTATGTTTTCTTCTTGATTTAGGCATAAATATGAATTCCTTTATGGCTCATGTTTGATCTATTTCACATATGAATGACTGTTGTCTAAGAATTCTTAGCTGCTCCTAGATAGAGTTCATTCATCTTCCCTTTGCTAACCTGTTTGAGAGATTCTTTGTTGCCTCTCATTCCTTAGCCCCCAATCCATCTCTTTTACCTTGAATATTGTTTCATAAGCAGCTACCTTGCTCCTCATTCCTCTTGTCACCAAGAAAACGCACCAGCAGTCTCACTCCATGACTCCATGCCCAATGGTTTGAAACTTACCACACTATGCATTGCCTCTCTGTTTGAAAGCATCCTCCTTCCCACTAAACATAAACAAAACCCCTTGAACTCAACAGCTAGCCTAACATCATTTCAACAAAGCTAAATCATAAAGAGAGAGCCCTCTCTGACTGCAGGCAGGCTAGGACCTGTAGTCCAAAGTTGGTTAGTGGTTACCTCGGCCGTATCCTTTCCGAAGCTTAAGGACAACCCGAGTGATAACATAATGGCGACTCCACTGGGGACTTTCCTCAGATAATTTCACAAAGAAGGTAAGAAAGCTTCGCTGAGACCATAAATCAAACTTTCCAATTCCAACTGTTGTCCACTCTTTAAACTACAAATGAATCCTGAATGCCAGCCAGGAAGTCTTTGAAACTGTTCTTTGCTTTGCATTAACAGAAGTAAATAAACGTTGCTTCAGTCAATCTTCATGCTAGTTTAAATTGTAGATAGCTGTCCCGAACTTTGACCAGTCATTTGCTATTACTAAAAAACATCCACAGAAAAATACCAGAAATAGGGTTCAGAAGCTGGCTCCTAAAAAGAACCCATGACATACAAGGTCAAACCCAGATCCAGACCCTCCAGCTGTTTTTGAGAATCCCAACCTAATCCCGAAGATCATTAGGAAGCAAGAAAGACAAGAAATTTTTGCTGATTTAAGTCCCGAAACGGTTCATTCCGACTCTGTTCCAACTCCTGTCAAGGTCTTATTTCGGTCAACCCCTGTTTCCCCTTCTTCATCATCCACATCTCAAAACACTCCTTCCACACCCTCATTCACTGCTACCACTACTGTTGTTCCAGTTACCCCAGTTATCCCTGTTATCCCAGTCGTTCCGATTGTATCATTTATCCCTGTTGTTCCACTTATCCCCATCAATATGGCTAATAGATATGCACCCCTGCAACTACCTGCTAATCCTGCGGCTCTCCCCCAAGATTACCAATCTAAAATCACTCATTTTGACTCCACCGGTCCTTTCACAGCCATTCAGCATACCAAAAAGATGCAAGACTATTTCGAAAGTTATGAAATCGATGATGATAGTGTAAGAATGAGAATTTTTGTTCAGAGTCTAACCGGTGATGTAAGAACTTGGTTCAGATCACTTGCTGCAAATTCCATAACCACTCCTGATGAGCTTTACCAATCCTTTACTACTAGATGGGAGAAGAAGAAAGACCCCTTACACATACTAGCTGAATATGATACAATTAAAAGAGGTCCTCAAGAAACTGTTTTAGAGTACTGTGCAAGATTCAACAATGTCTACAATGCAATACCACAGAACTTAAGACCTCCACCTGACCTCGCCTTGTACAAATTTCCTGACGGTTTTGATCCTGATATGGCATATCAGTTGAAAGAAAGAGCCCCTGCAACTCTTGCAGACGCACAAAATGTTGCTGTTACCGTAGAAGCCAATTTGATTGCCAAGAGAAACAGAGCGAGAATGGAAAGAAGAACCACCTTTAAAGAAGAACCCTCAGCCTTTGACCAAAAGCTTGATGCTATCATCAATGGCCTGCAAAGACTGGGAGAAAGAGTAGAAAATGTCGAGAGAAAAGCATCATGGGAAGGACAACAGTCCAATCCCATAAGGAACCCAAATTTTAGGAAAACCCAGAACACAAATGCTGGTAGACCCACCCCAGACCATGACATTAGACCCCCTTTTCAAGATAACTATGTAGAAGGGTCCACTTCTAGTGAACCCATAGAGGATACTCACATGAACCTGATGGATCTAAAGGGTGAACACCAAACTTTCCTGTCCCTAGAAGACCGAAATCAGCATGACTGTAATGAGTTTCAAACTAAATCTGGTGAGTCTTTTGATTTTAAACAGGGTTATGATACCGCTGTGTATGAGGTACACAAACAGTATAAGCTCAGAACTAGGACCATTGACATCTCTGAGCCTAGCAAGACAAAAGAAGGCAAACAGCCCAACAAGATTAAAAACAAAGCTGTTGTAACGGAACCAGCTGATATAACTGTCCCAAACCCACATCAAGTGACTGTAGAAGATATAACAGACACTCAGCCTTCTGTTGAACAGCCTCTGCCACCTCCCTCCTCAAAAGAAAATTCAAACAGCATCCCGAAAAGCGCTCCTGAAAATGTAAAATCGCAAGCAGAAAATTCCCATAACGCTGATAAACAAGAGCAGATTGCCGAGAATACAAATGAAAAAGAAAAAACTGCCATTATCAACAGCAAGACTCCACTGGAAAAGCCATTTAACTTAGAGGCAGAGATTGGAAAACTCAAGATATCTGTCCCTCTTTCAGAACTCACCAAACACGATGTATACAGACAACAAATTCAAAGATCACTTCAAATCCCGGTAAACAAAGATGATGTAAATGTTTTGGATGATTCCCCAGAACTGCTATTTGGTCCAGAAGTTAATGGAAAATCAACACATGGACCTGTTCCACCCTTTTATATCAGTCTGCATATACATGACAAAGTTTTGCACAATGCTATGTTTGACTCAGGGGCATCGCACAATCTTATGCCCAAAGCAGTTATGGAAAAGCTGAACCTTGACATTACAAGACCTTATAAAGATTTATACTCATTTGACTCAAGTCAAGTGAAATGTCTAGGCCTCATCAAAGACTTGTGTGTCTCCTTAGTCCAATATCCCAACAAAACCATTCTCATGGATATAGTGGTGGCTGATATCCCACCAAAGTACGGTATGCTCCTATCAAGATCATGGGGAGCAAAGCTCCAAGGATCCCTTCAATTAGACCTTTCCTACGCTACTATTTCTGTCTTTGGGCAACCAAAGAGACTGTACAGAGAAACGCTCATGAAATATGTGGTAAGTAGTGAGAGCAAGCCTGAAAATTTTCCCATTTATTCAATCCATTCCGACATGGATTCTTTTATTTTGTTTAATGATGATAGCTGCCCTCTAACTGATAACAAGCCTTTGGCTTTAGAGCAGCAAGCACATATCAATCAAGAATCGGTTGCACATACTCAACAAATTGTCACAACAGCAAATGCAACCAGCATACAAGAAGAACCTCCCCAAACAGAATTTTCAAATCTGCCCAATCCTAAAATGACTCAAACTCTTGAGACTACCCACAAGCAAGAAATCACATGGTATTTAGAGTTTGACGGATCTGTTAACAAATTAGGGGCAGGGGCAGGTATATGGATTCATAATTCTCATAACAATCATGCACAAGGTCATGCATATAGACTGAATTTCAGATGCACCAACAACATGGCAGAGTATGAGGCTCTCCTGTTAGGCCTTAAATTGCTACAAACTCTAGGAGCTGCAAAAGTGTCTATCCTGGGTGACTCCGACCTAGTAATCCAACAAATGAAAGGTAACTTTGTTACCAATAACAACAGAATGAGAGCTTATAGGACTGCTGCCACTGCAATACTTGATGCATTCACTGAATCCAAGCTTGCCAAGATTTCAAGGAATCATAACATTCATGCTCACAGCCTAGCCACTTTCGCTAGTACATGCAAGCTGCCCTTTGAACCCAATCACCACTTTACAGCTGAAATAAAACATAGGCCTGCTATCCCTAACAATATCAAAGATTGGCAAGTGTTTGAGGATGATGCTCAAATCAACAATTTTCTTACCTTACAACATGAGTTTTCAGGCCTAAACATTGATGAGGATAACAGCTCAAACAGCCAGAAAAATGCTACAGCCAACCATCTTTGATGAAGAAAACATAGAGGAATTGAAACAAATGCATTTGGAGGAAATAGCCAAAACAGAGGCCGAGATCATTGATCTAAAAGATAACTTTCTGCCTACTGGCCTCACTCCACTAGAAGACATGTTTGATGCAAATGATGTGCCCAAAAAGCCAAAAATGCAGCCTATAAACACTGACATAGAAGAACACAACATTGGGACAGCCGAGAATCCAAAAATGATCAAACTGTCCAAAAATTTGCCACCTGATCAGAAGCCCAAGTACATTGATTTATTCAAAGAATTTCAAGATGTATTTGCTTGGAGTTATGAGGACTTGAAATCCTATGACACCTCAATAATCCAACACACCATTCCCTTGAAACCAAATCAGAAGCCTTTCAAACAAAAACTTAGAAGAATCAACCCCGTGCTCCTTCCCTTGGTTGAGAAGGAGGTAAAGAGGATGTTTGAGGCAGGAATCATTGCACCCATTAGGTTTTCCGAATGGGTGTCAAACTTAGTTCCCACAAGAAAGAAAACAAATGAGATCAGACTTTGTGTAGATCTCAGAAATCTAAATCAAGTCTCCCTAAAGGACCACTATCCTTTGCCCAAAATGGACCACATCTTGCAAAGGGTGGTGGGGTCATCTAGAATCTCTTTACTAGATGGCTTCTCAGGTTTTAACCAAATACTGGTTCACCCGGATGACCAAGACAAGACAGCCTTTACCACACCCTGGGGAACATTTAAGTATGTAAAGATGCCATTCGGTCTTAAAAATGCTGGTGCTACCTTTCAAAGGGCAATGGACATTGCCTTTGCCAAGGAAATCCATGATTTCCTAGTTGTCTACCTCGATGATCTAACCCCATTTTCCAAATCTGATGAAGAGCACCTCAAGCACCTAAGGAAAATATTCATCACATGTAGGAAATATGGCATTTCCTTGAATCCCAAGAAGTCTCTCTTTGGCCTTGAAGAAGGCAAATTACTTGGACATATCATCTCAAAGGATGGTATTAGGATTGATCTGGAAAGGATCCAAGCCATATTGCAAATCCCATATCCTAGAAATATAAAAGAATTACAAGCATTCCTTGGGAAAATCAATTTCCTAAGGAGATTTATCCCAAACTTGGCTGAGCTAATAAGAATGCTAAACAACATGCTCAAGAAGGATGCCAAGGTAAAGTGGTCTCTACAGGCCAAGCAAGCATTTGAGGGCATCAAATCAGCCTTAACTCAAGCCCCAGTCCTCACAAGTCCAAAATTTGATAGAGACTTTATCATATTTTCATTCGCATCTGATAATACTATAGCTGTTGTCCTTTTGCAAAAGGATGATCACGGAGCTGAAAAGCCAATTGCTTTTTTCAGCCGAGCCTTAAGAGATGCCCCTTTGAAATACCCAATCATGGAGAAGCAAGCCTATGCCCTTGTTAAAGCAATCAAGGAATTCCGAATTTATATTTTATATTCACATGTGATTGCTTATGTGCCAAATGCTATTGTAAAAGACATATTAACCCAAGAGGGGTTAGAAGGCAAAAGAGGCAAGTGGATTGCTAACATTCTTGAGTATGACATAGAGATAAAACCAACCAAGCTGATAAAGGGGCAAGGTTTAGCCAAATTGATGTCCGAAACAAACTTTCAAGCCTTAGACATCAACCAACTGGACAATGAACAGGAGTTGGCGGCTCCACAGATCAGTGACACCTTTTTGCAATCCCCATGATATGCTGATATTTGCTTTGTATTGTTAAACCTGTGTGCTCCCCCAGGATTGTCCAGGACCAAGAAAAGATTTTTAAGGATGAAGGCTTTGAAATTTTGTATCTTAGATGGTGCATTATTTTGGAAAAATCATGAAGGCATATTGCTTAATTGCTTGACCAAGAATGAAACTAGTGATGTCATGAAAGAATTCCATGCAGGGGACTGTGGAGGACATCTATATTGGAAGTCCACTACTGATAAAATTTTAAGGGCTGGTTTCTATTGGCCCACTTTGTTTGCGGATGTGAAGAAGTTTGCCACCTCATGCCACAATTGCCAAATCTTTGAAGGCAAGAAAAAGCTGCTCCCCTTGCCTCTAAAACCCATCTCAACCGAGAAGCCTTTTCAACAATGGGGTCTTGACTTCATTGGAGAAATCCATCCCTCTTCCTCAGGCCAGCATAAGTGGATCTTAACAGCCACCGATTATTTCACTAAGTGGATTGAGGCCATCCCATGTAGGCAAGCCAATGACACCATTATTATCCAATTCCTTGAGTGCAATATCCTTTCTAGATTTGGCTGCCCTGAGAAGATCATCACTGATAATGCCGCCGCTTTCAAATCCAAAAAGATGATCAATTTTTGCCATAAATTCCATATCACTTTAGGCCATTCCACAACCTATTACCCTCAAGGAAATGGCTTAGCTGAGTCATCTAACAAGAGCCTGATTAGTATTATCAAGAAGACCTTAGAAGAAAACAAGAAGAACTGGCATAAAAAGCTCACCAATGCCCTATGGGCAGACAAACTTTCAACAAAGAGATCCATTGGGATGAGCCCTTATGAGCTAGTATATGGCATGGAGGCCAGATTTCCATCTTCTTTAGGCATTCCTGTTATCAAGCTGTTGCAGGAGGTTCAAGCTGAACCAAATGATATTCAACGAAGGATCAATCAGGCCATTCATCTTCAGCAAACCAGAGAGCAGGTGTATGACAGAGCTCAAATGTTACAAGAAAGGCTGAAGAAGGCGTTTGACAGGAGGACCAAGGCTGAGGATTTCTTTATCGGCGATAAAGTGTTAAGGTGGGACTCAAGACGAGAAGACAAGGGAAAGCATGCCAAGTTTGACTTTCTATGGAAAGGCCCATTTGTCATCAGTGCTATTCAAGGCAATAATACATATTTTCTCAAAACTTTAGATGCCTGCGCAACTGAAGAAGGCCCTGTGAATGGCCGCATGCTGAAGCATTACCTTGATCCAGTGATCTAAGGGATACAGGGTTCTGATGTATATATTTGTATATTAATGTGTGTACATATACGCGTTTTCTTTTATGTTTTCATAAGTAATCCAATTGCTTGGAACCAAGTAGCGAAGTTATGGAGGCAGAGCAGCGCAAGTCCCCCATTTCAAAGCTCTATCTTTGCATTGATCATGGGAAAAAAACAACAGTCCCGAAGAAAAGAAGCCAAAGGAGCGCAACATTCGAAGCCTCTGTTCTTTTGAGGTGAATTTCAAAGAGAAGCACATCAATTTTTCCCCCGGTTATGAACTTACTTCAAAGGGTGCACAAGGCAGGTTATGATATATTTTAAAATACCATCAATGGTAAAGGGACAGCGCTGTTATTTATAACAGCGAATTCAATAAAAAATGCTGCATTCAGGTTACCGGCTCTTCAATCAATGGTATCAAACAGAGGAGCGGTTTTTAGTGTTACATCTACAGCCTGTTCAAAGACAAGAAAGAAGAGCTCCAGTTTTGTTTCCCTTTTTGTGTTTATTTCACAAGGCAGTTCTCAAGAAAAATTGTATGCAATATCAAGCACGCAGAAGAAAGCAGGCGATGCTTTATTTTTCACAGTGTTTCGGTTAAGGAGGAGTGCTGCATTCAGAAGTTAAATTTCTAGTCATTCAGCAGTTAGCACATTAGAAGTTTTCAATTAACGGCAACTACAGAGGATCAAGGCATTTTGACCTGCTGTTCTTGGCTTGTCACAAGGAAAAGCCATCCCCAAGTGGAGCCACTGTTAGCATCCTGCTGCAGCAGGTTAATCATCTTTCATGATCGACATTTTTACATGCCAAATATGTCGAACTATGCATGCTGCAATGCTCCATATTTGCTACAGATGACCAGAGAAGTATCCATGAAGGTGTGCTAGTTTTAATGACACTGCTTTGTTCCAGTTTTGATGAGTAATCCATTTTTGATCAGTTTTCAGTTAAGGGAGGGCCAAACAACTTAATCTTGGTCTCCCTAGGTTTCAATTTCCTATTGTAGAATATAGAGAATGAACATCTGTCCAAACAGCTTAATCTTGGCAGATTTGTAGTTAGGTAGAGAAACAAGGGTGCTCAACAGCTTAATCTGAGCCCCTGGATGCAATAAGTGTAGATTTAGATAGGAGGACAGCAAGAAGAAAAGAATGAAAAGCAGGGTATGCTAATTCAAGTGCACCCAAACCAAAAAGAAGAGAAAATGCTAGGCAAGTAGTTCGGGTAGGTAGCTTTGTGGTTGCAGAATCATGGCTTGTGATCCATTTCATATTGTCAAGTGTTATATCTATCATATCACAAGTTGAAGGCAGTTGTTCAGTTGGAGGACTTCAAGCGAGGCATGTCTAACTCCCCCCTTCTTCCTCTTCCCCAAATCACTCACTAACTTCCCAAAAAGAGGTCAAGATCTGCTTGATACCTCTTAGTTTCATCATTCTCCATATCATCTGCCTTGGTGGAGATCTGCTTCATTCAAGGAATGCTCACACTTCTTCTATCAGTCATATTCCCCCATTGATAGCCTAAGACATCATTCTTAGCACTTTTTCTCATCATTGTCATATTAACTACTAACTTTATTATGTAACTCCCTATTTGTTTACCCTTCCCCTACTAAAACTATGTATATAACTCCCCTATATACTTATCCCTTCCCCCTGGTTGAAAAATAACCATATACATCCTTGGGAATTGCTAAGTTTATCTGAAACTCAGCAAGAACCCTCATTGCCCCATCAAACCATCTTCTCATGCATTTTGGACACTTTCCAATGTACAGAACCCTTCATCCCCCCCCTAACTATCTTCCAAGTGCATAAGGACTCATTCCTTTGCATATTTCCCCTTCACATGTTTAAAAAATCACCCCTTTGACCTTGGTTTGCCTTTATAAGGCATGAAACCCTCTTTGGCCATGAAACCCCTCTCAAAACTACATCACTTTCCTCCTAAATGCCTTTGGACTCCTTCCAAGGCATAAGAATATGCAAACCATGCAAAAACCATGAAAAACCTTCAAAAAAAAAATCAGAAGATCCTCCCTTTTTTTGACTATCGGACCCCTTCCGATGCCTTAGAATCCAAGCAAAAGCATAAAGGTTACTCCTCCGAATTCATGTTTCCTTTGCATTTTAATAAAATGCATGCCCCAACGAGAAAAAGATATATTTGGTCCCCCTTCGATGCGATATCGCTATCGGGAGGGGGCAGTGGCATATATGAGTGAAATGGCTAAATCTCAAGGCATGGGGCATAATGCCGATAGGCCGGACCCGAAAACATATAAAGTGGGCCTATAAAAGCGTGTCGGGTCCGATGGCGTTTCGGCGATTTTATGTGGCAGCTTCCTTGACCCCGCTGATAGCGAATTCGCGATTTAATCGCAGCCATCCATTTTTGGGCCCCAGATCAACGGCCCATATTATATCGGCGATCACCCCATGTATATGGCTCCGACCAGCGGAGCCGAAATATAATAAACTGCAGCATATAAGCATTTCGGGTCCGCACAGTTCGGCGATGCCATATGTGCCACCCCTCGGTCCATCCCGATGCGATTTAGCGATAACCGTTGGATCGGCCCGCGCCGGATCCAACGGCCAGGATTTAAAGGCTGCTACAGTGCCCGCCAAAAGCCAATTTCTCATTAAAATTTCATGTTTGTGGCACATTTTCTGGGTTATTCGGAAATGGGCCATTTTCAAAGGTTTTGTGTGCGGCGCCCGTACCCGCCCAGGTATAAGGAAAACATGGTTTTCTCAGGCCATCCTTGGATCGCTCCAGGCCCGAATTGCCCCAAATAGCAGGTTTTCACCTCGGCAAGCCTGCAATGACCCTCTACTCGTCCAGTTCATGACTTTAAGTGTTGCTAAAGCATTTGAGTTTGCCAAAGGCCGACAACCACCCAAAAGCGGCAGAAGGCCTCACAGCAGATATTCGGGCCGATCAGCGGCCAGTAAGTGTTGATTTGACAGTTTAAGTGCGTTTTTGAAACCAGGATGGCCCAGGTGCGCGCCAAAGAATATCAAGAAGCGGCAGAGTGTATCAGTGAAGATTTTCCAAGGCAGATGAAGCAAAAGGGGCCCCAGCAGATTCAACAAAGCATCACTGAGCTGTAATGGCTCACCAACTTGCAAATTTTGCCATTTAAGGCAGCAGGACCACTTGAAGGCACATATAAAGGATTTCAAAACAGATTTATTGCAAAAACAATGTATGAAGCCACATTTTGGGGCGGCGCTGCTCAGCCCATGCGCAGTTATGGCCATGGGGCTAGCACACAGCTCGAGGACCTCTCTCCACTCATTTTTTAGGCTGCTGCCTCATGCGCAGCCCTTGTTTACATGACTTGAGATGCCAGCTGCCCCAGAGTAGCTGTTTCTGATGTTTTATGCATTTATTTCCAGCATAGATTAGGCTCAAAAATAGTGATTGCACAGATCTCTTTTGATCTGTTTTCAAAGATATTTTTTGGGATATTTTCCCCTTGACACCTGTTCAAGGGAAGTCTGTAGCTATTTCTTCTATATATACCACCCTCTGCACTGTTTTAAGGGTTGGTTGGTTGTATGACTCCTCTAGAGACTCGCTCTGTATCTGATATGTTTTCTTTAATCAAAGACTGCTAAAGTTTTAGAGGATGGACTGTTTGATGTGTCGTTAATGGTTGAAGAGTGGATGATGGAATTCATGTGCTGCTATATGGATCAATAAGTGTCTCCCACCTCTGTTATCTCAATTTCATACATGCTCAAGTCACAAAACAAAAGATTGGCTTAGAATTTGCTTAGCTGTACTCTATGCTCAGTTTTTGTGGCTCTTTATGTTTTCTTCTTGATTTAGGCATAAATATGAATTCCTTTATGGCTCATGTTTGATCTATTTCACATATGAATGACTGTTGTCTAAGAATTCTTAGCTGCTCCTAGATAGAGTTCATTCATCTTCCATTTGCTAACCTTTTCGAGAGATTCTTTGTTGCCTCTCATTCCTTAGCCCCCAATCCATATCTTTTACCTTGAATATTGTTTCATAAGCAGCTACCTTGCTCCTCATTCCTCTTGTCACCAAGAAAACGCACCAGCAGTCTCACTCCATGACTCCATGCCCAATGGTTTGAAACTTACCACACTATGCATTGCCTCTCTGTTTGAAAGCATCCTCCTTCCCACCAAACATAAACAAAACCCCTTGAACTCAACAGCTAGCCTAACATCATTTCAACAAAGCTAAATCATAAAGAGAGAGCCCTCTCTGACTGCAGGCAGGCTAGGACCTGCAGTCCAAAGTTGGTTAGTGGTTACCTCGGCCGTATCCTTTCCGAAGCTTAAGGACAACCTGAGTGATAAGAAATAGCAGCACCTCTAACAACATTATTGAAGAAAGATGCATTTTCATGGACTCCGGAAGCAACAAAGGCCTTTGAACATCTTAAAGAGGCAATGTGCCAAGCACCGGTCTTAGCTACACCGGACTTCACAAAAACCTTTATTGTGGAATGTGATGCTTCAGGAAATGGAATTGGTGCTGTTCTAATGCAAGATGAAAGACCCATTTCTTTTGAAAGTCGTACAATCAAGGGAAAGTTTTTAAGCAAAGATATTTATGAGAAGGAAATGTTGGCAATACTCCATGCACTTAAGAAATGATGACCCTACCTAATGGGAAGACACTTCAAGGTAAAAACGGATCATGATAGCCTTAAATACTTTTTAGAACAAAGATTATCCTCTGAAGAGCAACAAAAGTGGGTCACAAGGATGTTGGGTTATGACTTTGAAATCATCTACAAAAAAGGGAAGAAAAATGTGGTGGCATATGCACTCTCAAGAAAGGATGAGGATGTGGAAGCATTGTTGTGCGCCATTTCTATTATCCAACCAGATTGGATAAATGAAGCAAGGGAGGAATGGAAGAATGACGAAGAAGTGTGGGCACTTATTCGAAAGTTACAACAAGATTCCAGTACGTCTGATACATTTAGCTGGAAAAATGATTCGTTATGGTACAAAGATCGCTTATACCTATGTAAGAATTCCCAGCTAAAACAAAAGATTCTTATGGAATTGCACACTTCTCCCTTAGGAGGGCACTCAGGATTTCTAAAAACTTACCACAGGGTTAAGAAGGAATTTTTTTGGGATGGCCTTAAATCAGATATTCAAAAGTTTGTGGCGGAATGTTTAGTTTGCCAACAAAATAAAGCTGAAACAATTAAGATACCGGGTCTATTACAACCTTTATCCATTCCAAGCCAACATTGGGAGGAGGTTTCAATGGATTTTATCACAGGTTTACCCAAGTCTGAGGGAAAGAGTGTCATCATGGTGGTAGTTGACAGACTTACCAAGTATGCACAATTTTGTGCATTATCACATCCATTTAAAGCCAGTACAGTTTCTACTGCATTTATGGAAACAATTCAAAAGCTACATGGAAACCCAAAGATTATTGTAAGTGACAGAGATCCCATTTTCACTGGAAATTTTTGGACAGAATTATTTTCTTGTCTTGGTACTCAGTTAGCTCATAGCTCATCTTATCATCCTCAATCTGATGGGAAAACTGAGATAGTAAACAAATGTTTGTAAGGATATCTTCGTTGCTTTGTATCTGATAAACAGACACAATGGGTCAAATGGTTGCCTCTGGCTGAATGGTGGTATAACACTTCCTTCCATATAGCAACAAAAATGACCCCATTTATGGCACTTTATGGGTATCAACCACCATCCATCACATCATATTTAAGAGAAAATTCTAAGGTTCAGGCAGTGGAACATCACATTGAACATCAACAACAAGTCCTCCAACTCTTAAAGGATAACCTCGTGTTGGCACAGAATAGAATGAAACAACAGGCAGATCAACATCGCAGTGAAAGTAGTTTTGATGTAGGTGATTGGGTATTCCTACGGCTACAACCATATAAGCAAATCTCCCTCAAGCAAGCTAAGAAGGATAATAAATTATGACCAAAGTATTATGGTCCGTACAAGGTGTTGCAAAAGATTGGTACTATGGCATACAAATTGGAGCTTCCTGCAGCTTCTCGATTGCACCCAGTTTTCCATGTTTCATGTTTAAAGAAGGTTATAGGCGACAAGCTCCCAGTTCAAACAATATTGCCAAAACTTGACGAGGAAGGAAAAATTATATTGGAACTGAAAGCAGTCACAGAAACAAGAACTCGACAGCTACGAAATCGATCAATTTCAGAGTATCTTATCAAGTGGAAGAACTTATCCGCTGAAGATTCCACATGGGAGGATGAAAATTTTATGTAGAAGTATCCAGAACTACTCAAGCATTGAGGACAACACTTTTTTGAAGGAGAGGGGCATGTTGGGTCCCTATAATACTAGTGATTACCCCATTACTATTGTAGTTATACCCCTTATTAATATTGTTGTGCCCCTATTGCCCCCATATTGTTATTACTGTGCCCCATAGAATCTCTCTATTGTTATTTTTGTGGCTTTATATTATTATTGTTAGGTCGGCTGGATTATATTGTGACTCCTTAGACTCCTATATATAGAAAGGAGGTTTTGTCATTTGAATCATCCAAGAATTGTTCATTTATGTAATGTAAAGGAGGTTGCCCCCTCGAAGAGGCTGAATTCTAAGGCGTTGATCTATCTTTTCTTGAGCTGGTTTCATAACAGGGACTGTGGGGGGAAAGTGTATGAGGGGTTTTGGGAATGTTGTTGACAGGATTTTGGGGAATAGAAGGGTTTAGGGAATAGTATTTAAGCTTTGGGGCAGCAGTTATGGTTTGGAAATTTTTAACTAGGGTTTGGGATAGTGGGATTAGGGATTTAGAATTAGTAAACTTAAGGATATGGGGATTGGGGGAATGGGTTGATGAAAATGTAATGAGAGGGAGAAAATGAATGACGGAATGAAGAGTGAGGAAGTGAGAAATTTTGTGGAGTTAGCAGCAAAAAACGCAAGTTGTAAACCCTATGCAATTGTTTTTGATAAAAATTGCATGGAGGTAGGGTTTCAAGTTTTTCTCATTAAATCACCATAAACACCAAGAGAAACTCATTCACTGATCATGGAGGAATGTTTGACTTACTTGAACAACTAAAGATTGAGCAAATTTGGTAGTTTGGGAGGTGGTTGTGAATGAAATCAGCTTCCAAACCCTGTGCACTGCGCCACAAACCCAGTGCGCAGCGCCACATCAATGCGCTGTGCCTGTGTAATTTTTACACTGAAGAGTGTGGCCCAATGCGCCGTGCCCCTAAACTTTGCCAAAGTTGCTGCGATTTTGCTCTTTGGGTTCAGCATGACCTTTCTCTTATTCACTCTTTCTCCTTTAGATGCAAATGAACTCTTTAAACATAAAAAATGGTTTATATACAAAGGATTTTAATTTTTCACTTATAAAAACCCACTTGTAATGTTTGCCTTTGACTTGCATTTAAAACTCTGTTTTTGGGCAGTTTGCTTCTTTTTTGCCTTTGATGAACTGAATGCTTTGACTTTTTGTTTGCCTTGCAGGTGATGGAGTTGCAGAGGCCTCTCAAGGTGACCAAGGTTTCCACTGAGGTTATTACATATGGAAAAAAATGAAATTACCTCAAATTTATACATGAAAACATAAAAAACTATGTTTTTCCTCTAAACAGGGTTTTGAGGAAAAATCAATCACTTAGCATGTGATTATGGAAATTATTGTTGCTGAAACTTTATTTGACCTCCTCATTCACCTGCTGACTATTATTGAGCATTTTGAAGACCTTATTAATGAAACCCTAGACCTAATGAGACCTAAAACCCTAAAAATGACTTTTGCAAATTTAAAGACAAAAATTGACTGTAGATGATCTAGATGAATGAAAATGGGCTAGCACATGAGGGAAAATATATAATAAGCCACTACCGTCAAATGATCCATGACCCTAATGGAATGCAGCTGATTGGGTGAGACACCTAACATGCAATGCAACAAGAGAATTTGATCACTGATGGACGGATGAAGATACCAACAATAACAAAGGTGACCTGCATCAATTACAATACATATATCATGATATTTGATTTTACATGAATTTCTGAGGGAAGGCATCCCCATGCTCAGCTTATAGAATTTCATTACATGTACATAAACGGTTGTCTACAGATATCAACCCATGATCAGAATGACCATCAATGTAAAACCATTGTACATATGATTTAGTACTCTTGAAATCATAGCTCGGATGGATGAAACTAGATCCGGGGTCTTCTATATCATTCAATCCTTCGCTCAAGTACGAGTCTAACCATGTGAATATGTGATCTGAAGTTGAACATGGGAAGACACCATCTAATTACCAGCCAATGATGTAAGCTGTTAACAGATGTGACAGAAATAACCGATAATGGTAATGATCCTCAAGGTGCTGCAATACGTTCTGCATGGTGTGAATGAATGATTTGATGTCGAACGCCGTACAAAGTCTTTCAATTGAAGGCCTGTTGTGGAGGTAAATCCCCTCTGCGGATAGAGACGATCCCTACTAGCCCAGACCGGGTCTAGCAACAATCAAACAATGCTATCATGCAGGTTCCTAATGGCAAATTAAAGGTGGATGATGAGAACCTACTTGGATTCCAACGCTAATATTCGTAGAAGAGGCGTTGCTCTCGTTCCTTTGCTTCGGCCGGTCACGATCCCCACAATCTCCGTGATTGGACACCTGCACATGCAAAGAACAACACAAATACGAGCATAAAATCCAATAGATGCAATTATATATCAGTCAGAAAAGATATAACTCAACATCAATCATTACAAAGGACAATGAGAGTGGAACCATAATGATAGTCATCTATTATTGATAAACAACAAAGAAGAATACAACCATAGTTCTGACGTCAAATCCTCCTTTGGCTGAGTGATCAACTACACAAGTCTTGCAAAGCTTGTTGGGATGGGAAACAAGCCTCTCTCTCTTGGATGACAAGAATCTCCTTACTTAGATTTGGCCTTATGGGTGCAAAGAAGGCTCTTGCAGCTTCAAACTCTTGAACTCCTGGAATTCTCTATCACTATGCTGGAACTAGCTTGCTCAAGGCATAGAGACAAGCTTTTATAGATAGAGGGGAAGGAGATAAGATCAATCACAATTTCCATGGGATTGGCTTTATCACTTAGAAGCTTCCATAAAAGGTGGCAAACCACTTCCCTTCTATGGAGATTCGAAGCCAAACCATCCTATCTCAACATGGATTCAGTTGGTGAATGGGTTAAGGAGAACCTTCGGAAGTTTGTTTGTTAAAAACTTTACCCAACTAGGTTGGCGTGAGTGCGACTCTCAGACAGAGCGCCAATAGCGTGCCCTCTTTAGAGGATTTCCCCCATTGGCGCGGGCAGTACACTGGGGACCCGCGCTAATGAAAAAAGGGCTATTTTTATGGGTATTCTGCAGGAGATGTCTTCAGGGCATATGAAGCTCATACTTAGAGGAATATGATGCAAGTGGTTTCAGGTCATGTCACTTCTCACAAGTCCCGGAATGAGTCCTCCAGTGTGTGGGAGAGGGGTAACAAGGACGGTGACAAATTACTGTGTAACAAGGCCATTGATGTATGCCTATTGTCAGAAGTGAGAAACCTGCCATTGATGTATGAAAGCTTCAAGGTACTGGAAGAGTGTTTCTAAGTAAAATTCTTGGATAATGTGTTGATGTCGATAAGAAGTGACTCATCGCAGGAGGGCCTTGATGTATCCCACATCAATGACATGAAACAAGTGTAGTGATTTTAGAGATGGAATTTGACTGATGACACAAGGTTCAGGAATGGCAGTCATGAAAATGAAGGTTTATGGTATTAAAAAGGATGAATTTTGACTGAATGACTTCTATTGAACATGTAGGCAACACTAAAATAAATTGGTAGCATTGACCAAAAACAAAGTGATGGATGGTATGATAGACCAATGGTGTGATAACCATCAAGCCAATAAGCCAACCCAGATAGTCACAATGATGGAGTGAAAGTGTCATGTTCAAAAGTGACCTGCTACCATAAAGTGGTTTCCCCTTTGCCCATTTTGCCAGCCATTGCTGTCTAGTACCTCTTTATTTTCATCAAGCTTGAGGAGGATAACATATTCTTTTTGCATAATTCCACCCTTTGGGCGAATCCATCGCTATTTGATGTTTTAACGAGTCTAGCGAAGGTGAAACTCTATCTTGTCTAGATGGACAAGTTTATCACTATTTGATGTTTTAATGAGTTTAACGACAAATATAACTTGGTCCTTTTCATGTTTAGATAGTTTGAAAAGGGACATAAAGAAAACTCCACAAGTTCTTTTTCGTAAATTAATCCATCAAACCCGAAAAAGCGTAAAATAATGCAAGAGAGATATCGTTTCCAATCCGTTAAAGAGCCAGAAAGGACAAGCGCTCGACAATCTTTTCATTTTTAGAGAGTCTGAAAAGAGCTTAAGGAGGACTCCAAGGGGGTTCCTTTTTCATTTTTAACAAAACTTGAAAAAGAGATAACAGTATGCTCTATGGTTAAAGGTACAATTTACAATCGAGCATGTTGAATTTTGTAAGTCAGTTTCAAAACCTGCTCAAAACACCACCAAATGGATTAAAAATATCTATTTCATAAGCAAAAATAGGTAAATGCTAATGTTTACTAGATTAATGAACATGAAATAAACATAAAATAAGTTTTTACCATGAAATTTTACCATTTGGAACTTACCATTCAGTTTTGTGCTCTGAGCTTAGTTTTTACCTCGATCTTCACCAGCTAATTGCGAGAGATTCTGCGGCCCATTTCTCGAGCCATCTAGACCAGGTAGGAGCTAAACCTCTCTACTTTCTTTTCAAGTAATTCTTTTGTCATTTCATGCAAGTTTTAGGGTTTTTTGGGCCCCCTGGGGTTTCATTTTTTGGCCCTGGGATCAGCGCAAGCTTTCACATCGAAAACTGTGATGAAGAGCACTCAGATAGAAGGCTGCATGCTTTGCAGCACACTGTCTCTGTGTATTGGCTGCACTGGGCGAATTTCCCAAGTTTGATTTAACTATTTGCTCCAAAATTTGTCTTGTTTTTTGAATGGAAAGGATCCTAATTAAGCTTATGATTGTGTTTCATGCTTTCATTGGATCAGAATGTCAATTACATGGTGAGAAAGAGAGCATGAAGAACAAGACATAGTTTCCCTAAACAATCTGAGTACAGATGAGGCCCTCAAGAACTGTGGGTTACTCAAATACTTTAAGTTGTCTGAAATGAGGCAACAAATAGAACTACTATAGTTCCTTGTTCGTGAATGGGATCTGACAGATCAGAAATTTCACATTAGGGACAAGATGGTACCCATTACCATTGATGATATTTACTTTCTTACTGGAATATCGAGGCGAGGTGCCCCCATCTCACTTTCTGGATTTGCTCGTGGAGGTGAATCGGTTAGAGATTATATTAGATAGTTATTTCATCCAGGTATATAACCTAGCAAGGATGGGAAGATAAACATCAAGGATGTGGGTGATTTTCCTTTGAGAACGATCCTCTTCACAATTGCAAAATTGGCTAGAAGTGTGACACTACATCTGGCAAATAGATCTTATATGCAATATGCACTGGAGTGTCTAGAGCCAAAAAAATTCAACTGGTGTGAGGCTATGCTTTCCTCACTGAAAGAACAACTGACGAAGGTAAAAAGTGGTAAGACGAAAAATTCCTGCTATGGTTCAATCTTAATAGCTTTTACCTTGGAGAGAATCCCATTGATGCAACCACAACATGTATCACTGGGTGTAGCTGGTCCTAGAGATCCACGTATGCAGAGGTTGGTCAAATTGATGGCTCGACATGCACATTAGTCGCTGAATTGAGGCTTCTGTGATCTATATCAATTTTATGAGAAATTTTTCGGTGAAAATCACATGAAATTTCATTTGTTGACACGTTTCGAACCAACAAGTGTGGTTCATCGTCAAGACTATATGGACTTATTTATTTTAATATATATTTTGAATTATAAGTTAATAAAATATGTCCCTTTGACTTTTTAATTAAAATATAACTAGCTATATTTATTATCTCTTAATAATAAATTACATTATTATTTATATACCTTTTAACTAACTATTAATTAATTTATTTTAAAAAATTATTTATTGGTAGTCCCTTTAAACTTTATATAACTAACTATCAATTTAATATTCATTGGAATTATAAAAATAGAAGTCATGCCCTTAATCCTGTTCAACTAATCGTTTCCCGGTCAAATTTAGCCGTTAGTGCATATAGCCATTGCTTGGTCAAGAAATATAGCCATTGGAGGTCCTGCTCAAACTATTTAATAGGAAAAGCTAGATCTGTTTCTTCAACTTGTCCTGACGATGAACCACACTTGTTGGTTCGAAACGTGTCGACAAATGAAATTTCATGTGATTTTTGCCAAAAAATTTCTCATAAAAATGCACATCAATCAACAACCATTTTTTCCACTGCATTATTTAGTTGGATCAAGTGACAACATCTTCTCATTGAGGAGCATCCATACTCAGGGATGGATTTCCGTGGAGATCCAAATTTATTCTACCAGTTGGAGCACAATGGGGTGCTATGGGTAAGTTGCTTGACCAAAGTTTTTTTATTTTTATTTTTGAATTTTCTACATGTTTTTTTGTTTTTAAATGTTTCCAAGACTAAACTAAAATTACTCTTATGCATGCAAATGTGGGTACTGTTTGACCCGTGGGACACCAACAGGTTGCAAGTGGGCTAGCACGAAGAAACATTGGGAGAGCAGTTCTCAGGTTTTAGTTTTGGCCGAGACCTTAGTAGAGTTGCAAGATCACATAGAGTGATTAATCCTTGGTATTCCGCATATCCAGATCGAGGAGTAACCTATGAGGCTGCAGCGCCACATTATTGGTGTTCCTAGCCACTGGGTTAGGCTTTAGCGCATGATAGAACAGACTGTGACCTGTTACCATGAGCACCACTAGATCTACTTAGGATGTTTTGTATGCATTTTGAGTTTTTGGGTCAGATGACCATGCATGTCTTGGACACACTTTTAAAACACCTATCTATTTTACTTTTAGAGTTTTCTATGGTTATATGAAATCCTATTCAACTGATGATGTGAATTGAAATGTTACTTTTACATGTGTCACAAATGCGTATTTAACACATAATTCGCTAGAGAATCAGTGAATGTGTTAAGATTTATGGAAATATGTTGGTATTGAATGTGTTCAAAATGTCTTTCCAAAATACGAACTCTAAGGAACATATGAAAAATTGTTGAATTTCGGACAATATAAATGTTTGTTAGTTGTAGTACAATGAGTTGCGAATCCAGCCTAACGATGATTCGGCGAATTCCAAGTGAAATGGCATCAGAGAGTAGTTCAATCAACGTGCTATACTTAGTGATGTTGTTCATTGATCGACTAATACAAATCCCTTGGAAACTTACTAACTCACCACTTGGAGCAAAAATAGCCCATGCTGCAGAAGACAACTTCTGCGTACTATGACTAGCACCATCGACATAACCAACAAAAGGTTTCGAGGACTCCAACATCTACAACAAATGCAAAGTGGATTACTAACCAAATAAAAATCTCTAAAAGATACACACACACACACATACAATGAAAGCATATATACAGTGAGTTTTACTACACTCAATCAAGCATAGTAATGTTTTAGGTACAACCTGTTTTGGAGCTGCGACAATGGAATCCCATTATAATCTACTAAATCATAGGCACCTTTTGCCAGAACATGCTTGACAATGTAAAGACCTATCCACATTGGTTCGAATTTCCCTACTCCAGGTTTATCAGCTTCCTGATCATAAAGCAAGACCAAGTCTCCTTCTTAGAAGATATGAGGTTTGACATTTCTATCATATTGCAGCTTGATGGGTTTCATCGAGATGGATTAATTCCAAGAAACACACTTCTTCTTCAGAAGTATCAGTTAACAGGTCAACTGTAAGTTTGAGCGATGAAATTTCACAATGTATCGGTAAGATTGCTTCCAAACCATACACCAACTGAAAGGGTGTGAATCCAATTGCATTTCTCACCGAGGTTCGATATGCCCACAAGGCAGAGTACTGGATTAAGTGCCAGTTTTGCTTATGAACCCCTATCATTCTCTACAACATCCGCTTTAGGACTTTGTTGATAGCCTCAACTTGTCCGTTCGCTTGTGGGTAATAAGGGGTAGAACTATCATGTGACAGTCCTAACTTATCATTCAACTCGACCATCATATGATTGCGAAAATGTGACCCATGATCTATAACTATCACTTGTGGTACACCAAACTGGGCAACCACATGGTTAAAAAAGAAAAGAGCAGTTGTTTCGCCACTGATGTTCAATGTTGGCATCGCCTCGGCCCATTTGGTAAAATATTCAATGACGACTATAATATACCCATGCCCCTCGACCGAGGTGGGGTTACATGTCATAAAGTCAATGCCCCATTTGGCGAATGGGCCAACAACAATGACTGGATGCAATGGTGTAGGTGGTAATCTAGTTTTTCAGTCATATATCTGGCATGCGCGACAACTTCTAACAACAATAATACAATCTTTGAATATAGTTGCCCAGAAGCAACCAACATGGAGAATTCTTTGTGCGGTTGCATATCCAGATAACTGTCCACCCTAGGCACCTAAATGGCAATCATTCAATGCTTTCTCATCTTCCTCATGTGTAAGGCACCTACGTAAAACCGTATCGATACCACAACGGTAAAGAGTGTCGTCAATGATTAGATAATCATTGGCTTGGTAATGAATACCTCGCTGTTGCGAGCAAGAGTGTTTGGTCAATTTAGTGTGTCCTAAATTGCTATTTAAAATTTCAATCCGAGACTCGTAAACTGCTGAAGTGAAGTGCACTGTATATGCAAGATAACCGATTTCTTAGTTCTTTGTCGTTTTTGAGTTTTTGGTTTGTTTTTGGGTTTATCTTCTGTGGATTCCCTAATGTGAGATGGCAGAATTGAAGGTCAAGTATGGATGGCAATGGTGATTTCTACAATGATTTTCCAAACTTTAAAGTTCTCAAAAAGAAGGTTTCAAACTGGCTGTGATGAAATCAATTCTCAAAAGAAAATAAAAATGTACCAAAACAGTGAGCTAGTGACAATGAAACCCAGTATCCTTACTGCTGTATAAAAAGAAAATAAAAACTGAACTCAAAGCAATTCAAAGACTGAAAGCAAAGCAAACTAAATCACACTACTTCAACCCATACTCTGACCCTTCACCTTTCGACTCGCTCTGGCTATAGGAAGTAATCATAAACAAGTTGAGTAATATGATATCTAAATTGCAGGAAATGAAATTGCATAAAATGAAACTAAGATATAACTACTCATTCATATTTCAATTCCTGAAAATGACATAAGTAATTTAATCACTAATCTTGCAGGAAAGTAAACTAAATCATACTACTTCAAGTAATATTCTGATTCCTCACTATTTGAGTCGCTTGGCTATAGGAAGGAAATCATAAACAAATGAGTAATATGATATCTAAGTTGCAGAAAAGTAAATAAGCAAAGCAAAACTGAAAGAAATGACAATGCTGGAATTAAAACTCAGTAAATGAATCAGTAGAAAGGACAAGATGATCTCATGTCATTAGTCATTAAAACTATGTAATTTGCCCGGGCTGCCTACAAGAACCTGAAAGAAAAATACTGATAAGCTAGCAATCATGAAAAAGCATAAAAGAAAAGATGAACATAAGTTAGTATAAATATCAGGACAACATAATATATATACAAGCAAATGATTATAAAAGCAGTAACATAATGAAAGCAAGTAAGAAACTATATAGTAAATACAGAGCCTTGGTGTACAGGGGCCCTCTGCAACCTCGGCCAATCAAAACTCAGTCACAAATTGAACTTAAGAATGTTGTCTTCTCATATATTAAAGTGTAGTCAAAACATAGAAATAGAGCACGGCACAGTGGGCTCGTAAACACAGTCAAGATTACATGTAAAAGCTAACTATCAAGCGTATGATAACGCGTTATTTATAACTGAAGGTGCTATAACTGATTCCTAAATTCTACGCTGCCAAACAGACACGTAAATCTCCACGTCCTGAGATCTAGCAGTATGGTAATCATGACAAATAAATCTATGGAGTGGTGGCTGTTCGATTTGGTTCACGGATTGATCCACAGGTGTTAGCACACCTCCGGAGATTGAGGATCTTGCCACGCAAAACTTCACGTGGGAAAAACAGAGCCGTGCCACCGCAAAACTCTTGGTTTGACCACTCCTTTGACCATCTTTGACCATGGCTGTTTGTGAGTGATTCGGCTGAACCAAGGGGACACACTCCATGTACATGTCATTTGCAGCTTGCCCATGTGGTCGGATTCTCCATTGGACACCTGTAACATAGTCTTCAACAAAATGGCTGCAGAAACTTGAGCTGGCTGCGGAAAGTGACAAGTTTCTGCAGCTGCTTGAACAAAAATTTAAATCAAACAGCAGTCACAAACATAGTTAGGAAACCATTTTATAAGCTCTTTTTAAACTAATATGCAATGATTTGACAGCTTGGTGGGTCAAGTAAATGGAAAAGAAGGCTGAAAAGGTATATAGGGAAGATGCAAGTTTGGGACTCAACATACCCCCACTGTGAAGGTGTTGCATGTCCTCATGCAACCAAAATTTTAGTCATTCCCCTTTAATCCATATGTTCTGAAGCCTCTGCTAGGACATCTAGTCCTCTTTTCTTCTTTCTTGGTGCTACCACCATCCTGGGTTTCCTTATCAGACATCTGAATTTGAGATTGATCAATTCTCTGCTCAACTTTCTACACTTTTTCTTTAGTTTCTTGTTCTTCTTTTGCCATAGTCCCAAATGAAGCATAGTATTATCATGAATAATTTTATCTACTTTGCTCTGCTCCTTAAGTGCTTCATTTTCTTGCTTGATATGCCTGTTTAGAACCTCTAATTCAAACACCTCTTGCTTTAAGGATTGAACTTGTGCATCTGGTGTCATGTGGGGCAGAGTGGTACTCGGGCCTGCAGCTGTCTTTTCTAAAGATTCAAGGTAGTCATACACCTCTTGTTGACTGGGATCTATTTCGGGTGTTTTTCTTGGACTGACTTCAAAGTCTTGTGGAGGAGGAGGACTGCTTTCTAGCTCTGGCCGAGAAGGGCTTTCATCAACATGTGGAGGACTAGTTTCAATACTTGGCTGAGGACGAGGTGGACTACAGCCAACTGGAGGTTTCTCGGGTGTTTTCTCACCCAAGTCAATGAAGTGGGGCCATTTTACTTGTGTTTTACTCCCCCTTCCTCTAAGCTTGTTGCTTCTTCTCAAATACGGTGGACTAGTACTCCCTTCTTCTATGCTCTATTTCCCTTTTCCCTTCTTCTTTGCTGTAACAGCCTGTTCTTGAAGATGCACTAATCTCTCAGACAATGTTTGATAATCTTCCTCTATAGATGGCTCAGGTGATTGATAGACTTCTTCTATGTTTCTTTTTCCTTTCAATTTTCTCTGTTTCTTGTCCTTAGTTCTTTTCTCCTTTTCTTTTTGACCAACTTCTTGAGTTTCGGTAGTAGGAGAGTCTTGGACTATGGCACTCTTTTCTTTTCTCCTACTCTTTCTCGGTGTCTTTGGTGTACTACTTTCAGGTGCCTCAGATGGCTCTTGAAAGTAATTTGTTATTAAGAATTGTTCCTAGGTATCTTTGTTTTTCTTCAGTTGGTCTTCAATGAGAATTTTTACAAGTCCATGATGATATAGATGAGGTTCTATATTTCCTATGTGCTTTTGGACTGTGGTACTCATTTTTTTCAAACTCAGCAATAAGAAATAAGGCAAATTAAGAGTTTGACTCTCTAAGAAGTTCATCAACAACCTAGCATGGTACATATACATTGAACCAAAGCATCCTTCGCAAGTGATAAACTTTTGGATAACTAACAGTAGGCTGGCCCATTCTTCTTTCAATGCATGAACAAGAATTCCTTTTGTAAACACAGTGATGTCCATACCTGGGTTTCGTAGCATAATTCTCCATGCCTGTTCGTCCACGCTTTTGTTTTTAAACCATCGCTCACCTTCCTGGGGTAAGCCTGTGGCAGCTGCTACTATTGTTTCAGTGACCGTGAGCTTTAAGTCTCCAATTTCCACCATCTGGCCATCGAAAGACCGTGCAAAGGCTTTGGTTACCTCTTTATTATGGCCCTTAAATTTTTGGATAAAGCGTAACCATTTTTCTTTCTTCAGCAAATCTTTTGCTTGAGGGTAACCTTCTAAATATTTAGGTCCTTCTGGTTCTGCCCTTAGTAATCGTCCCATTCCTTCCTCTGTTTTGAATTTCAACTGAAAATTCAATTGCGTGTGAGGGTTTAGCAGAGGGAAGGTGACTCGGTTGCAGGGTTTATGGCAAAATATAGTGGCTGCAATCGGTAGATGGATAGCAGGTAACGGGAGTGCTTCGGAATTACAGGCGGAACAGAGGATGAGCAGCCGTAGTGAGTTCACAAGATGAAGTGCAGACGTATGTGAAGAAGATGGTCTTAATAGAATGGTAAGGGAATGGAGTGAAGTCGAGATTTTGAATTAAACGGTTGCGTACGAAATGTTACACGTTTTAATGAATGGCTGCGGAGAATGCGGTGGAGAGGAGCCGTAATGAGATAGGTCACATCTCATGATTACAGGTGGTGAATGAAAGTGCAGTCGACTATGAGTTTAAACCCGAAAATCAATCATGAGACCGTTAAGAAATGAATGCATGGTGTGCGGAATAATATCGTGGGATGGTAGTGGGTAATGGAGCTATCGTGACGATCATTGCACATAGTAGAGCTTTTATGGTTTGACAACTATGCATAATCGTGACTTTAATTGCTATTGAAAAAAAAATTTGCTCATACCTTTGGAAACCTTGTCATTTGTTGCTCATTAGCTTTTAACCAACTGCTCTTCATTGATGTCTGGAGATGCTCCATGTCTTCATAACATATGCTCAATCACACCTGCATTTTCATGATCATTGCACTAACATTTTGACTTTGGATTTGAAAAACAGAGTGGTGGCTACGGAAACTGCTTCTGGCTGTGGAAACTGCTTCTGGCTGCAGAAACTGCTACCAGCTGCGGAAACTGACACAGCACCCACTTAGCTTGAACAAAGATAGTTAGATAATAACTAACTGAGTGAAAATGGTCCTGAAAGGGACATTTATTGATGAAATGGAATGAAATGAATGAAATGGAGTGAGATGAAGCGGAGTGAAGTGAAATGAAAATGAGATGGAGATGGAGTGGAATGGCAAATGAGGTGGAGTGAAGATGGAAAAAGAAGGAGAGAAGATTTTTTTTTTTTTGGAAAATATAGAGTGTCAGGTGTCCCTGATTTTCACTCTACATTTTCTGTATAAGACCGCCAATCTGTGATTGGTTTTCAGTCTTATATATATATATATATATATATATATTTATATTTATATTTATTTATTTATTTTTAACTGAAAGAAACAAAGGCTAGGCTGGTGGGGAAGAAGGATTCTTCTTCACCAACCTTATTGCAGAATTCTCTTGAAACATTTTGACAAATTCCTCTTTTGAGAGTGGCTTATGATAAATTTTCAATCGGTGGCCATTCACAATGAGAGGAGTTTGAAATTCATCAATGGTCTTGATTCTTACCGCTCCATTGCTAAAGACTTTGTCAATCTCATATGGCCCAAGCCAATGGGTCTCAATTTTACCTTTGAAGTCTTTAAACTTGGAATCAAACAGTAGTGCCCAATCTCCCTCTTGAAACTTTTTCTCTTTGATGTATCTGTCATGCCACTTAGCTCTTTGATGTTGAACTAGATCAGTTCTTAAAATTGCTTCTTGTCTGATTTCATCTAGCTCATTCAGCTGCTCCATTCTGTGCTTTTGGGCTTCTGATAGATTCATCCCCAACTGAACTGCCATCTTGAAAGTCTTGACTTGAAATTCAATGGGGAGCAGGACTTCTTTCCCATAAAAAGGTTCATAGGGAGAATGTCCTGTTGTATTTCTCCATGTAGTTCTGTAGGCCCACAAGGCTTTAGGAAGCCTTTCTGCCCAATCTCTTCTGTGTAGATGGACAGTTTTGGTGATGATGCTCTCTAGAGCTTTGTTTGTAGACTCCACTTGGCCATTTCTTGCGGATGGTAAGGAGTAGATTTTCTGTGCTTGATTTTGTATTCTTCCATCAGCTTCTCCATCAAGTTAGATGTAAATTGGCTTCCCTGATCTGTCACAATTTCTCTTGGGACACCAAAACGAGTAAAAATATCCTCATAAAGAAAATTAACAACTGAATTTTCAGTGGCAGAAGGCAATGCTTTGGCTTCTACCCATTTAGTGACATAATCAGTGCATACCAATATATACTTCTTCTGTTTAGATGGTGGATTAATGGGTCCAATAAAGTCTAAAGCCCATTTTTCAAAGGGTTCGATGAGTACCTGTGGTTGTAATGGCATTTCATTTGAAAGAGTCGGTCTCCAACTCTTTGGTAGCTGTCACACCTTCTGACATATTGTTTTGTATCTTTGAAGAGGGAAGGCCAATAATATCCTAAAGGAAGGATTTTATAGGCCGTTCTTTTGTCAGCAAAGTGTCCACCGCATGGTTCATCATGACATGCCTTGAGGATGTCAGGCATTTCATCTTTCCGAACACATCTTCTGATCACACAATCTAGCCCTGTTTTAAACAATTCGTTAGAAATCCATGAATAATTCGAACTCTCCTGAATAATTCTTCTTTTTTCACTAGGAAATAAATGTGGAGGTAGCTTCCCTGTAACCAAATAGTTAGCAATATCTGCATACCAAGGAGTCTTAGTAGTTACTGCAAATAAATATTCATCTGGAAACTTATCCTCTACAGGAGAATCTTCGTTAGTATTTTGGATCCTAGACAAGAAATCAGCTACTGTATTTTGTTTCCCTGGTCTATCCAACACAGTAATATTGAATTCTTGTAAAAGTAAGAGCCATCTTGTAACTCTGCCATTAGTAACAGGTTTGTTCATTAGATATCTAATTGCAGAATGATCAGTATGGACAAAAGTTTCATAGCTTGTTATATAATGTCTAAACTTATTAATTGCATGAACAACAGCTAAGAACTCTTTTTTAGTCACAATATAGTTCAACTCAGTGGGAGTCAAATTTTTACTGGTATAGTAAATGGCATAAGGAACTAAATCCTTTTGACCCAACACAGCTCCTAGAGCTGTATCTGAAGCATCTGTAGAAATATGGAAAGGAAGTTTCCAATTTGGCCCTCTCAAAATGGGTGCTTCAGATATTTTTGTTTTCAAAGTTTCAAATGCAGATTGACAATCAGGATCCCATTTGAATTCACAGTCTTTTGTAAGTAATTTGAAGAGTGGAGATGCTATTTTGGTGAAGTTTTCGATAAATCTTCTATAATATCCAGTAAATCCCAGAAAACTTCTAACATCTTTTTGACAATTTGGAATAGGCAACTTGGAGATGACTTCAACTTTTGATTTATCAACTTTAATCCCATCCCCTGAAATATGATGTCCCAAAACAATACCTTCAATAAACATCATAAAGCATTTTTCATGACTCAATGAAAGGTTTGTTTCTTTACACCTTATGAGGACTTTTTCCAAATTCTCTAATGCCTCTTCAAATGAATTACCATAAACTGTAAAATCATCCATATAAACCTCTACACAATCATGGATTAGATCAGAAAAGATTCCTAGTACTGCCCTTTGAAATGTTGCGGGTGCATTACATAATCCAAAAGGAAGTACTCGGTAAGCAAAAGTTCCCCATGGACAGGTAAATGTGGTCTTATCTTGATCTTCAGGTGCTACCTGAATCTGATTATAGCCACTAAAACCATCCAAAAATGAAAAATACTTTTTGCCTGCTAAAGTATCTAATACCTGATTGATAAAGGGTAAAGGAAAGTGATCCTTCAAAGTTGCTTTGTTCAATTCCCTGTAATCAATGCATACCCTCCATTTACCATTCTTTTTAGGTACTATAACCAAAGGAGAAACCCATCGGCTATCTGAAATTGGATAAATGAAGTTGACATTGAGTAGTTTTTGAAGCTCTTCTTTCACTATCTCCCTAAGGTTTGGATTCATCCTTCTCTGAGGTTGTCTGATTGGTCTACTGTTTTCCTCGATATAGATGTGATGAATGCAAGTTTTAGGGTCAATACCTTTCATATCGGTATACTCCCATGCAAATGCAGTAGAATGTTTTTGCAAGATTTTGGTTAGCTCTCCCTGTTGTGATTTTTCCAAGTTTTTGTTGATATTCAATGTTTTACCTGGAAAGATCTCAATGGCGGAACTACCAAACTCTTCCATAGAGAAAAGAGACATTTGTCTAGATGATAGATACTCAATGTCAGAATCTAACTGAAATTGTGTATGGTCATATTCTGAAGATGTTTCAAAGTTTTCTAATGTGTTCAGAATTTGACTATCTTCACTGATTTCAGAAATGGTAAAGACAGGTTGTATAGTATCCTCATCATCAACCCACTCATTATCTCCTATTTCTGTAATTGCTTTTGCTAGAGGATACAGATTGAATTTCTTTGTCGAATTACCATCAGAAATATACATATCCCCAGATCTACAACTGATAAAAGCATCAGCTGTGGCTAGCCAAGGTCTTCCTAAGATGAGAGGGTGTCCTCCTAAATTACTCTTGGGAGTTAAAATCATGAAATCTACTGGATATTCCCAAGAATCTAAGGAGACCGAAATGTCTTCTAATACACCATCTAGTTTGATAATTGATCGATCTGCAAGTTGCAGTAAAGTAGGTGTAAAAAGAAGATTAGGAAGTTTTAGCTGTTCCATAGTCTGTCTACTCATAATGTTGATAGCAGCCCCTAAATCAATCAAAGTATTTGGAATTTCTACCCCATTGATATGTGTTTTGACAATTGGACTACCGGGATCTACATACTTCTGCATAGTAATTTTTCCCATCATGATATCTGTAATTTTCCCTACCAGGTGGATTCTTCTTGTATCTCTTGGTTTCCTTCCTGGTCTTTTAAGACTCAACTCCTTTATTGTTTTGCTAGAATAGGAATCTCTCTAATGGCTTGTAACAAGGGGATCTTGATACAAACATTCTTTAATTCATCTAGAAAATCATAGTCAGGCAACAAGATTTGTTTTTCCACCCCTTTGTCAATTTGTAATCTTTCAGGAAAAGGAGGTGTGGATGAAGATGCAGGTTGCTCAACTATAGGAGTTGTGGGGGTTGACTCTTTTTCCTTTTCTTTTTGAGTGCTTGGGTTTTGAAGAGATGCTTCAGAACCTTTATTGGCTTCAAGAGAATCTTCCTCAAAAATTCTTTGCTTTTGAGCATCTATAGAAGGCTTATCTAAAACTCTACCAGATCTGAGTTGTACATCATTGAGAGGAACAATCATATAGGTAGGAAATTGTTGTCCTTCTACCATGTAAGCATTTTGAGGGTTTTTATTGTTGGGGTTCAGCAATGGCTGGGAAGGTAGTTGATTTGTCTTCTGTTGGAATGGAAGCAAGAGTTGAGAATTTGGATTCTGTTGAGAAGGTTGTTGTTGTTGTGGAAATGGCAATGATAGTTGTGGATTTTGATTTGGAAGTTGTGGAGCTTGTTGATTTTGAAAAGATGGAGGATATTGATAAAATTGAGCAAATCTCCCATAAGGATTTTGCATACCTTGTACCCATGATTGAAAAGGATTTTGAGGTTGGGACCAAGGTTGTTGCCAAGGATTCCAATTTGGTGGGGGTTGAAAGTTCATAGAGTTATTAAACCCTTGATTTTGTTGCCCCTGCCAAGGTCTCCTTGCAACAAAACAGAGAGACTCAATTGAATTTGGATCTTCTTGAAAGACAGCTTTGAGCCCAGGAATTGAAGGACAATCCTTGGTCTCATGGTTTTCTGAACAAATCACACATGTTTCTACAACTTTTGCATCCAAGGGACATTCCCTTAGAGCATGTTTCTTTCTACATTTTGGGCAAAAGATGGCCAAAGCTTCAGCTTCTGCTTTCTGCTTGTTTTGTATCTTAAGGGTGTCTAGTTGCTCACTAAGACTCCCTAAGATATCAGTTTTGAATTCATCAAGCATGTTACCAATCTCAGCCCTACTTACTGATCCAGTTGCAGATTTGTTTGCTCTAATGAGAGAAGGATCTCTAGGCCCTTTTCCATTTTTAGATTTTCCCCTTGAGAGATGGACACATAGCTCTGCTATATCATGAAGTGGAAGTTGAGATATATCTCCTTTTCCCATCATGTTCAAAATATCTATCCATTCATCTCTAATGGATTTTAGTAGAAGGGCTTTCAAGGTTTCCTCATCTAAGTTATTCATTTTTGCTCTTTTCAGGTTGTATTGAAATCTTTCAAGTAAATCCTCCAAGTTTTCATCTTCTCGTTGCACCATTTTGAATACCTCATCCTTGTGATTGGTGGGCATACAATAGTCCAGGTATCTATCCAAAAATGTTTGTTTCATATCATTCCAAGTCCTAATGGATTGAGTGACTAATCCCATGAACCATTTCAAAGCAGCTCCTTTCAATGTTGAAGGAAACAATTTGAGTTTTTGAGAGTCTTCCAGATAATCATAAGTTCGACACACGACTTCAAACTCAAATAGAAATGTTTCAGGATCCTCATTTCTTAAGCCATGAAAGTTTGGGAGGACAGATGGTGAGATGTTTTTCATTGTTGCTCGAGAATCCTCATCAACTATAGGAAATCCGAATGAGTTATCTCCATCCCTATTTCCCCCATTGTTACCTCTACCTCCTCCATTGTTTCTGCCTCCTCCTCTACCTCTACCTCTACCAAATCCGTTTACTACTTCCTCTGTCATGATAGTTTCCTCAAAGACTTCAGAGTCCTCTGGTTCCTCTACGAATGGCGAACGAGGAGGAATTTCCCCCTCTTCTTCTTCAGGTGATTCTACTTCTTCAATTACAATGTGTTTTCCTGTAGAAGTAAAAAAAGGGTCTTTTCCTAATTTAGATTCGATGGATGGTGTGGGAGAGTCTCCTAATTCAACTACTGCCTCTTGAATTCCAGGAATCCTAAGGCTAGGAGTGTGAGTTGGAGATGATGGAGGTGTCTCTTGTCTATTCCTTGAAGTAGATGGAGTTGTAAAAATCAAACTCTTGGCCCTAGCTAAAACCTTCCCCTAGAATCTCTTGCTCTATGCATGTCATTTTTTTTATTTTTATTTTTCTTCAAGTCAGGCTAATAATTCTCTTTCTGATCTTCCAGGTCACTCTAGGTGCAAGAAGAGAGCATACTCAAGAAATTATTAAACCAATAACTCTCTCTTTTCTGATCCTCCAGATCACACTAGGTGCAAGAGGAGAGCATACTTTGAGAAGTTATCAATTTTTCCTTTCTTGAAATTTTCTTGTTTCTTTTTTTTTAAGAAATTGGCTACCTAGTTTCACTTCCCCGGCAACGGCGCCAAAATGTTTGGTCAATTTAGTGTGTCCTAAATTTCTATTTAAAATGTCAATCCGAGAGTCGTAAACTGCTGAAGTGAAGTGCACTGTATATGCAAGATAACCGATTTCTTAGTTCTTTGTCGTTTTTGAGTTTTTTTTGGTTTGTTTTTGGGTTTATCTTCTGTGGATTCCCCCATGTGAGATGGCAGAATTGAAGGTCAAGTATGGATGGCAATGGTGATTTCTACAATGATTTTCCAAACTTTAAAGTTCTCAAAAAGAAGGTTTCAAACTGGCTGTGATGAAATCAATTCTCAAAAGAAAATAAAAATGTACCAAAACAGTGAGCTAGTGACAATGAAGCCCAGTATCCTTACTGCTGTATAAAAAGAAAATAAAAACTGAACTCAAAGCAATTCAAAGACTGAAAGCAAAGCAAACTAAATCACACTACTTCAACCCATATTCTGACCCTTCACCTTTCGACTCACTCTGGCTATAGGAAGTAATCATAAACAAGTTGAGTAATATGATATCTAAATTGCAGGAAATGAAATTGCATAAAATGAAACTAAGATGTAACTACTCATTCATATTTCAATTCCTGAAAATGACATAAGTAATTTAATCACTAACTTGCAGGAAAGTAAACTAAATCATACTACATCAAGTAATATTCTGATTCCTCACTATTTGAGTCACTTGGCTATAGGAAGGAAATCATAAACAAATGAGTAATATGATATCTAAGTTGCAGAAAAGTAAATAAGCAAAGCAAAACTGAAAGAAATGACAATGTTGGAATTAAAACTCAGTAAATGAATCAGCAGAAAGGACAAGATGATCTCATGTCATTAGTCATTAAAACTATGTAATTTGCCCGGGCTGCCTACAAGAACCTGAAAGAAAAATATTGATCAGCTAGCAATCATGAAAAAGCATAAAAGAAAAGATGAACAACAGTTAGTATAAATATCAGGACAGCGTAATATATACAAGCAAATGATTATAAAAGCAGTAACATAATGAAAGCAAGTAAGAAACTATACAGTAAATACAGAGCCTTGGTGTACAGGGGCCCTCTGCAACCTCGGCCAATCAATACTCAGTCACAAATTGAACTTAAGAATGTTGTCTTCTCATATATTAAAGTGCAGTCAAAACATAGAAATAGAGCACGGCACAGTGGGCTCGTAAACACAGTCAAGATTACATGAAAAAGCTAACTATCAAGCGTATGATAACGCGTTATTTATAACTGAAGGTGCTATAACTGATTCCTAAATTCTACGCTGCCAAACAGACACGTAAATCTCCACGTCCTGAGATCTAGCAGTATGGTAATCATGACAAATAAATCTATGGAGTGGTGGCTGTTCGATTTGGTTCATGGATTGATCCACAGGTGTTAGCACACCTCCGGAGATTGAGGATCTTGCCACGCAAAACTTCACGTGGGCAAAACAGAGCCGTGCCACCAGAAAACTCTTGGTTTGACCACTCCTTTGACCGTCTTTGGCCATGGCTGTTTGTGAGTGATTCGGCTGAACCAAGGGGACACGCTCCATGTACATGTCATTTGCAGCTTGCCCATGTGGCTAGATTCTCCATTGGACACCTGTAACATAGTCTTCAACAAAATGGCTGCGGAAACTTGAGCTGGCTGCGGAAAGTGACAAGTTTCCGCAGCTGCTTGAACAAAAATCTAAATCAAATAGCAGTCACAAACATAGTTAGGAAACCATTTTATAAGCTCTTTTTAAACTAATATGCAATGATTTGACAGCTTGGTGGGTCAAGTAAATGGAAAAGAAGGCTGAAAAGGTATATAGGGAAGATGCAAGTTTGGGACTCAACAAAGAGCTATCAAGTAAAAAGTTTGGGTTTGGAGATAGATCAGTATATCTCCATACCACACGTCAGATGACAATATTAGAAATAGAGACTCATCCAAAATTGATGGTTCAGATGTTGAATCAATGGAGGTCAAGGGAAAGTCGCAAAGTAACCCTACGAAAACTAGAGATTTCTTTGATTTTGACTTGATGAATTCCAAATCAAATTCCTGTAAAATAACTATACATTTTGAGTATTTTCCCCCGAGCAATTAACATGACAAAATGTAAGTCATAGGGTTGCAATTCGAAATGATAGTTGTTTTTCATAACAGGATATAATGGATAAATCTTTGAACATCTTGCACAGCTGCTAAAGCCAGTTTTTCGAGATAAGGGTACTTACTTTCTGTATCATTGAGATTACGACTCAAGTAATAAATCAGTTGTTCAATCCCATTCTCTTCCTGGACTAAAACCATGCTAATGGTTTTATCTACAGCGACGAGATATAGGTAATAGTCGTTTTGGTAATTCGGAGAATGCATTAATGAAGATCTAATCAAGGAATATTTAAGAGCATCAAAGGAAGCTTGTGCAACTTGATCCCAATGGAAGGGTATCTCCTTCTTCAGAAAATGTGTAAAACCTTTAGCCATTTCAGCATAATTAGGAATGAACCTCCTCAGAAAGTTTGCTTTTCCTTGGAGTCTCTGTAACTGTAAAATATTTGAAGGTGGAGGCTGTTATCACTCAGGTTGTTCCCTTTGACTCCTAAGGGAATAAGGCTGAGGTAACCACAAACCAATCTTTGGACTATAGGTCCTAGCCTACCTGCAGTCAGAGAGGGCTCTCTCTTTATGATTTAGCTTTGTTTAGGGGTGATTTTAGGCTAGATATGAGTGCATGAGTTTGATTTAAGTTTGGTGGGATGGTTGATGCTTCAGATAGAGTTGGCATGCAAAGGATGAGAAGTTCAGACCATTGGGCATGGAGTCAATGAATGTGAACTGAAGGGTGTGTTTTCTTTGGCAGAAGAGGGGAATACAGAGCAGGATAGCTACACATGGCACAATGTTAAATGTTGGAACAAGGATGAAATGGAGGTTAGGGGATGAGAGGCAATTAAGGATCTCTCATCCAGCCAAAGAGGGAAAGTGGATGAAGGCTAAATAGGAGCAATGAAGAATTCCTAGACAACATTCAGAAATGAGAGAAATAGCTTAAACATGATCAATTAAGTATGCATATTCATCACTAATTCAGAGGAAAACATAAAGAAATGACAGGAATTGAGCATAGAGTGCTGCTAAGCAAATTCTAAGCTATTCTTCTTTCCTGCTATTTAGATGGTGAAACAAGGGTGGCATAAACACATATAAACTAAAAACAGAGACAAGAAGGACTTATTGAGTCATGTAGAAACACCAGAATTCTGTAGCATACTCTTTAAGCCATCAAATCCACAACCAGCAGTTCAGAAACAAGCATTCCAGCATTCTTTGATTATAAAAGCTCTCAACATATACAACGCAAGTCTCGAAAGAGGAAATCAACCAACCAACCCTTTAAACAATGAACAGGGTGGTTTAAATAAGCAAAATATCTACAAGAATCAGATCTGAGATAGATCTGATGCAATAAGTGTCTTTAACCTAACATATGCTTGAAATAAATGCCAAAATATCTATCTAATGCTGCGCTGGGGGCAGCAGCATCAAAAAATGGCTCATATGGGTCCTTTGGAGCTTTGTGCTAGCATTTGGCCATAACTGCGCCTTGGGCCTTGCAGCGATGCTCATAAGTGGCTTTATACACTGTTTCTGCAATAACTGGGCCTTAAATTCTCTTATCTGCACCTCTCAAGCGGTTCTGCTGCCTTTAGGTGGCTTTAATGCATTTAACAATGATTTGGTGAGCCTTAATGGCTCAGAACTGCTCCTTTGACTTTGTTGGGGGCCTTTAATGTTCATCTGCATTGGAAATAAAGATTTCCACTGATACTTTCGACTGATACTCTCTGCCACTTCACTGATACTCTTTACTGCTGCTTGATAGCCCTTTTCTGCCAAATAGATGCTCCTTTTATTGAATTGGGACCTCTTTCAGTGCCGATAGACTTTAATTTGTCAAAATCGCCCCCCTTCTGCCACTGTTTGACCAAAAGAAACACTGTCGGGCTATATGCTGCCTTTGGAATACTATCGGCGCTTGGCCGATAAAAAATGGCTTTAAAAATGATGAACAATCGCAAACTAGCGGAGGAGTGGATGCAGGAGGCACGTCGAGGCCAAATCATGCATTTTGGAACTATTTCGGGCCTGGAGCGATTAGATGTGACTGAAGAATGAATGGACTTTCTTTGCTGATGGACTGCGTGGGGGCGCCGAATAGATGTAGGAGAAAATGGCCCTTTTCCTTTTTATAAGGCAAAAATGCCTTAAACGTGAAAAACCATCAAAAATGGGGTGGGAGCGATCATCGGGGCCGCGAACAGATCTGGGCCGTTGGATCCAGCGCGGGCCGATCCAACGGCTAAGATGGAATCACAATATCTCATATCGGGGGTCATGGAGGCGTGGAGCTTTATGTACAAATGGTTAGCGATGGGCCGATCGCCGATATCGCTATCGACGATCGGGGGAGGATGGGCGAAGCGATATCATATATGGGCGGAGCGATGCGATGAAGCGCGGACCGTTGATCTGGGGCGCGTGAATGGATGGTTGCGATTAAATCGTTGTTTCGCCATTGGGGAGGACATGGGGCGTGGCTTTATATTATTGCGATTGCCGACGAGCGACGGGGATGCGATAAGATTTGGGCTGTCAATCTGAGGGCCCGATCGGACGGCCGAGATCTAATCGCTATATCGCTGATCGGTGGGGCGGAGGGTGTGGGCTTTATATTATTGCGATTGCCGACAACGAATAAGTGATAAGGCTTGCAGTTTATAATAAAATAATTGCGAAAGGCAGGTTCTTTGCAATATATCACGAATAGTTGGATTAATGAAAAGCGGAGGGTGCAGTCATGGGTGGATGCTTATGCGATAAGCTTTCAGGTGTGATAGCAATATTGCATCAGCAGATGGGGGCGCATACATATATATAGGCACAGAAACCTTGCGATATGCCGACTGCCGAAATGGCTATCGGCGAAGCTTTCATCGGGGCATATACATCGGAGGTATGTAATATGTAAAGGGCCAACGCATAACTGCTTTCCCCGACCGCAATATCGCGTCAGAGGGGAGGGGAAAGCATTCGGATGGAAGTTTAATAAATGGGAAAAGGGCCAATATAACCAAAGGAAGGCTTTGAGTGATCGGGGTAAGACTTATGTGTATCGGGGGGTTCCGATAACAAAAACCAAGGCCTGTAATGCATCGAAAGGGGCATATTGAAGATCGGAGGCATATTTTCATGCTTCGGAAGGGATTCTTGAGGCTTTGAAAGAGGTCCGAAGTATAGAGAGGAGGGTTTTTAATGCTCGGAAGGGGTCCGAAAGCATTATAAGGGGCTTTTATGCCTTAGAAAGGTGGAATCAAGGCCTAAAAAAGGGATTTTACACTTTGGAGGGGATTTTATGCATAGGAATGAGTCCTAATGCATTAGAAGATGGTTTGAGAGGCAAGATGAGGGTTCTTACTAAGTTTCAAGTAAACTTAGTAATTCCCAAGGGATATTTATGGTTATTTTTTAACCAGAGGGAGGGGATATGTATATAAGAGGGATTTATAACATAATTTAATATGGGAAGGGGAAAACATAGGGATTTACATAATAGAGTTAGAAGTTAGTGTGAAACTGTGGAGAAAGCTCTAAGTATAGCAAACTTAGGCTTTAAAAAGGGGAGAAAAGATTTAAATGGAGCAATCTAGGAGTATTGAGCAGATCCCAATATCCTTTGGGGAAATTAGTGAGTGAATTGGGGGAAAAGGAGGTAGGGGGAGTTAGACATGCCTCGCTTGAGCTGCTCCAAGGGAAAATTGCCTCATACTTGTGATCTAAATGGATATAACACTTGAAAACATAAAATGGATCACAATTCCTCATTCTGCCACCACAAAACTACTTACCCGGCCTACTTACCTAGCATTTTCTCTTCTTTTTGGTTTGGGTGCACTTGAACTAGCAAACCCAGCTTTTCAACTTTTCTTTTTGGCTGTCCTCCTATCTAAATCTACCCTTATTGCATCCAGGGGCTCAGATTAAGCTGTTGAGCGCCCTTGCTTCTCTACCTATCTACAAATCTGCCAAGATTAAATAGTTTGGACAGATGTTTATTCTCTATATTCTAAAAAAAGAAATTGAAACCTAGGGAGGGCAAGATGAAGCTGTTTGGCCTTCCCTTAACTGAAACAAAAGTGGTGATTGCTTGGAAATATGGAACCTTTGCAGCAATGGAAAGGATGAACATATTTGGCACTTCCATAGTCAATCATGAAAAATGACACCTATTGCAATAGGAGGCTAACAGTGGCTCCACTTGGGGATGGCTTTTCCTTGCAAAAAGTCAAGAACAGCAGGTCAGATGGCCTTGTATTCAGTTGTTGTTGTAAACTGAAAATTTCCCTTTGCTGGCTGCCTTATTAATATATATGATAGCATGCTTGAAGAGCTTAGGGCCTTCACTTCGGGCTTCAACTGCAGCAAGCTACTGTCCACAACAACAAAAAACTTGAAATCCTACCTACTTACTCTAATCAGCACCTTCTTTGCTGTTAGGTGAAATGAAACAGCCAATGCAGCCACTTAAGTATTATGAACATCAGTGAGCTTTGCTGCTTGTGCTTGCTAGTGCTTGGAATGGAGATCTTGCCATCTGATATGAATTTGTTAACCTTTGAGAAGATCAGGAAACTACTGACCTCCTTTGCTGAATCTAAACACTGTACAAAAGGGTCCTGCAACATATATACACAATTGCTGAGCTGATTTAAACAACTGTACAAAGGTTTAGGATGGCTATCATGCTTTGGAATCTGGAAACCATCAACATTTTGATATTGAGGCACACAACCCGCTAATGGAGAAGAGCACTGATTTATTTCATCACTCAGCCTGCCATCTAATGGATTGCACAAAACTTGGAGCGATACTTGCAACTCATTATAAACAGGCTCGAATGGGACTTGACTGATCTGCGCTTGTTGTTCCTCTTTTTCTTTAAATAACTCAGAAGACTGAAAACAAAGAGGCAGGAGGTCCACTTGGACCATTTGATCATAAGCAGCTGCTTCCGAGTCTTTTTCTTCAATCTGACATTCAATGGCTCTTTGGGGCTGCAAATCTAGAGGTAATGCATTAGGAGCAAGGATTTGACTCTCCTCTAGATGATCAATATCAACACTTGCTGACACTTGATTACAAACTGCATGATAATTATTCTTAATAAACTGAAAAGACTCAAAACAAAATGGCAAAGTTCCTGCGCTGGTTTCAAAATTCTCTTCATTTTCCTCCTTTTCTTCATAGCTGAAATGAACGGGCTAGTCACCGATTTCAGGCTGCTGATCCTGAACTGTGCTTTCTGCCAAAATAGGCTCTGACTCCTCTGCAAGGCTGATTTGGACATTAGGTGCATAATCATCATCATACTCATTGTATTTGGGCAGATAGTTGAAAGAAGAGAAGCTATTATATTCATATAGTATATCAGGAGATTGCTCCTTCACATATGGCTGTATGAATATGTCATCTGATTTGTGGTAGGTTTTTTCGTGAACATCACTACGTTCCTTTTGCAAAACAGATCTGTTCTTGTGCTCTAAGCATTCAACTTTCATTGTGATGTGCTGGATCATTTCCTCTGATTTTTGCATTAAACTATGAAGTCTTTCCTTTTCCTCTGCCTTGCGCTGTTCTTCCCTCATTCTCAGATTTGCCTCCACGTACACAACTATGTCCTGCATCTATTTCATGGTGGATGGGCTCCTTTCTCTTAAACGGAATTCTATTTCTGGATCAAATGCTCTAGGATAATGCAATAGAGCTAAATCAGGAGGAGGTCTTATATTTAATGGCATGGAATGATAAATGTGATTGAATCGATCAGAAAATTGCTGAACAGATTCATTTGGAAGCCTTTTTAATTGATCATATTCTTCTATGAGCATGAGGAAATTAATTTTGATCATCCATCTATCAAGGAAGAGATTGGAAAACTGCTAAAGATTAGAGATGCTAGCCTCAAGCAATGCTTTAAACCAAGTCCTAACTTCGCTTTGCAAAGAAAGGGTGACCAGCCTAATGCTAACATCCTCATATTCTACTTCAAAAACGTTAAGATAGTCTTCAAAATCTTGGACATGCTTTTGCACAGTAACCCCATTCTCTCCATCAAATCTTGGGAGATACTCAGGATGATCTTTAGGCAAAGGATTGAGCATGGGAGGCAAAATGAGTGGCTTATATCTATCAGGAACCTTACGAGGCACGGGATTATGTACAGGGATTGAATGACTGGGCTCGATATGAACAGGGATAGGATGATTGGCCTTGATATTTGTTTCCTCCTTGGCTATATGATGATCTTCAACAGCATTAGAAGGTTGCTGTTTAGATGTGCAAGGAGGCTTTTCAACAATGTTTTCAAAAAGAAAATCATAAAAATCTAATCTGAAATCGTCTTTAAAATACAATATACATTGCAAAATTTTATGGATGAGAAAGAACATGATCTCTTGAACGATAATACAGGTAAAAAGCCTGATCTGCTCATACAATGCTTTTGGGTTCATTTCTCCAGCGGAGTCTTTATTATGAAGATTATGTGGAGTCACCAGGTGGATAAATTAAGTTTGAAAGGTCTGATCTCTGTCCACCGTCACAGATCAGAGCTAAATATGAAATAAACCTGAAGAAACAGGGGAATTTTCTTCAGGAAACAAAATATTTTGAGATTTTTGTGATTATTTGATTTTTTGGGATTTTTCAAAACAACTTTAAGACTTATTCAAGAGGCAAACTGATCAAAATTGGGGATTTACAGTAATAAACAAATGGTTCGGTCCCCAGTGGAGTCGCCAGTAATGTTAACACTCAGGTTGTTCCCTTTGACTCCTAAGGGAATACGGCTGAGGTAACCACAAACCAATCTTTGGACTGCAGGTCCTAGCCTACCTATAGTCAGAGAGGGCTCTCTCTTTATGATTTAGCTTTGTTTAGGGGTGATTTTAGGCTAGATATGAGTGCATGAGTTTGATTTAAGTTTGGCGGGATGGCTGATGCTTCAGACAGAGTTGGCATGCAAAGGATGAGAAGTTCAGAGCATTGGGCATGGAGTCAATGAATGTGAACTGAAGGGTGTGTTTTCTTTGGCAGAAGAGGGGAATACAGAGTAGGATAGCTACACATGGCACAATGTTAAATGTTGGAACAAGGATGAAATGGAGGTTAGGGGATGAGAGGCAATTAAGGATCTCTCATCCAGCCAAAGAGGGAAAGTGGATGAAGGCTAAATAGGAGCAATGAAGAATTCCTAGACATCATTCAGAAATGAGAGAAATAGCTTAAACATGATCAACTAAGTATGCATATTCATCACTAATTCAGAGGAAAACATAAAGAAATGACAAGAATTGAGCATAGAGTGCTGCTAAGCAAATTCTAAGCTATTCTTCTTTCCTGCTATTTAGATGGTGAAACAAGGGTGGCATAAACACATATAAACTGAAAACAGAGACAAGAAGGACTTATTGAGTCATGTAGAAACACCAGAATTCTGTAGCATACTCTTTAAGCCATCAAATCCACAACCAGCAGTTCAGAAACAAGCATTCTAGCATTCTTTGATTATAAAAGCTCTCAACATATACAGTGCAAGTCTCGAAAGAGGAAATCAACCAACCAACCCTTTAAACAATGAATCAGGGTGGTTTAAATAAGAAAAATATCTACAAGAATCAGATCTAAGACAGATCTAATGCAATAAGTGTCTTTAACCTAACATATGCTTGAAATAAATGCCAAAATATCTATCTAATGCTACGCTGGGGGCAACAGCATCAAAAAATGGCTCATATGGGTCCTTTGGAGCTCTGTGCTGGCATTTGGCCATAACTGCGCCTTAGGCCTTGCAGCGATGCTCATAAGTGGCTTTATACACTGTTTCTGCAATAACTGGGCCTTAAATTCTCTTGTTTGCACCTCTCAAGCGGTTATGCTGCCTTTAGGTGGCTTTAATGCATTTAACAATGATTTGGTGAGCCTTAATGGCTCAGAAATGCTCCTTTGACTTTGTTAGGGGCCTTTAATGTTCATCTGCATTGGAAATAAAGATTTCCACTGATACTTTCGACGGATACTCTCTGTCGCTTCACTGATACTCTTTACTGCTGCTTGATAGCCCTTTTCTGCCAAATAGATGCTCCTTTTATTGAATCGGGACCTCTTTCAGTGCCGATAGACTTTAATCTGTCAAAATCACCCCCCTTTTGCCACTGTTTGGCCAAAAGAAACACTGTCGGGCTATATGCTGCCTTTGGAATACTATCGGCGCTTGGCCGATCAAAAATGGCTTTAAAAATGATGAACAATCGCAAACTGGCAGAGGAGTGGATGTAGGAGGCATGTCGAGGCCAAATCATGCATTTTGGAACTATTTCGGGCCTGGAGCAATTAGATGTGACTGAAGAATGAATGGAATTTCTTTGTTGATGGACTGCACGGGGGCACCGAATAGATGTAGGAGAAAATGGCCCTTCTCCTTTTTATAAGGCAAAATTTCCTTAAACGTGAAAAACCATAAAAAATGGGGCGGGAGCAATCATCGGGGCCGCGAACAGATCTGGGCCATTGGATCCAGCGCGGGCCGATCCAACGGCTAAGATGGAATCGCAATATCTCATATCGGGGGTCATAGAGGCGTGGAGCTTTATGTACAAATGGTTAGCGATGGGCCGATCGCCGATATCGCTATCAGCGATCGGGGGAGGATGGGCGAAGCGATATCATATATAGGCAGAGTGATGCGATGAAGCGCGGACCGTTGATCTGGGGCGCGTGAATGGATGGCTGCGATTAAATCGTTGTTTCGCCATTGGGGAGGACATGGGGCGCGGCTTTATATTATTGCGATTGCCGACGAGCGACGGGGATGCGATAAGATCTGGGCCGTCAATCTAAGGGCCCGATCGGACGGCCGAGATCTAATCGCTATATCGCTGATTGGCGGGGCGGAGGGTGCGGGCTTTATATTATTGCGATTGCCGACAGCAAATAAGTGATAAGGCTTGCGGTTTATAATAAAATAATTGCAAAAGGCGGGTTCTTTGCAATATATCACAGATAGTTGGATTAATGAAAAGTGAAGGACGCGGTCATGGGTGGATGCTGATGTGATAAGCTTTCGGGTGTGATAGCAATATCGCATCGGCAGATGGGGGCGCACACATATATATAGGCACAGAAACCTTGCGATATGCCGACTGCCGAAATGGCTATCGACGAAGCTTTCATGGGGGCATATACATCAGAGGTATGCAATATGTAAAGGGCCAATGCATAACTGCTTTCCCCGACCGCAATATCGCGTCGGAGGGGAGGGGAAAGCATTCAAATGGAAGTTTAATAAATGGGAAAAGGGCCAATATAACCAAAGGAAGGTTTTGAGCGATCGGGGGAAGACTTATGTGTATCGGGGGGTTCCGATAACAAAAAAGAAGGCTTGTAATGCATCGGAAGGGGCATATTGATGATCGGAGGCATATTTTCATGCTTCGGAAGGGATTCTTGAGGCTTCGAAAGAGGTCTGAAGTATAGAGAGGAGGGTTTTTAATGCTCGAAAGGGGTCCGAAAGCATTATAAGGGGCTTTTATGCCTTAGAAAGGTGGAATCAAGGCCTAAAAGAGGGATTTTACACTTTGGAGGGGATTTTATGCATAGGAATGAGTCCTAATGCATTAGAAGATGGTTTGAGAGGCAAGATGAGGGTTCTTACTAAGTTTCAAGTAAACTTAGTAATTCCCAAGGGATATTTATGGTTATTTTTCAACCAGAGGGAGGGGATATGTATATAAGAGGGATTTATAACATAATTTAATATGGGAAGGGGGAAAACATAGGGATTTACATAATAGAGTTAGAAGTTAGTGTGAAACTGTGGAGAAAGCACTAAGTATAGCAAACTTAGGCTTTAAAAAGGGGAGAAAAGATTTAAATGGAGCAATCTAGGAGTATTGAGCAGATCCCAATATCCTTTGGGGAAATTAGTGAGTGAATTGGGGGAAAAGGAGGTAGGGGGAGTTAGACATGCTTTGCTTGAGCTGCTCCAAGGGAAAATTGCCTCATACTTGTGATTTGAATGGATATAACACTTGAAAACATAAAATGGATCACAATTCCTCATTCTGCCACCACAAAACTACTTACTCAGCCTACTTACCTAGCATTTTCTCTTCTTTTTGGTTTTGGTGCACTTGAACTAGCAAACCCAACTTTTCAACTTTTCATTTTGGCTATCCTCCTATCTAAATCTACCCTTATTGCATCCAGGGGCTCAGATTAAGCTGTTGAGCGCCCTTGCTTCTATACCTATCTACAAATATGCCAAGATTAAATAGTTTGGATAGATGTTTATTCTCTATATTCTAAAACAAGAAATTGAAACCTAGGGAGGGCAAGATTAAGCTGTTTGGCCTTCCCTTAACTGAAACAAAAGTGGTGATTGCTTGGAAATATGGAACCTTTGTAGCAATGGAAAGGATGAACATATTTGGCACTTCCACAGTCAATCATGAAAAATGACACCTATTGCAATAGGAGGCTAATAGAGGCAAATCCAGAATTGCCTGAACCTTTAACGGATCGAGTTGAGTTCCCTCTTTGGACACTACAAATCCAAGAAATCGACCAAAACCAACACAAAACACACATTTGTGCAGATTGAGTCATATCTTGTAGTGTCGGCACCGTACAAATATTGCTCTCAAATGTTGCAGGTGATCAGTCTACTTTTGTGAATGAGTAGGTAGATCATCAAGGTAAGGTTGAAAATGTGCTTGATGTCATGGAAGGCATAATTAATTGCCCTTTGAAATGTGGCCCTGACATTCTTCAAACCAAATGGGAGTTTCCTATAGGTGAATGTGCCCCATGGACAAATAAAATCTATTTTCGATTAGTCTTGTGGGCATATATTGATTTGATTGTAGCCGAAAAAACCATCCACGAATGAAAATATTTCTCATTCGGCACATTCATCAATAATCTGGTCGATAAAAGGTGTAGGATAGTTGTCCTTTGGACATTCCTAATTTACATCCCTATAATTGATGCACACTCGAATTGTCCCTTGTTTCTTCATGAAAGGAAAAATGTTGGAAACCCAGTTAGTAAGAGGTACAGGGTAAATGAAACTAGCCCACAAAAGTTTTTCAACTTCTGCTTTAATTGCAGTGGCTTTCTTTGGATGAACAAGTCGAAGTCCCTGTCAAATTAGCTTGACATCAGGGTACATTTTAATTTCGTGTTCAACAATACTAGAGTCAATACCCGACATCTCCTCGTAAAGCCATGCAAAGACATCTCTAAATTCACGAAAGAGAGTACGGTAAGTATCGAGTTCCAATGGAGAACAAGATTTGCCAACATGAATGTTCTCTACAATATTAGGCTTGTTGAAATATTAATGGAAATTGTTTCTTCAATATTTGACAAGTTTCGCTCATATTCTATTGTGTCTATGAAGACTGAGTTTGAAAGGAAATCAACAACTTAAGGGTGGTTTAGTTTGTTTGAATAATCTTCGATGTCATCTGGAAGATGGGAACAATGATGATAATCTTCCCTAGGTTATTCTCCTATCATCATTGATTGGATGATTCCCTCATTTTTAGAATGTATACATGAGAAAGGATCCGAAGAAGTACCATATTCTAACGAATGATCTACCAATACAATTGTTGAATGTGCATTTCGGTTTGTCACACAAGCCCGAAAAGTTGATTGCTATGCTAATTCAATGGGGCTTAGTGACATTACGTAAATATAACTATCAACTTCAAAATTGTTGGTAATTATCCTTAAATCAGATGAGGTGGAGGAAATCATGTTGTAAGTCTCTACTCTTGCCACTTCCACCAAGTCAAATGGTGATGGTAGCGTAAAAGTACCCATTAAGGAAGGATATTTAAAGAGACCTACTCCAACACTTTGAAGTGACAGCAGGGGTCCATGTACCAACAGAATGCTTCAGGTAACCTGTTAACTATTGGCAAAGAAGGCTAGTTGATCGATGACTGTGATTCCACCCTTATGAGGGAATGCAATAGTAAGAAAGTACATGGAAACCACAACAGCCATAGCATATACCCATGGTCTTCCCAATAAAATGTTGTAATCGAGGGGTCTGTCAACTACCTCAACTTCAATAGTAATTGTTTTCCCCCCTAGTTCAATTTGCAGGTTACTCAATATCCCACATGGAATATAGGTTCTTCCGTCAAAAGCTTTTAACATGGTTGGTGATCGTGACAACAACGGCGAACCAAGTGTTTTCCAGTAGCTCATAGACATAATGCAAGTAGATGCCCCCTCATTAATAATAGTTCGGTGAACATTTTTATTGAGAACTTTTAATTGACTTAGGAAAGATAACTGTGCTGGTAACTATGGTGTATATCCCGCATGGTTAAAAACCAAAGATTAGAATCCATAGGATCTACTCCGACTATTGCTGATAGTAAAGCCTGCTTCTAGGAGGGACAATTTTGTAACACCTAGAGTGTTGACATAGCAGAAGGTGATTGAGTAAGGTCTTCCACTATGTTATAGTTTTGAGCTTCTTGAGCTCGAGGGTTAAATGTCAATTTATGCATAACTCCCTTTGGTGGTTTTATTGTCAATTCTGGTACAATAGGTGGAATATTTTTAGATGAAGTCAAAGTCGAAGGATTAGGTTGATCAGTGGCCTAATTATTTGACGACGATGGTGGATTTCCATAATATTTATTTCTCGTTGACACCAAAACTTCATTTTGTGGCTTTATGATGGATAACATGAGTACTTGGCATGTGGAAGCATGATTTGTCGCAACCAAATGTGTCTCCAGGTTTTGAAAAAGATCAGTCAACACTACAGATGTGTTTGAAGTCTTTAAAAGTTTAGAGACCTCTGAGTGGTGTGGACAATCTCTTGTAAAATGCTCGTCATTATAGATTAGACATGGATAACGAGGTTTCCTTCCTAAGTAGAGGAATCAGATGATTTCTCTTGATGGGAATTATCTTGTTTTTTCTTGTTTTTTCCCTCTTTCTTACCTCCTAGCTTCTTTTGATTTTGCCTTTGTTAGATGACACGACATTAACTTCAGAAGCAAGCGTGTTTTATGATGCATTGGTAGTTTGATTGGTAATGGCAAGAGTTTGACCACATGGTCTTCCGGTCATTTGTTTGCTCGAAGAACTGATCACACCATTGTCGGCATGAGAGTCCTTACTCATTTGTGGAGGACGAGGAACAGTGAAAGCTGGTCGGGATGCATTGGGAATTTTGTTGTAGAGCATGTCAAATTATGTGTAAATCAAATCCAAGTATTGGGCACGAGCAATTACTTGCTCTTCTATGACAACTCCACCTTTTGCCATGTCCTTGGTGATTGATGGAAACAAGGATTTTATGAACCACTTAGCTAAAAGATGATCAGGAACATATGTCTTAACCATTCAATGACGACGCGCCACTCATGAATATGATCTGATATATGGGTGGCAATAGTTTGTTTAAAGTTGGTTAGGAGTTTCGTTCCAGTCTCGTATCTGATAGGTAACTGGAAGTGGGTTAGAAATGTAGTGGCTAAAGTCATAAAGTTGTCGAAAGAAGCTCTTGGTAACTCGATGTACCAATTAGCAGCTGGACCAGTTAGTGTTCTTTGGAAAAGACGGAGTCTAACCAAATCATCATTTAAGGAGTTTGATGAACACCACAAATGAAAGTTCATGACATGCTTTGATGGGTCTTCTTCTGGATTTCCATTGAATTTTGGAATGTCAGAAGGTAAATTATGTGGAATTATCGGCCACCAAGGTGCACATAAGATTGGATCATTAGCGAGCTGATTTAAATTTGGCAATTCTAAAGTTTCTACAAATGGCAACTGTCGATTCAAGTTAGGTTGAGCATACCCAGGATATGATGGAATTGCCTAAGCAATAGGTCTTTGCATACCAACATAGGGCATCTGCGTTTGGTAACCTAGGTAGACGTGTTGTTGAACAAACCCGGCATAAGGTGGTTGTTGATAACCATGTTGAATTTGTGGTCGTCCATAACCTGCAAAGCCTTGTTGACCAGGACCTTGGTAAGCTTGATTTTGTCCAAACCCAGGTTGGACCTGTTGAGCAAGTCCAAATTGGGGTTGGAATTGCTGGAATTTAGGTTGTTGAAATTGAGGTTACCACAGTTGTTGAATCAATTGTTGTTGTTGTTGGTACAACTATTGTTGATTTAACGGTTGTTTTTGCCCAGTAATGAAAGGTTGGCTAGGTTGTGAATAAACTATACCAGTGTAAGCTTGGGTCAGTCCAGATAAGGGTAAACTAACCTGAGGTTGTTGTTGAACCCCAAAAACAAGTGGTTGTTGTACAACAACCTGAGAAACTTGAACTTCTTGACCCACTTGTGGTTACATGATAGAAAGACCAGTTTGTACTGGTTGAGATACAACAATTTGAACTTGTGACTGTGGTACAATAGTAACAACAGGTGTATTAGGAATAGCTGACACAATTTTCATTGGTTGTGTTGGATACACAAGCCTTGGTTGAACTGGCATTGTTGGTTGCCATTGACAAACTCTAATTCCAGGTTGGCCTGAATACTGCGGGATATTACCATATGACGGTCCTCTGGAATATGGAGGATAAGGTGAATAAGCATATTTCTCTCCGTATGGTGGTAATCCAGTATTTAATGGCTACATAGGTCTTTGTTGACCGGATTTCCCAGCTTGATATTGATATGCAAGATCAAACTGTTGAGTTCCCGTTATAGAAAAACTAGGTAGAATTCCGGTCTAGGACATGGGTGATGACCATGGTGTAGAAGCAACCCCTGAGTGGGTTCCAGATAAAGATTGGTAACCAACCGAGAAAGACGATTCACCATATAGGTGCAAATCAGGTGTGGTATAAAACATCAAAGAGGTTGCAACAAAAGATTTTGCTACAACTGCATCAGATGATACAGTCTAGGATGTTGACGGTTGCTTAGCCATAGTTAACTGACCTAAAAGTTTTCCTAAAGAATCAACAGGTACTTGAAAATAAGAAGGATCAAACGTAGCAGTAAAATGAGGAGTATGAGGGTAAAGATAAAGCCTAGCTCCAAAGTGGAATGGGGTTCCAGGTGTAGTATCTTCTTCTAATTCTTCCTCTATAGCAATTAAACCTGGTGGAAGAACTTCACCGTCTGGTTCGTAAAAGACTTCCGGTGTTGATAAAGTTGAAGTTTTAGCAGTTACTAATGTCTGAAGGGTAATCGATTGATTGTCTTCCGGTAAAGTAACAACTTCTGAATGTTCAAATTCAAATTCCAAATGTTCGGGTAAATGAACAACAGTTTCAGAAAGAGGTTCCTGAACAACTTCAGGTTCAGATGTAACTTTTGTTGGAACTGGGATAGGTTCTGGATTAACTTCTAGTTGAACCGATTCAAGTTTAGAAGTAATTTCTTGCTGAGCAACTTCAAGTTGAGGATCAACTTGTTGTTGAACAACCTCGGTTACTATTTCACTAGGATTAGTGCTAATGTCCTCAGGTAATTGTGAAACTTCTGCTTTAGAAATAGATGTACCAGAAATGGTTGGAGTAACTGGAGTCTCAATACTTACCGAAATAGATGACTCAGGTAATTCAGATGAAGAACTAGGAGTTCTTGATGTACTAGACTCAGTTAAGCGAGATTGATTTGATCGAATAGGTGTAGATTCGAGCGGCAAAGGCAATTTTCTCACCGTTCTCCGCAAACGGCGGGGCAAGGGTTGATGTTCCTCCATGATTGCTGATTAATTTTATTATCAAAAAGAAATAAACAAAAAGGGGTATACTAGGCAAAAGGCTTACCAAACAACTGTGAGCTGCAGAATACCTCTTGGTGAACCAAGAAGTATGGGCAGGCAATCTCCCTGAATGTTGTGTTTAGTGTATCACAGTGTACAAGGCGGCCGACTCGGTTACTTAAGGATAGATAGAAACCTAGTGTTGTCCTCCCATATATACTAAAAGGTACATGGAGGCCTAGTCTGTATAACCACTTTCTAATGCAAAACCACACAGTGAGAGCATTCCCATATACTTTACATACTGTAACACTGCCCTATATACCTGAAGGTATGTGGATGAGCTACGATATACTCACATATGTGGAATGAGCTATCACACTCGAGATGTGTTGCATACAAGTTAGCAACAACTGCTTTGTTTTATGATGCAAGAACACATCTCTAGCCTAGAACCACTAAATGTTCTTGTTAATGACAATGATCCATTAGGTAAATTGATGTTAATTTTAAGTTGATCTTGCTTAGGAATTTTCCTTTCAAGTTCACCACGTGATGTATTCTGAAATTCCTAGGAATGCAACTATCATGATAAGCATTCTTTCTATTCAATTTAATGATGAAAATCCTAGCTACTTAGGGATAAAGCAATCAAATTTCTTTCAATCAAAGAGCAAAGAGCACAATCTAATGCAATTTCCCTACACTATTCCTATGAGCGCACACAAAATTTTTCAATGCAACATGCATGTATTTCTTTTCGATTTCCTTAATGTGAATATGAACAAAAGGAAATATGCACATACAATCAATCAATCTTTCATAAGAACGAAGACTTTTACGATAGTTTTGATTCGAAAGAAGAAAAGACTTTACGACACTTCCTTTCGAATGAAGATTATTCAACTATATTCTAACTTTGACTATAGATCGATAATGACAAAGAAAAACATTAAGAAACATTAATCAATCAAATCAAATTTGGGCTAGACCAGGACATAGAAGTTTATTTTCTGAGACATAACATTCATTGATCAATCAGCAAACAAACAGATAGAGAAAAGTTGGCAAAACACTTTCCAAAGGTGGGAAACTGACCCTAGGAGGATCAGCGCAGCCCAAAGTGGGAGAAAATGTGCTTTAGAGCACTGTCCCTAAGCCAAGGGTGCTTTTTAGCACACTGTGTCGCTCACAAGCCTGCGCTAGTGATAGTAAGCCATTTCAAAAGGCAATTTGACACAGTTTTGACCAATTTTTCAATGTAAAGAGCTGAATTACAATCTATAAACACAAATAAGGTCTACAAGGATGTCTTAGGAGGTGGATAAGCTACTAGGAAAGAGGATATTCCCCAGTGGATTTGCCAATTTGTTTTGGAGAATTTGGTATTTATGGATAAATACTAATTCCCTAGATAAGTAGTTGTATATAGAACAGCAGTTTAAAGTGTTTTAGACTTTTCCTATAAGAAATAGATAAGATGAGAGGGTAAGAATACCTACTTGGAGTACTGCTTTCCTCTCATCTCCCTTGTATCGATCCTGTTGCTCCTTCCCATACTTAATACGCTTGAGAAGTACCCTGCAAACACAATAGAAAACAAAGAACCGATCAAAGCACACCATCTATTGAATATAAGTGAAAGGAATTAGATATAATTCACACACATATACACATTATGAAATAATACAAACATATGGGAAAAAGGTTCAAACACTTTATTAGATAGAAGAAGGAATAACAACCATTGGTATCTAATTCAAAGCCATTCCTCCAGATTGGATCCCATCCACACCACATCAAAAACATGACAAACTTGTAGCATTACAATAATTGCTTCAAAGCCAAATCTCATAACAGCATTATCTTCTTAAAATTCAACATAATCCAACCCCTAATCACTCAGATGAGTGGTCAATTTATAGGAAGATGGAGGAGGTTTTCTCATAAATGGTGGCATCAAATGGCCTTCCATACTTAGAATTAGTTCCATGGATGAAGGGATGATAGGATAGGATGCACCTTAACTCATTCCTTATCCATTTTCGAGCTCATACGAGTTGATAAGTGAGGGAACCTTCTAGATTACTCCAAAAGATAGGAATATTCCCCAAACCCTATGTGAATTTCGCTCATTCTCGCCCAGTGTAGGTGAAAGGAAGACTAAGTGCTCTGCAAAGCACCCTGGCAGTGGACTTAACTGCTCTGCAGCACACCTTTACGAGGGCTTACCTGCGTTGGTCCTTCTAGAGGCTATTTCCAGTTGTCTTCAAGTCATGAAACTGTTTGGGAAGGAGGCATTCAAAGGGATGACTTATTTAGGGCATGAAGCAACTAAAATTAGGGTTTGATAAGCCCTAAAATATTGATCTAGATTTTGGGATTTGATGTGCCCAAATGGATCTGTAACATGTAGGTTTTCCTGAAATGGCTTGTTTTGAGGCCGAATTGATGGGAAATCTCTAGGAGGTCACAAAAAGCCTCCTAGGACCCCTCCACACCATCCAACCACTTCATAAACCTTCTAGCCATCCTCAAACACCTTCCATCCACCTGTTACATCCACAAGAACAATTAGTTTGCATACTTGATTATGCCTAAAAAACCCAAAAAAAAAGTGAAAACAGATTTAGTTTAGTTTTTTGCTTGCACATTAGTATGGTTTGATGCTTTTTACTTCTACAACTTAGATGGTAGCATTTGTGTAGTGTTGATTTAACCATTATGCTTAGCGTAGCTGCTTAAATGGTTAATTAGGGTATTGTGTGATTTAACATTACATGTTGTTTTATTAATTACTGTACTAGAGCAGCTCTCTTAGAGTAGATTTTCCCTTCTTCCATCAAAGACTCAAGCTTATTCTGACTCTATAGATGTCTAGCTTGGAACCCCAGTGGTCTCTCACCGGTTGAACAGTGACAACAAGCAGGACCATCACTTTTACTTGTGCATATAGCACTATCACCTCCAAGTTTGTACGAACCCTAGGTTGATAAGTAAAGCTGGTAGCCCAGGAGTTGCAGCATCCTTGCTGCAATACTAGCGCTCATCACTTTTTGGCACCGTTGTCAGGGAGGTGTCTGAGTAGAATGTGATTACTGCTTTCTTTTCTTCTATTTCTTGTCTTCAATATTTTGTTGTTAGTTTATTTCTGCAAAAGTAATCTAGTTGCTTCCTTTCTTTCATTTTTCATTATCTGCTTTCCTTTCCATTCTACAAGTAGGATTTCAATTCAACAAGTAGTTTTTTCATTCTGTTAGTGATTTTCATTCAATCAACAATTTCATTTCTACAAGTATTTCCAGGTTTAAAAAAAAATACAAAACCAACCCAAAAATGTTTCCTTTCATGCCTCATAGGAATAGGGACAACTTAGGGAATTTTTTTCCAAATACCCCCACTACATCCAACAGCCAACCTTCTCTCTTCTTCGGTGGATGTGAATTGGAGGAACCTTTAGGTGAGAAACTTGACATATTTGAAGAACCTACAGGGGAAGAAGAAGAAAAGGAACCCATTCATACTGAACCATAGCTAAAAACCAAAATGACAGAGGGAATAGAGAGAGAGAGTGTTGAGGGTGCCTTCCCCATCAGGGAAACCAATGTGGACACTAAGATGAAAAATATAAGCCCCTCTGCCCTACCTCATTTCCATGGCCTAACCATAGAGGACCTCGACACTTTCATGTTTGAGTTTGCTATTATATGTTGAACCTATGACTATACAAATGATGAGAAAAAGTTAAAACTATTTCCATCTACCCTCAAGGATTCAGCATTGCATTGGTTCATGGGCTTACCTAGAGATAACATCAACACTTGGGCTCAGATGCAACCAGCCTTTAACAACAAATATCAGGACTATTGTCAGTCAAAGGATACTAAAGAAGAAATTTTCAAGATGACCGTAGGCCATGATGAATCCTTAGAAGACTACGAAGAAACATTCCAGCTCAGTTACAAAAGGGCCAGGTGCACACTTGACCGTGAGTCACTAAAGCTAGTCCTGCTCAGGGGAGTAAGAGAAGAAATTTTTGGATACCTTACATTTGTTAGCAGAGGAGATATCTACCAATTACCCAATGAGTATATCAAGACTGTCTTTAGAAACCATTCTAGGGCAGCTAGGAAAAAGGGTAGGGGTAGTTAACCTATGGCTAATACATCATCTTCCAACTCATCCATCAAGGGTGAAATTGGAAACATGCTGGAAGATTTCAAAAGTGAGATGCTACAAACCCTTACCTTGAAAATGGACACCATGAACAGTAAAAGGAAGCAGGAGGAAGCAGAGAGATTCTTGGCCATCTTTTGTCCTAGATGCACTGGGAGCCATCCTAGGAATGAATTTTCATTGAACTGTATTGAAATTTGCTCAGTCTTTGAAGAAAACCACTCCACAAACAAGTGCCCTTATTTACCCAGACTCAAAGTTGTATATCAAGGAGCTGAAGGGATCACTGAGCAGCTTTGCTACATTAACCAAAGGATACCTCTTGTGCCTAGACCATACCAGCAGGGCATGCAAGGGTCATCCCATGCATATTACAACCCCAACCAAACCACAACTATACCTTCTTGGGGACCCCCTGCTCATCCTTCCTGGTCTACCCTCCCTCCTTGGTCCTATGCATCTCAGTATCATTTCAGCATTCTATTCATGGTTAACCCTTGTCAACTCAGTCAAGTAGAGTAAGGAGAGGGGGAAAACCTTAACAAGTATTGTCAGAGGTATATATAAAATACTTCTCTAGAGGGACAACCTCTTATGCTCTCTGATGAGCCTCATCATTGGCTAATTATACGGGTTTTAATTCACCTCCTAGCTTAGTCAAAGAAACTATTCTCATAACTTATTGCATACTTTTGATTATATTTTGTTTATGAGATGAGTTAGAGTTGGATATTTTTATTTGTGGTCTAATGTGCATTTAATGCAGGATTAAAGGATAAAAGAAAGGAATTTTGGCAAAGACCAAGGTCAAAAATCAAATGGGACAAGGGAGAGGGATGATAGGAGGTAAATCATCCTCATTTACTACCTCTCCATTCGAATATTCCTCCAGTAGCTCGGAGTGCAAATAGCCAAATCATGAGGACTAGAAGGCAGCCGAGCAAGTGAAAGACAAAGCACCAGTTTATCTCGAGTTTGGAAGCCGAGCCTCCCTAATTTTAAGGAAGTTGTTGGGGACTTCAGATGTATAAGTAGAGAGGCCTAGGACCTCAATAGGATTCATATTTTTTATTTTTAAAGCTCTACTCTATTTTCGAGCTGCAAGACTTGTGACAGTTTTTGATGTAATCCATTGTTTTGGTAGTAAGAATAATTTTTGTTTTGAGCCAGGACTGAGTTAACTCAGAGAGTTGAAGCTCTTGCGTTAGGTCCCAACCTTAGTAGCCAAGGCTCCTCTTTACTGTACATGTATGCTAGTATAGAGTCATAGATTAATTGTTCATTTGCTTAGTAGATGCATTTCCATTACAACAGTATAGATTAGATTGGTTGTGTGATAGTTTGCTTCCATTTGTGCCTTTTTTCAAGTAGCAAGTTAGCAAGGAGAAAAAGGATCACCACAAGGTTGTCAAAAAGTGTCTCGGCCTCACTTCCTCCCTCTAGGACCATGACTTAAGGAAGGAACCCTTCAACAACCTCAAAAACACAGATTTCTAGTTCTTGTATGAGCTTTGGAGTTTGTTGTCTTTGATTCAGTATTTGTTTCATGTTGCAAGGTAGATTTCATTGTCATATTTTTCCACCTTCATTTCTGCAATAAGATCTCACTCATGCTTTCATTCCCTTTAGCAATTTCCTTCATGCATAATATAGGCAATTGATTCATGCTTTTCTAGTTTATGAAAATGTATCTTGTCGCATAGTTCTTGGAAGACACACATGTTTTAAGAAGAGAAGGTACTTCAGAAGGAGACCCAGACTTCATCACCAGCAGCCACCTTCCACTTCATCCACCTTAGCCATCTCTTGTTTCACCATCACCATCACTAGTTTTTCATCATTTTTCATTGAAATTCCCCTAGATACACTAAGCGAATCTAACCATCCCTTATCTTGGATATTGACTCCTCAGTGCTCCTAGACCTTCTAACACCCCATTCCACTCATCACACACCTTTCCCAAGCTTCCCAACACCTCCAACACCTCATAATTAGCTCTCAATTGTATCCTATAGGTTTCTTGTAATTCCTACAAGATCATCCTGTAGGTTTCCCTGAAACGGCCTGTTTTGAGGCCTAATTGATGGGAAACCTCTAGGAAGTCACAAAAATCCTCCTAGGACCCCTCCACACCATCCAACCACTTCATAAGCCTTTTATCCATCCTCAAACATCTTCAATCCACCTATCACATCCACAAGTACAATTAGTTTGCTTACTTGATTCTACCTAAAAAATCCCCAAAAAAAGGTGAAAACAGATTTAGTTTAGTTTTTTTCTTGCACATTAGTCTGGTTTCATGCTTTTTACTTTTTCAACTTAGATAGTAGCATTTGTTTAGTGTTGATTTAGCAATTCTGCTTAGCATAGCTGCTTAAATGGTTAATTAGGGTATGGTGTGATTTAGCATTACATGTTGTAGTAGAGTAGCTCTCTTAGAGTAGATTTGTCATTCTTCCATCAAAGAATCAAGCTTATTCTGACTCTATAGAAGTCTAGCTTGGAACCCTAGTGGTCTCTCACTAGCTAAACAGTGACAATAGACAGGACCATCACTTTTACTTGTGCATAAAACACTATCACCTCCAAGTTTGTATGAACCCCGGGTTGCCAAGTAAAGCTGGTAGCCCTTGAGTTGCAGCATCCTTGCTGCAATACTAGAGCTCATCAATTTTTGGTGCCATGACAGGGGAGGTGTCTTAGTAGAATGTGATTACTACTTTCTTTTCTTCTATTTCTTGTCTTCAATATTCCGTCATTAGTTTATTTCTAAAAACGTAATCTAGTTGCTTCATTTCTTTCATTTTTCATTATTTGCTTTCCTTTCCATTCTACAAGTAGGATTTCAATTCAGCAAGTAGCTTTTTCATTCTGTCAGTGATTTTCTTTTTTTTTTGTAAGCTACGGCAGGATATTTTCTATTATATACAGCCAAAATAAAATATGTACAGTCGCTGGTGACCTCAACCTGCCCCAAAGGGAAATCGGGTCTGTTGGTCACCATAAGTCTGAGAATGTCAACTTATAACCTATGCAAATGCAGAAACATGTTTAAAACATAAGCATCACCCTATCAACATACTATTTCTATATTCCTATCAGCTATTACAGTTCAAAAACTTGCCCACAAAACTGATTCTCTTAGGCCTAACTGAGAATTCATTTGAAAACAGAGCATAACAAATCAATCTACCATGAGTTCTGGTTTGATCTCCTCCTCGCGCTGCACGGTGGTTATCTTTTTCAGCATGATTTGGATTTCCTCTAGTCTGTTGTCCTGCTTCAGGAGCGTGAGCTGGAGGTTTTTCATTTCCCTTTTCAAGTTCGGGAATCCTTGAGCTATCTCCGTCATCTCCTCGGCGACCTGTTCCATGGATTTTGCTAATAGATGCTTCACAACCCAATAAACATGCAGTGCCTGCTTATACAGTGATAAGCACCCCCTTGTGTTCCCAGGGTCCCGAATAAGAATGCTCCATTCCTCCATTTCTGGATCTGAGGCCTCCTCCAGAACTTTATTTTCCAAGTCATCAATGTTATAGCTCCAAATCTCACTCTTATGGTTTGTGATGCTGTACTCATGGCCTAGGGCAACCCCTCCTTCCAGACCTAGTCCTAAAATTTAAAAAACAGTGTTTTATCCCTTATACGTGACATTTCCCTGAGTTAAACGCGTGTATACGCAGATAGGAATATACCCAACCCGCGTATATGTATTAAAACACTTAAAAAAATGTAAAACTCCTTAATTTCAGGCGGAGATCGTGGGTTTTACCTGCTGATCACCTGTTAGTGCCCGTGGCCCAACTATTCCCAACCAACTCCCAACTAAAAAACTACTTTGGGAGAGGTATAAAAAGACCTCAAAGGGAAGGCCTAAAGGAAGAGAGGAGAGAGAGAAAGGTTATTATGCTGAGATTTTTCCCCTGACCAGGTCTGAAGTCCCTTGTGCCTTCTGCACTTCCCCCATTTGTACAGGAAACCCTTGTTTCCTTGTGTGTTGATGTTCATCCACCATTTATGACATCATGGAGTGAGTCATGGAAGGAGTTTGTTAAAGGCTTGAGGCTGGACGGATCCGGAAGGAAGCTTTGCTTGGAGCCTGCGAAGGGTGACTCAGGTGAATTTATTCCTTTTCTGTACTTTATTTGTCTATAATAAAAGAAACACATGTCTTGGTTCCCGATATAAATCTTCTTTATGTTTATGATATTCATGTTAGAATATATATGTAAATGGTTGTTTGGATTTCATAACTAACTACCTTTATTTATAACATGAAGATGGTTTCTTTATAAGGTTTTGTCCATATACTGCTGTGTTCTTTGGAATTGGTTGTTTTGCAGGACAAAAGAGAAGAAGGGAACTCCAAGAAGGGTTTGGACCCTAAGGGCCTTCTCAAACGTAGGACCTAAGGTACATCCCCTTTACAATAGAATTTGCTTATAATAGCATAATGGTTGTGTGAATGTGTGTTTCTCTGTATAGATAACTTTCAGTCTACTAGGGTTTCAACCCAAAAAACCCTAGGGGAATATTTCCCTCCAACAGAATTGGCGACTCCGCTGGGGACAACATACTTGTTGTTCCTAGTTTGGGTGTCTTCAAGCCAATCAGGGCTCAGCCACCTGTCTGCTTGCTGTTACTGTCTGGTCTCTTCTTGAATTTGAAGTTTTGTCAGTTTCTTCAGTTTGTTTTTTATTTTTCTTGAAACCTTTTATATACGCTGTTTTTCTTAGTTACAGAGGCGTATATACGCATGTTTCCTTAAGTGAACCCGCGTATACGCAGGTTTCCTTAGTTACAGTAGCGTATACATGCAATCTGTACACCAGTACAGTCGCGTACATCTTGCAATTTTCAAGATTTTTAAATTCTGATTGTCTCTGAAGGTCTGTCAGATAGTTTGAGTCAGTCTTAAACAATCACTTTCCAGTATCAGTTTTTGTTTTTACAGCGAGCATCTTGTTCCGAATTCTCTCTGATTATAAGGAGTTTTGGTCTTGTTTTTTGTTATTGCAAGCGTCATCATTTCTTGTACAAGCACGCAAGATTTCTTGTTTGGAATCTTGGCTGCTCTGATTCATCAGGGTAGGGAGATTGATCTCAATCTTCGTGTCAAATCTTGCTTTTGGTGACTTTTTGTTTGCTTGACAAAACCGCTTTTGTGACCATCCGCTTCTTTGTTTCATGAAAGTTGTTGATTGACACTTTCTTGAAATTTGTCTTTTTGATCTTTTTGGTTATTGTTGCCAAAGCTTTCATTGCTGCTTTTGATTGTTAAGAGCATCCTTAAACACATCTCTTTTTGTTGAGTTTTCATCCATTGTGTGGTGTCAATTTGCAAAAGTGTTTGTTGCCTATTCTTCAATCACAAGTTTCAGTATTGTTGAGAGCATTTTTGAAAAGACTTTTTTGTTGTTGCTTTGAAGAAAACTTTTTGAAAAACTTAGTTTTGCTTTCTTGAACTTTGTTTTCATTTGGTTTCCTTTTAGTAAATGAAAGTGCTTTATGTTTGTCTTGGAACTTGTTTTTAGTGTTTATACGAAATGAATGGTAGCATCTCATACTCCATCTAGACATTTTAAGTGGCAAGATAAAGATTGATAAGCGAGCAACTTTCATTTTTTGTTTTTAGAGTAGTTTTGAATCTTGCATTAGCATATATTTGTTGCACTAGGATAGATTTGCATACCTCTTTAGGCATACATAGCTTTGTTAACTTTTGTGAGTGTGAAGCGTGAATTAACGAAAAGAAAAGAAAATTTTGTTTTATTAGAAGTTCCTCTGAACCCTATAGAAATTGCTTTTCATCGAAAAACGAAAACAAGTGCATGTGCATGTAGTTAGGTTTTTATTAATTTCTTTTGTGTCAGAAAACACCACTAGTTTCACTTCCGTTAACCTGTGACTTAAAGAACAGCCTGTTTTAAAATCAAGCGCTAACTAAAATTCACTAAAACTTTTTGTTTAAGTCAGTTACACCAACAAGTTTAGGATTTTAGGGCCCTGGATTAGGCGAGTGGAGAGTTAACTCTCCAAGGCCATATAAACGTCAAACATAGGAGTCTGAATAGCGAGTGAAAAGCCAATAGCGTTAGGAAGACTAGGAAAGCTCCGGATCTGGGAGTTAAGCACGAGGGTCTGTGAAGACAGGGAAGAGAGATACCCCCTCTCCTACTTGTCCGAAATTACCTCACGACTGTTCCGCCTGGCTTCTGCGACGAGTTGGTATCCATAGTTGCTACTCCTAGGGATCTACACAGGTGGCTGTGGAGGGGAATCCCATGGCACCTGAGGTCGACGTTGCATCACTCTCGACAGTACTACTGGAGGGCACCCTTGCGAAGCTTGGGGGCTTGCACCGGCACAAGCTGTTGTTAGGAGGTCAGCGTAACTTCCTCTGATACCTTCGCTGATAGGACTGGGCCCTCATCATCCCAAACTATCTTCGGAAGGCCCCTTAATTCACTTTCTTGTATTTTGGTGTCCGGTCCTAATCACCCGGAGCGGAAATACTTGGAAGTTGTTTGACTGGCTATTATCTTTAGGGACTTTATAGTGTGTGCTCTGTGCTCTTAGTTGGCCTAGCTTTCAATTTTTTGAGTCTTTAGTTAGATCATAACAAAAAATTCAAAGTGGCTGACCGATCTCCTAGACGGTCTTGAAGACTTCATGGTCTTTCACCACCAAGTTTAGAGCCTTCTCCTAGAAGGCGCAGAGGTAATACTACTGGTGGGTTTCATCCCACGGCAGTTGACGCATCAGGGATTGATCCTCCTCTCGGGGGCATTAGTGTTCAAGCAAGGCCTAGCACTTCTGCAGAACAAGAGAGGGACACTCCAGTTCTTTCTCGAGTTCTCTTTCAAGCGGAGAATAACATAGAGGTAGAAGAACTCTCAGAGTCGTTAGCAACTCTGAATTCTCCCCTACCATCTAGTCATCCAGACGTATTATAATACGTTGGGACTCCAACCCATAGACCGTCAATTCCAGGTTACGCTACGCGCTTACCATCGATGACCACTACTGGAAGCATGGCTTCTACTACAAGTGCTGCAACTATGCAGACTCCGACATCGGTACAAGGAGGAGGAACGATTTCCATCTCCTCTGCCTCTTTGTTTGGATCTTTTGCCAGCACATCTTTAGTTGGGTCTACCTCCATTCCGTCCACGAGTGGAAATGCCCAAACCATTGCTTTTGGTTTTGGATTCTTCCCATTTGGCACCCACTCACAGGGTATTCCTTCAGTTCCGTTTAGTGCCACCACATCCATGATGGGTGGATTGGCTTCAATCCAGGGTTTTCCTTTCGGAAGTGGTCATATACCACATTCCAACCCAATAATAGGATCCATGCCTTTTTCTTCTATAGGATAAAGCAGCAATCCTTTCCAAGGTTGGACTAACCCTGGGGTTAGTGGCACGGGAACAGGGAATCCGTCTTTCGGCCAACAAGGGAATACGCCGTACTCCACAGTTAGTTCGTTTCAAAGTATTCCTCCCTTAGCTTCGGCTTGGAATTCGTATCAGGGGTTATCAACTCCTTATAATCCTTTAGGAGGAAACTTTGCTGGTTATGGAGGCTTTGCGACCGGAGATGGTCAAACTCCAAATTTTGTTGGATCACAAGGCTTGCCTTTTGGTTCAGCCGGTTCTGCTGGTTACTTCGGGCAGCCTGGTGCCTTCCAAAATCCAGGCCAAACTTTTAGAACTTTGGGAGTTTGCCCAGTCTGGGTGGAATCCCCAAGGTCCTCCTAGGTTCCCTTTTTTGACAACGTTAAACTTGCCAGATCTCACTAAGTTAACAAATGATCCAATCAAGTACAATCCGGCCTAGCCTCCGGTCCCAACCAAACTCCCTTCGGACATTCCAAAATTCGAAGGGAAGAGCGGTGAAGACCCAGGCGACCATGTAACCACATTCCATTTGTGGTGCTCATCTAACTCCCTTATCGATGACTCGATCAGGTTGAGACTTTTTCAACGCACCTTGACTGGTAATGCGGCCAAATGGTATATAGAGTTGCCAGGGGGCAGCTTTACATCTTTCGCTGACTTAGCCAATATTTTCTTAAATCATTTCCAATTGCCTGTCCGTTATGATGCCGGAACTGAACTTCTGGCCACTTTTCGTCAGGATAAGGCAACTCACATTTCTGACCATATTCAGGAATGGAGACGGAGAAAGAGGCTCATTAAAGCTAAAATCCCTCCAGAGTACCGTCTCAAATGGTTTTTGAAATCGTTACAACCTGAGATCTCCAAGGATGTCTCCATGTCTGGAGTCTATTCTGAGGAGCAAGCCATTTTTAGGGCCCAACAATTAGAATTGATCTACTCTCAGTCTGGGATCCTTCAAAAATACTTGCCAGATGCTCTTGGGTCTAAGGTTGACATAGCTAAGTCGAAGCCAGGTCCCCATGCGGATGGTATCGTTGGGTCGGTAGACACAACTACCGTGAACTTGTTGAACCAATTGCAGCAGTTGTCCTTACAAACTGCTTCTAACAACCAAGTCACATCGTCTAATCCCCCGGCTTCCCAAACTTCTTCGATTAATGCCGTCCAATCTGATAACCCCAAAGGAAATCAAAATTCCAATGGGAAAAAGAAAGGACGAGGTAAGAAAAAGAACCAGGATGGGAAGCCTGATGCAAATAAATCCGGCAACAACGCTGGTGGTGGTAGAAATGAGTCTAGAAAGAAAGTCAAGTTTCCATGCAAGTTGTAAAGTGGAGACCATTTAACTCATCTCTGCCCTAAGATTGAAGACGCTCAGTGCTTGTTAGGACAGCAAGGGGCTTCTAGTTCTCAGGCTGTGTTAACCAACCCTTTTCCCCAAGGGTAGCAACTTCTTGCTGGCACGAGTTCAAATCCTGGTACCTCCGCAGGGGGCAACCAGGAAGGGGAAAAATCATCGAATGTTTTCATGATGGGTTACTTGGTCACGTGATTATGGTGAAGCCGAAACTTCCAAGGACAAGACTGTTCCCGGAAATACCGACCTTCATATTGAGCGACCCCCTGTTGAGACTATACCACGGATACCGAAAGGTTCCGCTAAACGCGCGACTATTAATCCTAATGCTAGGGCCGCCCAGAATTACTCCATTGTTGAGGATCTGGCTCAGAGTCCGTGCGCCATGTCCGGCTCAACGAAGTGCTTTACTTTCCGCGATTGGGGTAGACGATCCAACTAATTCTTTAGTGCTCACTTTTGACATGTTAAATGTCAAAAAGCGACTCCCTCATCATATGGCTTTCCAAATAAAGTCTACATACCAGAAAATCAATATTTTTCGTACCGTTATTGATGAAGGAGCTTCCACGTGCATCATGTCGATGTCATGCTGGAAGGCTATTGGATTGCCTTCGGCTGTTCCTTCACCTACCGTCTTGACTGCATTTGATGGTCATTCTCATAAGCCACATGGGATTATCCCGGCCTTTCCTATATGTGTTGGGGGGAAGGTTGTCAATATTGAAGTAGAAGTCATAGATGCTAACCTAGACTATAATCTCCTCTTAGGAAGGAACTGGGTATATGAAATGGATGCCATTGTTTCGACTCTGTTTCATGTCATTTGCTTTCCTCATGAGGGGAAAATCGTTAAGGTTGATCAATTGGATTATTGTCCAGTCGATCCTCAAGCAAGCTCTGACTCTACTGTTCCCTTAGTGGATAACCCTCGCCTGCCTACTGAGAATTTAGGAGTGGGTACCTTTGATCTTCCCTCTCGTTTCGCTAAAATCAATGTCGTTTCATCATCGAAGGAGTCTCCTCGAGAAGAGTTCTTTCGAACTCGTTATTTTTCAGACCCTTGGACCTTGCCTTCACCTACGACCACATTATTTGAAGAACAAGTAAATGGAATAGCATTTCCTATATCTGCAGCTGAGCTTAGATATCAGTCTATCGTTAACTCTGCAGACGACCACTCTACTCCTTTTTCCGAAGAGGAGTTAGATGGTGATGTGGCCCCGGCCTGGAGCCTTGATTCTACCTCTGCCTTGGACTGCTTAGATTCGGTTTTACCTTCTGAAGAAGCAATCCTCGAAGTAATGATGGGTATAGATCGACCTTGGGAAGACTTACACCATCGTTCATACTTTCTTCCTCCATTGCAGGAGGTAGAATCTAGATTCTCTGAGCTCTTTACTAGTGATGTTTGTACGGTGTCAAATCCTTTGGCTCCAGCACATGTTCGTGCTGAAGGTAATATGTCGGTGATTTCAAAAATGATACCTATAAACATCTCTAGGGACCCTAACGTGATTGAGAATCTCTTCATTGGAATTGAATGTTCCCCTAAAGAAATTCAAATTTACACCGACCTGTTCAAGGAATTTCGAGATGTATTTTCTTGGTCTTATGAAGAAATGCCTGGCATTGATCCTTCTATAGTTCAACATGAGATCAAGACGTATGAAAACGCCAAACCAGTTCGTCAAAGGCTTCGGCCGGTTAACCCTAGGAAAGCAGCAGCTATCAAAGCTGAAGCCGAGAAGCTGCTAAAGGCGGGTTTCATATACCCTGTTCCTCTTACTGATTGGGTTTCTAATCCAGTCCCTGTGGATAAAAAGCAAGGAACAATCCGAGTATGCATCGATTTTAGGGACCTAAACAAGGCTTGTCCAAAAGATAATTACCCCACACCATTCATTGATCAGATTATCGACGAGTGTGCAGGTAATGAGATTTTTTCCTTCATGGATGGTTTTTCTGGTTATAATCAAATTTCTATCCATCCTGAAGATCAACATAAGACAGCCTTTATATGTCCCTGGGGTACCTTTGCATATAGAAAGATGCCTTTTGGTCTTAAAAATGCTAGAGCCACTTTTCAGCGGGCCATGTCATATGTTTTCCACGACATCAAACATGTCATCGAAGCATACTTGGATGATCTTGTTGCTCGTTCTCGAAAGAGAACTGATCACCCTAGTCATCTTCGATTGGTTTTCGAGCGATGTTGTTTTTATAAAATCCGGTTGAATCCCAACAAGTGCGTTTTTGCGGTTACGTCTGGTCGGTTGTTAGGGTTCATCGTGTCAAATGAAGGGATTCGGGTTGATCCCTTCAAGGTTGAGGCAATAGTTCAGTTGCCTCCCCCATCCTCGATTCGACAACTTCAAAGTCTTCAAGGGAAGGCTAATTTCTTAAGACGGTTTATAGCAAACTATGCCGAGATCACTAAAGGGTTCATGCGTTTGCTATGGAAAGGAGTTCCATTTGTATGGGACGACTTTGCGCAACGATCGTTTGATGCTTTGAAAAACACACTAGTCTCTGCCCCGTTGTTGAGTCCACCAGATTATGGTAGAGACTTCCTTTTATATCTCACTGCAGCAGAATCAACCATTGGTATGGTTCTCGTTCAGGAAGACGATGCTCTCACCGAGCATGTGATTTATTATTTCAGCCGAGGCTTAATAGGTCCTGAACTTCGCTATTCTCCGGTTGAGAAATTGGCCTTGGCAGCTGTCCATGCTGTCCAGTGGCTCCGTCATTATATCCTGCTACGCAAAACTTTTGTCTTAGCGGCGATCAATCCATTTCAATTTGTCCCCAGTAGGCGAGTGATTGGGGGAAAATATAATCGATGGATAGTCATTTTGCAAGAATTTGATCTCGAGTTCTTGTCTGCTAAAGCTAAGAAATCCATGGTTTTCGCGGAGCTAATTTCTGAGCTGCCTTGTGGAGAGGATACTGTTTATGAGGAAATTTTTCCCGATGAACATTTATTCCTCATCTCTTCACTTGACCCTTGGTATGGAGATATCATTGTCTATCTCCAGACTTCGAAGTTTCCCTCTACTTTCTCCAAGGATGAACGTCGAAAATTATGTCACCTGGCTAAAAATTATGTTATCATTGGTGATACATTATACCATCGAGGGGTCGATTCAATCCTTCAGTTTTTTTTAACCTTAGAGGAAGCAGAGTCAGTGCTAAATGACTGCCACAGTGGAGCTTGTGGTGGTCATTTATCAGGGCTTGCTACAGCCCAGCGCATCTTACGTGCCGGCTATTTTTGGCCTTCACTCTTTAAAGACTGTGTGGAAGCGGTCAAATGTTGTCACCCTTGTCAAATCTTTACTCAGAAGATGCGCGCGCATCCAACTCCTCTTTTTCCCGTTATCACCGTTGGTCCCTTTACTAAGTGGGGTATTGATTTTACAACTTGTAATCCGCCTTCAGCAGCGAATCATAGGTACATTATCGTGGTTGTAGACTACTTTACGAAGTGGGCCGAGGCTATGCCTACTTATAAGAACGATAGTGACACGGCAGCATTGTTCCTTTTTAATCAGGTTATCTCAAGATTCGGTATCCCGAGAGAGATTGTCACTGATCATGGCAGTCATTTCCAGAATCAACTGATGTCCGAATTGGCTCTCAAATTGGGTTTCAGTCAGGAGCATTCGTCTCCTTATTATCCTCAGGCCAATGGACAGGTTGAGGCAGTCAATAAAATTCTTAAGACGATCCTCCAATGGACAATCGACAAAAATCGATCCAATTGGCATGTTATGTTGTATTCGGCTCTTTGGGCATACCGGACCTCCGTGAAGACTGCTACTAGTTTTACACCTTTTCAGTTAGTTTATGGGATGGAATCCATCTTTCCGATTGAATGTGAAATTCCATCTCTTAAGTTAGCTGTTGAGCTCCTCCCAGAGACTTCGAGTCTCGAAGAGCACCTCCTTCACTTGGAACATCTCGATGAGCAGCGTCGAGATGCCGCCATGATGAATGAGGCTCATAAGAAAAGGGTTAAAATGCAGTATGATAAATATGTCCATCGTCGAGTCTTTTCTGAAGGTGACCTTGTCTTGGTCTATGACCAAGATAAAGACACCTTGGGGGCAGGCAAGTTTAAGCCTATGTGGTACGGTCCTTTCATTATTAAATGAGTTTTAGAAAAAGGGTCATATGAGTTAATCGATTTTGAGGGAAACAAGCTGGCGGAGCCCCGAAACGGGCTCTACCTAAAGAAGTACTTTGCTTAGTTTTGGCCAGACAATGGCTTCTTTGTACTTTATGTATATTTGTACATATATCATCGAGAGTTTTTTTATATCAACACTTTTTGGTCTACTGTGGCAGGTGTTGATGGATGATTTGGTCTATTTTGGGTTCGCCGATGGTGCTAGTTGGCACACTCAGAATCTTGCTTCTGTAGCTTGGGTACTCTATTATCCAACTGGTCAATTGATGGTATCAAGAGGCGTATGCATCGGTCCTGCTTCAAACAATATGGCTGAGTATACTGCCGTTATTAATTTATTATCCGAGGCAATCTCTCATGGGATCGACTCATTGGTAGTTTATCTTGATTCTCAATTGATAGTGTCACAATTAAACAACATTTATCGGGTAAGGGATCCATGTTTATATCGCTAGTATTTAAGGGTGAGGTTGTTGCAAAGATCATTTACTTATATTAATTATTTGCACATTCCAAGATCTCATAATTGGTTAGCTGATTCTATCGCTAATCAAGCATTAGACTGGCACATCAATCATTCATCACAATAAAATCAAGCATCAAAAAGTCGAACTGTATATATATATATATATATATATATATATATATATATCATAAAGTGTCTCGAGTGTACATATGTGTGTCCAAAAATATACAAAATTGGGACTCAAATGCCCATAATCATGTCCGACATATCTAATGCCCCGGCTCAGGATGAGCGGCCAAGTAGGTAACTATCGCATTGGCCACACGCCGAAAAGTGCGAACCCAGTCATGTGGCATGCCAACCACATGACGCTGCATATCCTCAGGAAGGTCCTCTATGGCAGCCATCGGTACTCGGCAGCTCAGTCTTGCCAAGTGTCGTTGGACATTGTTTAGAGTCCGTTCTGTATCAACAGCCGCCTCTTCGGCTCCTCGGCTGCGCCGTCCATGCCACGGGAACCCATCTGGTCGTACCGGCCCAATGTCTGGAACATGATCATCATATCAGTCATTTGAATCTCATCAAAAATATTTTTCAAAATTCATCATTATATTTGAAAAATCCAAAAAAATCATAAAATTGAAAAATTCTTACCAATCTCGCCCCATGCTGCGTTCGGTGGTAATGCTAGATCAGGATCTCCTCGGAAATCCAACCCAGCATAGGGGTAGTCATCTACGGTGATGATCTGCTGATCCCACCAGGTGAAGAAGTCATCGTCGAAAGTAGTCCTTGGGACCTCCCCACCCCCTAGACGTTTCATCAGATCAGCCCACCCGCCCATGCGTGGATCTCGTGGGGTGCTGATGGAAACTGCTACCCTGGGGCGGAGTGCGGGAACCTTCTCAAAAAAGAAAGAACACAAGATAGTCCCATATCCAAAGTTCTTGGTCTGTCCCCTCTTGATAGAAGTGAGCTGGCTCTTCATGTTGGCCAGAAGAGGAGTACACCAGTCGAACATAGTAGTGAGACAGTCAACTACCACGCTCATGGTTAACCGTGATGCCTGATGCATAGAGGATGATCTGTTCACTTGAGCTATGGTGAACAGGATTATCCTCAGTGATAAACTCGCCACATGTGTGATGGAAATATGGCTTCCAACCTTCTTGGGATGTCTCAGGCAATATATCTGTACGTAGTCCTCTATCGTGAGACTGCTCCGTGTCCTGCCCCGGGAATGTACTACCTCTCCCCTTTGGGAAAGGCCCGTGATGAAATAGATATCCTCCACTTCTACCCTGAGTGGCATCTGATCAATCATAAAGGCTTCCTCCTCGACGTCTCAATAATCAATGAGCATCTCAAGCAAACGTGTGTTTGCTTTCATATTCGGTAGTTTGAAGAATTTAAGCAAACCGCATCCCCATAGGGCATCTAAAGCTTCTGGACTATTCATAACTTCATTATCCACCACTGCATGCTCTCTTTCACGCCACGTGACCGGCATTCTGAGAAAAAAATGATTTTCAACCGTTAGTTTTTGGTTTAAAATTGTTCACAGCGTATACGCGGGTCCCTATGCACACAGTCGCGTATAGGGCCCACATGTACACGGGTTTCATATTACCAACCTGCGTATACGCCACAGTGAAATTTTGGGAAAAAAATTCAACAGTGAAACATTAATTAAAAATATTAAAACCAGTCACAATCAATTGCAAGCTAAGTATAAGAGTTACCTGGAGGTTTTTGAAGAATTTGAACAGTTGAATTTGGTGTACGGGAAGTTTTCTCCTTTTGCTCCAAATCTTTGCTCTCAAACTCAAATGGTGAAAATGGTGAGTCCAAAATCCTTTTTATAAGTTTTGAAAATGCAAAATTTTTTCAAAATTTTATTTTGTTTGGCCTCATGTGACTTTTAACTTGGGAGCTTGGAATGTCGAGAATGGTTTATTTTTCAGGACATTTTGGACGTTTTTTCGACAGTTCGAGACGGTTCCATGACTGCTGACCCGTCATGGCAGGCATCGTTTTCTCACTGGCATATAGGCTAGGGACACCATTTTTCCGTTGCATTATGCATACTAGCCTCCATTTGCCGATACATCTGCCATAGGGTCGACCCCATCGTGTTATGGTTCATAAGCCATCTTCACTCACCGATTCTTTAAATCATGACACGATGGTAGAGCCATCCTTTACATGGGCATCGTAGTTAGCACCTCACTGACATTTGTTGCCCATGCTGCTCCGATTTGAGTAGGCTCGGGAGTCCTCTATAGTCCCACCATGACTTATGCGTTGAAGACTCATTCCTCTGTGCTTCTTCGCTTCGTTCTGGCCTTATACCCTAGAGGCTCCTTTGTGTTGAGTTGTACTACTGCATTGCATGTTGACCACTTGCACCTTTTGGCCTAGAGCCGGCTTCACTTGGACTCGTGTTTAAGCCAACTTTTGACCATGACAACTACAAAATCAACCTTGCATACCTTTGACTTCTGCAGCTTGACACACCTTGACCCGTGGAAGGAACACACCTTTGAGTGTCATTGACCAGTTTTCGCCTCCCTGCATTGAGCATAGGAACGTTCCATTCCCAAGAACTAGATCATCTGTTTCACCAACACTCATTCTTTCCACTATACCATAGCATTCTTTTATTCTTTTTCAAGCTTAATAGAAAAAGACAAAAAAATTAAATATTCCAAAAAGAGCGGGAACAGGACAATATTTCCATTTATTTTTGGCAGCTAGAGTCAGTCGTGTCGCCCTTGAACAAAGCACTCAAAACAAAGTCTCCTCCGTTTGGGCGGGATTTAGTTTGACTTAGGTACGCTTTAACCTTTTTATTGAGTCAGTTCTCCCCGATTGGTTATCTCTTCCAATCATATGGAGGGTTCGTTCGTGCCTCCTGCATGACGAACTTATACAGAGTCATCATATGCTGCCACATAGTCACATTGAGTCGTGCTTTTGTTCAAGGGAAGTTAGCCTGAGTCGGCCTCTCTACGGTGTCTCTTGACTCATTTTTCAGTCAGCCATCCCTGGTTGTGAGTGTCATGTCTATCATCACATCAGTTGTATTGGTCCTTTACTCGTGCCGGTTTGAGAAGGTCCCCATTGACTTCTTGCTGGCGGGTCTTGTCCTTATCGACGACGACACCTTGCTCTGAGGACAGGCCTAGAGCTGCACCCTAGCCCTATTTTCATTATTGATAGGTCACCTTGTGCTCAGCATCGATCAATATCATGGGTCTTTGACTGAGTGGTTTCCCTTGTGTTCGACATCAGCTTACATTATCACACATTGGGATTCGTGCAGTACCTTGGTTTCCATTTGACCCTATTGGTGGATACCTCGCCTCTGTGTCAGCTTTCATTATTGGTTGGTTTAGAGGGTTTCTGTCGCGCGCTAGCCACATCTTGTGTACGCCGGAAACGTACTTCGGTTGGGTTACTACATCTCTTTCGTCTGATTCCTTCCACATTATTGGCCTACGGGTTACACTCGCACTAGATTGATGAAGGATGCCTTAATGCCTTCCTTCTAGCAGATCTTTCCCTATCGACTCCGACTCATTGCTCTGGGGCAAAGATCTAGAGTCCATTTGGTAGTACCTTGGGGTTTGCAGTCATTAGTGGTAGATCCTTCGCTATCGATAGTGGGAAACCATCATTGTCTCCTGATCGATAGATTCTTACAGGTGTTCGACTCCAGCTCATCTATTCACACTTGTTAGATTGTACTGGGTACCTTGACACTCATTATCATTATCGGTGAGTAGTCTCGCGTTTGTTAACAGTATACATCAATGACCGGTAATCAAACGATTTCTCACATGGTCGACTTCAGATCGTTTATTCCCATGGTGTAGAAATGTGCCACGGCAGTCGGTGAAGACCTCAGGTTGTATCAGCATTCATTGGTTCACTTGATAGTTGCTCCTGTTGCTGCTAGTTGATACCACTCCACCTTATATGTTGCAGTCAGTTATGGCGACATTCTATATGCTGGCACCTGAGTTTGCAGTGTAGTACCATCCTATTCCATCATGTTCAGTTGGTACCTTTTGGGATCAGTATTTGATATCAGTGATCCATTGCATCTTTCAGCATCATTGACAGTCTTATAGGTGATATTTCAGACATGTACTTGTTCGATCATGATCAGATGATCCATTATGTATTTTCCAGTCATTTATACTTGTATACTTAGTGGATCCGCTTGTACTTGATATGCGGACATGCTTTCCTTTCTCTGAGCATGGGTATGCCCGCCTCAGACAGTGTTTCTTTCTGATCTCCTTTTGTGGCTTGGCAGGCTGAATTCTGGTGAAGTCCTCCTCGGTTTTTGACAGATTTCCTTTCCATGTACTTGCATAATACATTTCGGCCATCATGTACCCCTTCTGACCTCATATATTAGGGGGCATCTGTTATAGCTCCAAATCTCACTCTTATGGTTTGTGATGCTGTACTCATGGTCTAGGGCAACACCTCCTTCTAGACCTGGTCCTAAAATTTAAAAAATAGTGTTTTATCCCTTATACGCGACATTGCCCTGAGTTAAACGCGTGTATACATCGGTAGGCATATACCCAACCCGCGTATATGTATTAAAACACTTAAAAAAATGTAAAAATCCTTAATTTCTGGCGGAGATCGCAGGTTTTACCTGCTGATCACCTGTTAGTGCCCGTGGCCCAAATGTTCCCAACCAACTCCCAACTAAAAAACTACTTTGGGAGAGGTATAAAAAGACCTCAAAGAGAAGGCCTAAAGGAAGAGAGAAGAGTGAAAAAGGTTATTATGCTGAGATTTTTCCCCTGACCAGGTCTGAAGTCCCTTGTGCCTTCTGTACTTCCCCCATTTGTACAGGAAACCCTTGTTTCCTTGTGTGTTGATGTTCATCCACCATTTATGACATCATGGAGTGAGTCATGGAAGGAGTTTGTTAAAGGCTTGAGGCTGGACAGATCCGGAAGGAATCTTTGCTTGGAGCCTGCGAAGGGTGACTCAGGTGAATTTATTCCTTTTCTGTACTTTATTTGTCTATAATAAAAGAAACACATGTCTTGGTTCCCGATATAAATCTTCTTTATGTTTATGATATTCATGTTAGAATATATATGTAAATGGTTGTTTGGATTTCATAACTAACTACCTTTATTTATAACATGAAGATGGTTTCTTTATAAGGTTTTGTCCATATATTGCTGTGTTCTTTGGAATTGGTTGTTTTGCAGGACAAAAGAGAAGAAGGGAACTCCAAGAAGGGTTTGGACCCTAAGGGCCTTCTCAAACGTAGGACCTAAGGTACATCCCCTTTACAATAGAATTTGCTTATAATAGCATAATGGCTGTGTGAATGTGTGTTTCTCTGTATAGATAATTTTTAGTCTACTAGGGTTTCAACCCAAAAAGCCCTAGGGGAATATTTCCCTCCAACAATCAATAATCCTTCTTATCTCCGCGTTGGTCCCTTCATTGTACGCTCGTTCTGCTTCCTGAGCTATCTACTCCGTGGTTCGACACCCTCTTTTCTATTGATTTGGAGGCAGTGTCTCAGTTTCATAGCGTTCAGCTTGCCAAATTCTCCCACGACCCCTACGCCTTCTGCCCTTACCTCTTATGGATGGTCTTCCTCTGGTGTTACCCCGACTTCCTTGACCAACCTCGAAAGTCCCCTTCACCATGCATTCTTCCTTCCTGGTCTCCATTTCTCCTTCCCTGTGAATTCCTTCTTCTTCCGTTAGCTCCTGCTCCATCCTCTTGTTCCTAACCTCTCCTTCCTTATACAGCTGATGTTTTTTAGTCTCCTGCAAGCTTTCTTTCTCTTTTGTCCACTGGTTAACATTCTTTCTCGCGTTCCGGACTTCCTGCTTGTTCTTCCCCTGATCCATCCATCTGCCATCCTCTCCAATGTTTTCTCTTTCCTTCCTTCCTCCCTCCACCATAGCCTTTTGCCCTCTTCTGAGATGGTAACCAAGGTTTCTTTGCCAGATAGCTTCAACCTTCCCCACCTTTCTAATCTTCGGTTTATCAGTTGTATTACCTTCACCTACTCCTATTGATTTATCGCCACCTATCTTGCAATCCACTGACTGAGCACCGCCGTTCTTCTTCCCTGCCTTCACCATTATTCTCTTGGTTCCTTGTCTTGGGTTTTGGCCTTTCCTACATGCCATCGTTGCATCCCTTAATATTATTACCCTGAGATGTGGCTTGTCCTATCGTGCACTGCCCACCATCATTTCTCTGTACAGTTCCCTTTTCCCCACCCCGACCGGGGTCTGGATGTAATTTTGATCATAACTGTGTTGTGTCATTATTATCCTGTTTGGTGATTAGATTTAAGTTCTCCCAACGTGTCCCTGCCAGCTGAGTTGTCCATATGCTATCCACTTTCCCATCTGGTTCATTGCAACCCCAATTAGCTAGGTAATCTGTAGCTCTATTACCTTCTCTCCTAACATGATCAATAACCTTATACTCTATACGCTTCATTGATTCTTCCAGGTCCTGGATAAGACCCGACGTCCTCCAGCTGTTAGCCACCTGTTCCCATGCCTTCCCATTATTCAATTTTCTGATTGTCTCTATTACCAAATTTGAATCACCTTCTATTTCTAGTTTCATGTATCCGTTTCTTATTGCAATCTTGATTCCTTGATAGGGAGCCATGAATTTTGCTTCATTATTACTCATTATACCTCCTCTGTCTACATAAATCCACCTGGTTTGACCTTGACTATCTCTGAAAATCCCGCCATATCCAGCAGGCCCCAGGTTTCCTTTTGACGCTACGTCAAAATTAAGTTTGATGAAGCCGTCCTGGGGATGAATGAACACAACTGGGCTTTGGTTCTATATCCTCTGTGTTTTTTTTTGCTGAGGATGGACCATCCCTTGTTCCAAATTTAGCCTCCTTAAAATTCTGTTCTCTTCTGCAATAGTTTTCCAATCTGCCTGGTCCCAAGCTTCTGCTAGGATTGTTTCTCTTATTATATTTTGAGTTTTTTTCCATAACTCCTCCAAGGATATGATCTTACCTTGGAAAATCCTTCTATTTCTCTCTTTCCATATGATCCATATGTTGAATCCCACTACCAGGCTCCATGCTCTTCTCACTACTGGGCCTAGAAATTGTCCCTTCCCCCATTGGAATATAGTTAGTACTATGTCCTGGGGATTACGATTCGTCTTTCCAAAGAGGCTTCTGGTCTCTTCCCACTGTTGATGAGCTACCAGACAAGAATTTAAGATATGCTCCTGAATTTCTACATCTTGTTTACATAAACAACATCTGGGTGGTCCTTGGAACCCTCATTTCTGAATTTGATTCCATGTCGAAATGCATCTTCTTCCCACTAGCCAAGCGAACATGGTGACCTTTGGCCACCACCTGGTCTTCCATAATTGTTTCCATTCTTGTAGCTGTTCTTCCTGCGCTTGTTTAGACTTTATGAGGTATGCTTCCTTAACCGTAAAGGTACCTTTTGTAGATCCGCCCCATCTGAGAATATCCGGCCCAGTTCTGTTTTTAATCCTTCTTGAATCCATCTCTTTTACTATCCTTGCTTTTAGATCATCATTGATGTTATTATCCCATTCTTCGGGTTCTTTCCACTCCCTCCACATCTCATTTTCTCTTCCTTCCTTCCAGTAATCATTGACATAATTTAAGCCTTTGGCCTTGGCTTCCCTATAAGTGTTTTGCATCTCCTGAATTTCCACCATTCTTCCCCTCTGCTGCCAGGCTTCCTCCCAAAATTTTGTTGTCCTTCCATTTCTTATTTCCCAAAAAGCATGCATGTTTATGATGTCTCTGTTCTGGCACGCCATATCCCATATCATAGATCCTTTTGGCATCACTTCCTTTCTCATGATTTCTTTAGCTGTAGTGGGCATGTTATATTTTTGAGTCCATATTTCTTTCCATAAGTCTTTGCCCCCATTCATCTAGCGCCACCATAGTTTCACCGCTAGGACTTGGTTCAAGATGAGCGGATCTCTTAGCCCTAGTCCCCCTACCTCTTTTGCTTTTGTTAGGCTATTCCATGAAATTAAGGCCCATTTCTTCTGCTGTTTTGGCCCTCCCCATAAAAATTTCCGGAAAATTTCAATCATTTTGGTACATACCCCTTTCGGTACTGCCATTACCGATAGAGGGTAGATTGGAATTGATTGGAGAGTTGATTTAAGTAGCACTAATCTTGCTGCTATATTAAGATACCTAAAGGACCAGTTAGCTAATCTGTTCTTAAGTTTCTCTAGGGTAGGCTGCCAATTAGCTATCCTTAACGGACTTACATCAAGCAAGGTGCCCAAGTATTTTGTAGGTAATTCTCCCTTTCTGAACCCCAGCATTCTTGTCAAATGGGATTTGACCATTTTAGGTGTATTGAAAATAAAGGTGCTCGATTTTTCCTTGTTAATTTCAGTACCTGAAGCTTCCATAAATAATTCTAGGACCTCCTTTACCCTTTTGACCTCTCTCAGTGAGACCTTACAAAATATCATGATATTGTCTATGAACTGTTGGTGTGTAACAGGGATGTTGTTTCCCCATGGTCGTAGCCCTTTTATTTTCCTCTCTCTCAGCTCTTTTTTGATGTATCTTCCCAATCCTTCAACCGCTATTATAAACAAGAATGGAGACAAGGGGTCTCCTTGGCGCAGTCCTCTTAAAGCATTGAAGGTCGCGGTTGGTGTACCATTCAGGAGGATGGAAAAATTAGGCATGGAGATCATGCTGTGTATCCATTTCACCCACCTGTTACAAAACCCATAAGCCTGTAGAATTGACTCTAAATAGTTCCAATTTAGGCAATCGTAAGCTTTTGAAAGATCCAGTTTAATCATCATGCTTGGTTCCTTTTTTTGTTTCAATGTATGTCTTACTTCTTGAGAAACTACCAGACCATCTAAGTTTTGCCTCCCTTCATTCTATCAGTGATTTTCATTCAATCAGAAATTTCATTTCTACAAGTATTTTCCATGTTTAAAAAAAAAATACAAAACCAACCCAAAAATATTTCCTTTCATGCCTCGTAGGAATAGGGACAAATTAGGGAAATTTTTGCCAAATACTCCCACTGCATCCAATAGCCAAACTTCTCTCTTCTTCGGTGGCTATGAACTGGAAGAACCTTTAGGTGAGAAACCTGACATATTTGAAGAGTCTACAAGGGAAGAGGAAGAAAAGGAACTCATTCCTACTGAACCAATAGCTGAAAACCGAAATGACAGATGGAATAAAGAGAGAGTTGAGGGTGCCTTCCCCCATCAAGGAAACCAACGAGGACACTAAGATGAAAAATATAAGCCCATCTTCCCTAACTCATTTCCATGGCGTGACCACAGAGGACCCTAACACTTTCATGTTTGAGTTTGTTATTATATGCCGAACCTATGACTAGATGATGGGCAAAAGTTAAAACTATTTCCATCTACCCTCAAGGATGCAGCACTATGCTGGTTCATGGGCTTACCTGGAGATAAGATCACAACTTGGGCTCAGACGTAGCAGGCCTTTAACAACAAATATTGGGACTACTGTCGGTCAAAGGATAGTAAAGAATAAATTTTCAGGATGACCATAGGCCATGATGAATCCTTAGAAGACTACGAAGAAAGATTTCAGCTCAGTTACAAAAGGTCCAAGTGCACACTTGACCCTAAATCAGTAAAGCTGGTCCTACTAAGGGGAGTAAGAGAAGATCTTCTGGATACCTTACATTTGTTAGCAGGAGGAGATATCTACCAATTACCCTATGCGGATATCAAAACTACCTTTAGAAACCATTCTAGGGCGGTGAGGAAAAAGGGTTGGGGTAGTCAACCTATGCCTAGTACATCATATTCCAACTCATCCATCAAGGGTGAAATTGGAAACATGATGAAAGATTTCAAAAGTGAGATGGTGCAAACACTTATCTTACAAATGGACACCATGAACATTAAAAGGAAGCAGGAGGAATTAGAGAGAGCCTTGGCCATCTTTTTTCCTAGATACACCAGGAAGCATCCTAGGAATGAATTTCCATTGAACTGTATTGAAATGTGCTTGATCTGTGAAGAAAACCACTCCACAGACAAGTGTCCTTCTTTACCTAGAATCAAAGTTGTATATCAAGGAGTTGAAGGGGTCACTGAGCAACTTTGCAACATTAACTAAAGGAGACCTCTTGGGCCTAGACCATACCAGCAGGGCATGCAATGACCATCCCATGCATATTACAACCCAAACCAAACCACAACTATACCTTCTTGGGGACCCCCTGCTCATCCTTCTTGGTCTACACCCCCTCCTTGGTCCTATGCATCTTAGTATCATTTTTAGCCAGCTAGCGAGTCATTTCAACCTTATGCTCTGCCACAACCTCAGTGGAGTACACCACTCCAAGGGTGGAGCCCCAATACAACAATGCCCCAGCTTTATTTCCTCCACCACCTGCCCAACCACAACTCCTACACTCTGCTCCACCCAAGCAACCCCAAATGTCTGCCTAGCCAAATCTGAACTCGAACAATAGGCAAGCTCAACAAGTATACAATGGAGAGACATCATAACCAACTTATGTTGTGGAAATCTAGGAGATTAACTTGATATTTGGGAGAGTTCTCCCAGATGACCAACCTCCCCCTCCACCTAGGGAGGTTGAGGAAGAAAGAGAGGAAAACAACCCTAAAGTGAATCCACCCTTTCTTGAGAGATTAGTCCAACCACTCTAGCCTATGCCAGAAGAAACTAAACTTCTTGGAGAATTGAAAAAACTATGTGTAAAGATCTCCAAGAATCCAATAAGTTGATTAAGGAGAAATGCTTCAAGAATCCAAGGAGGTGAAAAAAGGGATGCCCCTACCATTAATGTCATTGGGCAGCTATCCGACTTAATGTTGGGGTAGGTAATATGTCCAAAATATTTTGACCCTGGAAGCCCTGTAGTAGATGTGCACATTAATGGCACCATAGTCCCACACACTCTAGTCGATCTTGGGGCTTCCATTAATGTGATGACCAATGACACCATGCTCAAGCTCAACCTCCAAGGGTCATTGAAGAAGACCACAACAGTTTTGTAACTTGCAGACCATTCCACAATAACCCCTAAGGGAATTATGGAGGATGTGATGGTCTCCATTGACTCCTGGGAGTACCCTGCAGATTTCCTAGTTCTCCAGCCTACGGCTAAGCTTACTGGATATCCTCTCATCCTTGGGAGGCCATGGTTGGCCACAGCTGATGCTTACATTAGCTATAGCAATAGGAATATGACTATCAAGAACAGGCATATGTCCAAGCAGTTATCCATATACCCTCCCACTCAACCTTCTCTAGAGCATGATCTACCTTAACGGTTGGAGGAGGAGGAAGAAGATGAGGTTTATTCTGCCCAACTTTATGCCTTGGAAGCAACCATGTGAGGAGGACAACAACATGAGGATGACTTGATTGAACACCTGCTCCAAAGTCCAACTCCTAGTTCATTAACTTTAGGAGAAGAAGTAAAGGAAACCCAAAAAGATAATCCAATTAACATATTCCTGGCCGATTCCAACCCACTCCTTGTCAAAACCATACAATTTAGCCCAGAGAAAAACTTGAAAATTAATCCATCTCTTTCTTCTCTCGAAGAGAAAAAGCTATGCAACACGTTAAAGGAAATCTAGAAGCCTTCACTTGGAGTTACAAGGAAATGAAGGGAGTACACCCCTCAGTGTGTACTCACCACATATACGTCGAAGAAGGTTTCAAGCCGATCCGACAACCACAAAGGAGGATGAATCCAGCTCTTAAAGATATAGTCAAAGAAGAACTGCAAAAACTTCTAGATGCAGGATTCATTTACCCTATCTCCGACAGTGAGTGGGTCTCCCCTTTGGTGTTAGTTCCCAATAAAAATGGTAAGTGGAGGATTTGTTTTGGTTATAAGGAGTTGAACAAAGCCACAAAGAAGGATCATTTTCCTCTACCCTTCATTGACCAAGTGCTAGATGACGTGGTAGGGAAAAGGTTTTTCTCTTTCCTAGATGGATTCAGTGGGTACGACCAAATCCATATCTACCCAAAAGACTAGGATAATACGACTTTCACCTGTCCTTGGGGTACTTTTGCCTATAGGGTCCTTCCTTTTGGCCTATGCAATGCCCCTGCCACTTTCCAGAAAGAAGTCTTCATTATTTTCACCGAATTAGTCCATGATGTGGTGGAAATTTATATGGATGATTTTACACCTTATGGCTATGATTTTCAAGGAGCCCTGACTAACCTAGGCAAAGTACTACACAAATTCATTGAAATGAACCTATCTCTCAATCCCAAAAAATGTGAATTCTTAATGACTGCAGGGACCGTGCTAGGTCATTCAATATCTCAGTAAGGACTATAGGTGGGCCCAAACAAAATAACCATCATCCAAAGGGTCCCACCTCCTCAAAAGCAAAGAGATGTCAAAAGTTTCTTAGGGTTAGATGGATACTACGGAAGGTTCATAAAGTACTTCAGCAAGTTGGCCTCTCCTTTATTTGGTTTTTTGGCCAAAGATTCTGAGTTTATATGGTCAAAAAGCTATCAAGAGGCCTTAGACATTCTAAAGGGTAAGTTAACCACTGCACCAATTCTTCGAGGCCCAAACTAAGCCCTAGCCTTTCATATTCATGTTGATGCCTCACACAAAGCCATAGGATCATCCCTAGGTTAGGTAGAGGAAAAATTGCCTTATGCTATCTATTTTATCAGTAAGAACTTGTCAAAGGTTGAGCTAAATTATATAATGACCAAAAAGGAACTCCTAGCTATTATGCATTCATTAAACAAATTTAGGCATTACATTACAGATTATCAAACATTTGTGCATACTGACCATGCTGTAATCAAATATTTAATGAACAAACCAAATGTGAATGCTCGAATTATAAGATGGTTGCTTTTATTACAACAGTTTGATCTAACCATTGTTGATAAGCCTGGTAAGGAAAATGTTGTTGTAGACTTTTTATCTAGGGTAAATGTGCCTGTAGGTGAAGAAGGAAAGGTGGATTTCCATTACAGTAGTATATGCATTTTAGTAGATGCATTTCCATTACATGAGTATAGATTAGATTGGGTGTGTGATAGTTTGCTTCCATTTGTGCCTTATTTCAAGTAGAAGGTTAGTAAGGAGAAAAAGGATCACCACAAGGTTGTCAGCAGGTGTCTCGGCCTCACTTCCTCCCTATGGGACCATGACTTGAGGAAGGGACCCTTCAGCAGCCCCAAAAACAAAGATTTCTAGTTCTTGTATGAGCTTCGGAGTTTGTTGTCTTTGATTCAGTATTTGGTTCATGTTGCAAGGCAGATTTCATTGTCATCTTTTTCCATCTCCATTTCTGCAATAAGATCTCACTCATGCTTTCATTCCCTTCGACAACTTTCTTCATGAATAATATAGGAAATTGATTCATGCTTTTCTAGATTATGAAAATGTATCTTGTTGCATAGTTCTTGGAAAATACATATGTTTTAAGCAGAGCAAGTACTTTAGGAGGAGACCTAGACTTCATCACCAATAACCACCTTCCACTTCATCCACCTTAGCCATCTCTTGTTTAACCATCACCCTCACTAGTTTTTCATCGTTTTTCATTGAAATTCCCCTAGATACAGTGAGTGAATCTAGCCATCTCTTATCTTGGATATTGACTCCTGAGTGCTCTGCTATAGGATAAAATGCACGGTGTATGGAGAATGGAGATACCCTCAAGGGTCTTCCTAGGACCCTTAGCAGACTATAAGATTATCTGCAACTACCATAAAGCTACATGCATGTCCATAAACAATAAATAACACTCAAAGAAATATAGATTCATTACCTCAAGCCTCCGTGTAGGTTTGCTGGAGAGCACAATGCAGCTAGGTGGAAGTCCCTTGAGTCGGCTGCAGATTAAGACCTACACATAGAAGAGACAAGCATAATCATTGCATACAACCTTGATAATTAATATATGAATATATAAAATACATCTAGTTACACATAACTAAGCTACTCATGCTAAAAGGTATTGGACAAACAAATAAATGAATGATAGTACCAACACCACGGAGTAGACAATACGACTACAATTCTATATTAATGTCAGAAGAGTGATTACAACCATCTGTTGCATCAACGTTCCCTTACCCCTCCAGCTCCTCTCTCTATCCCCCTTCTTACCAACTTCTTATGCTTAGATTTGAGACTATGCTCGACAATCAAGTAAGATATCATTTCAAATGATCTAACCTCTATCATATTAGCCCTAGCTCTGCTTATGTAGCAATCAAGTTAGGGTTTCCAAGTTCCTCCATGACTTTCTTAAGGTAAAAGAAATGATGTTGCCATGCTTTTGAGCTCTTTCCCATTTGCCTCCTTCATTAGGATTAGAAATCCCATAGATAGGTTGAACTTTAGATGTTTCCTTGATTTTAAGAGTAGATTTAGGAGGGAATATAGAGATATTTATGAGTCAGTTCGCTCCTTTGACCTTTAGATTCTCATTAGGATCCACTAATGATGTCCCTAAACCAACAAGTAGAGTTAGTAAGGTCACTAATGCTCCCTTAGGCTTACAGAGAAGTTTTATAAAGCATGTTGTCAGTGTATAGACAACGTCAATGTGGAAACAAGGCCTGCGATTTTGGCTATTGCTTCAGCCATCATGTCTTTCTCCTCTGAGCTAATGAGGAGGTCATTTTTTTGTATAACAGATGTCCCCTAAAGTGTGAGATCAGAGGCTGTGACGATGCTGAAATACTTTACTTAATTGTAATTTTCCTTCTTTGACAAAAAGAGAGAGAGAATCGGAGCTTTGGGCAGTACGGGAAACCTGATACAACACATATATATAAAACAACTAAAATCATGTCCTGAGTCGGGCATTCCCATGCTCAATGGCTATGTCAGAGTGATTTTCTCATAAAAGAGATATGATGATGCTGGCCACCGATAAGCACAATGTGTATCCAGTGTGATAATAGGATCATTATGATGAGCTATCTCCAAAAAATAATATACATAACTTGGGAGAGGTAACAATGTTGAGTGATGCAAGCCTCTACCCAAGGTCTTGATTTCCACTTCACCGAACAGCATAGATCGATACATGTGAATATATGCGTTGATGTCAAACATGCACAAAATCATTTGATTACCAGTCAATAATGGAGACCGTTAACAGATGCGAGGAAGGCCACCAATAATGGTGATAGTCTCCAAGATGCACAGTACAATCTAGCGAGTGTGAAAAATGTTTTTGTCATCGAACACCCATAGAATCGCTTAATCAGGAGCCAATAATGAGAACTCCTAATCAAACACAAGGTGACCTGCCACTAATGTCTGCGAGTACCAAGGCACTGAATGTGTTTCTGGGTTGTCTTCCTAGATAGAGTATTGAAGTCGATAGGAAGATACATGTCAAAATGTAGGCAATAATGTGTCCTACATCAATCAACATGAAATAGGACAAGAATGATTTGTTTTTTGAGGAATCTTTGAGCATTGTGTCTAAACTACAGAGGGCATGATGAAAGGATATGCTTGATGGGTTGATGGAGGAAACAAATGGTTAACCCTTGAACAGTAGAAGGCACGACAATGGTTTTAACCATGCAGCACTAGACTCATGAACACCAAAGAGTGTTAGGAGACAGAGATGCAAGAACATTGGGGTATTTAGGCTAAACTCATAAGATGGTAGGATTCATATTGACGGGCCATCACAAGGAAGGTTTATCTAAAGGAGTGCCATGTTCAAGGAAACGATTGATGCCAAACCACGCTTTCTAATACTCAATACAGTTGTATTGTCCACTTTCCTCGTCTGATTAGTTTAATGAGTCCAGATGGATAAACTCGTCGATATTTTCATTTTTTAAGAGTTTGAAAAGGACCGCAAAAGGAGAGACTCTACGTCCTATCTGATTATTTTAATGAGTCTAGACAGGTAAACTCGTTGATCTTTTCATGTTTTAAGAGTCTAAAAAATCATAAAAATAGCGACTCTATACCTTGTCTATGTAATTTAATGATTCCAGATGAGACAACTTGGTGGTCTTTTCATATTTAGAGAGTCTGAAAAGATCATAAAGAATGACTCCAGGGTGGTCCCTTTGTCATAGTTTTTAACCGGGTGTGGCAAAAGTTTAATAGTATACCTGGATCGATTACTTTTCCGTGAGTTAATCTATTGAGTCTGGATAAAGAGAAATCTATGTTCAATAGATGTTGACCTCATTTTGTTACGATTAAGAGGAGACAGACTAAACTCATTTTTCTTCATGAATTTTTAATGAGTCACGCGATGACAAACTCAATACCTTCATCAAATTTTAACGAGTCAAATGAAGAAAACTCAAGGTATCCTTTTCAGTTTATTGAGCAAGGAAAAAGAGGTAAAAGAACTACTCATTCCTTCTTTGTAGATTTAACAAGCCCGAAGAAGGGGAAAAACTTGGGGATTTTTTCGATTTAAGAGTGAGAAATGGTCCCAAAAAGCAAGTGCTTTGGTTATTGTCGTAGATTTTTAACGAGTCCGGTGACAAAAAATCAGGATTTTTCAGTTTAACGAGCAATAAAAGTACTTAAAAGAATGCTCAAATCATCTTTATAAATTTTTAACGAGCCTAAAGAAAAAACTCGAGATTTTTTCAGTTTTATGAGTGAGAAAAAAGCGCCTAAAAATAATTCTCTAATGATCTTTTTCAGTTTAATGAGCTAGAAAAAGAGAAAAAAAGAGTTGCTTGAACCATCATTGTGTGTGTTTAACGAGTCCAACGATGACAAACTCGGGTATTTTTCATTTATTAGAGCGAGAAAATATCCCATAAAAGAAAGCGCTCATTGAGAATTGTATGCAGTGATTTACTCTTTTCATTCCTGAAAATACTTTCTTCAAAAAGCGGAAAAAAGTATAAAAAAGTAGTAATTCCTAGCGATATGGGTTCATGCATGATAAAAAATCATGGGGAATGGACTAATTCCTCTTTAATGATTTCAAAAAATCATGTCTCCAAAAATAAATATAAGGATGTTCTTTGAGCTTTCACATTCACCATTTTCACTATTTGAGAACTATGAGAGCATTTTGGAGTGAAAGAGGAGCAGATTTTCCATGGACCATTGCAGGAGATTCGGGCAACCATTCGATATGCCCTCGGTCCCAGGTAGAGGCAAAAACCTTGCTCTATGCATTTATTAACCTTTCTTATCATTTTCTATGGTGGATTCTTGCATATCTGAGGAGCCCTAAAGTAGTGTTTGCACACTAACACCCTCTGGCTGGATTGTAGGGAGTGTTAAACACCCTGTATGACCTACTAGAGGGCGTTAATCCTCCTTGTGTACTACTGGGGGGAGCGTTAGAGCTTGAGGGTGCAGTTTAAAACCCCATGCAGTGATTCCTAAAGTTGTATTGCTCCATTTTGACTGATTTTTGGGTTATTTTGCATAGGTTTCAAGCCATAATGACTAGCCTATGGAGAGAACAGGCCCATGATAGCCAGGAATTGCTGATTTGAAATGATCTAGCATGCATACTTGCATTCCGCTACTATGGTTTACTAAAGTATGCAAGGTTGGAGTTGATGAAAGGGCAAGAGGATTTATTGAGATGGATTATCTAGTGCTGGGATGAACACGAGCAGGTGTTCAAGATTGTAGATCATGAGCTAGCTATTGACTGTGATGATATATACTTTTTAATTGATTTTTTGTGTTGTGGGGCATAAACAAACCTCACTGGGGGTAGGCCTGATCTACAATCCACCCTAGAGCTGGTGCAATCCTATTGCATCCCTGAGAGTGGACTTGTTAGCAATAGAGTCCCCATAGAGAGGATTAGGTCTAGATCTATGATGGCTATTTTATTGTTGATTGTGCGGTTGGTGGGGAAAAAGAGTCCCCATGTTGCAACAAAGGCCCAACTGTTGCTTGCAGTTAACTGTGTCCAGCCGTAGATGTTCAACTGGTGTGAAGCAGTGCTTTGCCAGTTGAAGGCAGAGTTATCCGCATGCAATACTCGAACCCAACAAAGTTTTGGGTATGGTACTCTCATAGTCTCATTCATTCCTAAGAGGGTACCTATTATACACCCAAGGATGACCTTAGGTCCCTTTGATCCGAGGGAGTCGAGACAAGGGCAATGGTCATCACTCGATCCTTGCACAGGAGGAGGACCAATCTGACATTTCTTCGAGGAAGATTTCTTCCAGTGGCTTCGTGGCTAGATCACGATGATTGACAACTATGCTTATGAGGGCATGGACTTCACTGGTGACCCTGACTTGATGTTGCCACCCAGGACCAACTAGGGTCCTTAAGGTGAGAATGATTTTTGAAAGTACTTCAAGTATTTTTTAGCTTTTGAATGTTTATGTGATGTTTTTATGGGTGGACATGTACTAACATGAAGCTTTATGCTTAACATAGATGTGGCGCCATTACAACCTGCAGGCGAACCCCGCCATATGAAACGAGGAGGCCAACTACTTGCTGGGGGGGTGATGTTGATAGTCTTCGCGTGGTTCTAAGGAACCTGGAGGGCTTGAGCATGGGTGTGCCCTCCCTTCTTATGAGGGAGATTCCTACTCATATGTAGCGGCACACAGTCAGTGTACCTGAGTGGTTTCTGGTTCCTCTTCGGAGGATAGCTAGAGCAGTTTTAGCATTTCAGGAGTAGTAGGCTCTTTTTAGCAAGTGTTTTGGCATAGCTAATGGGTGTTTGTAGCTAGGCTTAGTAGCCATTTTGTACTTAAAACATCCAAGTTTTGGAATATTTTGATGTAAAATACTGGATGCTATATCTATATATATATATATATATATATATATATATATATATATATATATATATATATATATATATATATATATATATATATATATAGATATATACAAACATTTTGGTATTTTGATGGCATAAATGTTTTTAAAATGTTTTTGTAAAAATTTTAACTCTGTAAATTTTTAATTTTCATGCATGCTTCTTTAGTGAATGAGACAGATGCCAATCTAACACATTGTTTGCTAATGAATCAACAATTGTATTAAATTCTCTAGGAATGTGTTCATATTGGATAACTTCAAATTGATGTTCCAAGAGTTGTACTCTTAAATAATGATGCAACAAGGTTGGATTACGAATGTGACAACAATTTCTCAATTGCATAACAACTAGTTGAGAGTCTAACCTGACCACCAGATTGGAGATGTCCCTTGATGACGCTTCAGTGAGAAGTGAAATTACAGACATGTACGAAGCAATATTGTTGGTGGTGGTACCAAGAAAGACTCCTCCGGAACAAAACAGTTCCGACTCAGGTGTGTAGATGACCCAAGCAACTGATGCAATGTGCGGTGTGCGATGACTGGCACCATTTGCGTATCCTACGTATGCTAAGGGTAATGAAGACATATGCATTGTGAGAAGGATGTATGAGACAAATACTCCAATAAATATCAAAACAATCCAATCACACCTAAAAAGAAAGAAAAACTTATAAATACATAAAATTATAAAGCACATGAATATTGCAATACTAGGCATAATACTTTTTTAGATAGAGCCCATTTTTGGGCTCAGCAAGCGGGACTCCTTCCCAGTCCTGAAGTTCATATGCCACTTTTGAGAGGGCTTTCTTGACGACATAGGGACCTAGCCATAAGGGTTGAAGCATTCCTGCACCCAGAGGTCATGTTTTTTATCATAGAGCAGAACAATATCTCCCTCTTGGTAAGAACGAGGCTTGACCTTTTTGTCATACTGGGCTTTTACCAGGCACTTGTGGGCCTCGAGTGCCAATTCGACGTCTCAACAGGTTTCATATAGTTGATTAAGGTATAGCAGGCGCTGTACTTCGGTAGTAGTGTCAGGTAGGAGTTCAACGGCTATTTGTAGGGAGGGGATCTGACACTCAATTGGTAAAACTGCTTCCAGGCAGTAAGCTAGTTGAAAAGGTGTAAAGCCCATGACAGTCTTTATTGAAGTTCAGTATGGCCATAGCGCCGAATATAACATTCGATTCCATTTGGTTTTATGATTTCCTACCAACCTATAGATCACGGTCTTTAAGACACCATTGACAGCCTCTACTTGACCATTAGCTTTGGGGTAGTAGGAGGATGATTGATCGTGACGAAAACCTAGCAGTGATGTTAAGTCAGACATCATGTGATTCTGAAAATGAGACCCATGGTCTGTAACGATCGTGCGGGGTACACTGTTGGGCATAGAATCCCCCCAAGACATGTTTTGGGGCTTAAAGACCGAGTTTTGACCAAATCCATTGTAAAATCTCCGCAAATTGTGGGCGCGGAGTGTGAAGTCATAATAGAGTCACAGGGTTGTTCACCCTTGCTTTTGTAATGTAATGTTGCAGACCATGGGATTCTATAAATAGAGCGAGGCTCTAAGTGTAGAAAATAGCAAAGAGAATAACTAAGAATGGAAGCATGATAAGTCTAAGTGATTGAGTTGAAGTGTAAATGGTGTCTTTGGGTCATAGAGTAGGAGAAGACTTTGTAACTGAGTGCATAGAGGCCTAGTAGTCTGCAGCTGAGTGCGCGAACACCTGCAGCTGAGCACATAGGGCAGGTCGAGTCTGTAACCATTGGAAGAATTAATAAATAGAAGTTTACCATATTTCTGTGTATCTTTTCCTATTTTAATGTATGATTGGGTATAAATTGCAAGCGTACTATTTATTTTCTACACGAACTCATATGAATGTGTTGTATACATAAATATAATGTAAGACGTCCATTTACACAAAGATAATTAACTCGCATAGGAAGATAAGTAAGATCTCTGGTGCGTCTTAAGGGAATAGCACCGAGCACTGCTCCAATAGTGCAGAAGCCCCACAAACCTTATTTAGGGTTGCACGAAGGTAGTATATCAAGGTGCAAGGAACAGGGAAGTGTGCGAAGGGACTAACAGTTGGATCCCTTGAAACCCTCATACATCTCAAGAGTGTGGAAACCTCATTCCAGCACCACCCCATACTACTTCGGGTGAGACCTCAGTCTGCGCTCCGCGGACTATTACCAAAAGGGCCAGTAGTATAGGGATTTGTTTGGCTAAATAACTCTGAACCTGGGTTAGGCCCCAACAAGCCAACAAATGGTTTTGTTGCCGAGACCAGGATCTGCATAGAGATGTCTGATGTCGTATCACTGGAATCTAACAAAGAAAGGAATTGAAGATTGGTTGGACAGAAAGATTCACGAGTTCGCCATGTAGGAAAATAGGAGTCTGCAACTATCAAAGGAAGAGTGGTTAGATTTCTAGTTATATACAGAGATCCATAAAATTTTCCTTGCGTCTTTCCCCACTGAGCTATACGAGTGGATCATGAAGCTAGTAGATAACCAAGGAAGGTGTAATCTCGACACACCTATTGTGCGGACTCCAAAATTGGTGCACAGATTAGAAGCATTAGAGGATAAGATCATGCATGCTGTCGATCGCTGGCTTGATAGAATCATAGGAGGATTCATCACCGAGTTTGGGGTAGAAGCTTGAGTCATCTATAGCGAGGCAGAACGATGCTTCCTCAAAGGGTCACGAGGTAAGTCCGTTAAATCTTTGAACACCTAAATTGAAATGACACTGTGTAAGAAATGGGTTATGCGAATAAATTGATGTTTGGGGCTACGCGAAGTAGGAGAATCTACAGAAATGAAGGTAGTACAAAACTAGAAACTAGCCCCTTTATTTCACCTCCGCGAGGAGGCGAAGAAGAGCTCGTGAAGGTATCACCAAGAAGTGTGATCAATTTGATAAGGCAGAGGATTCCATGCATAACACCCCCACCCACACCACCGGTAGTTTCACCGTCTTCACCCCCATCTTTGCCCATACCACCTTCGCCACCACCACAAATCAATATGGTGAGCATGATAAAGTTTCTAGTGTTCAAGGGAGTAGGGAGTGAAGATCCGGACCAGTTTTGGTTCGTGATAAAAGATGTATGGGAAGTGCAGGGAGTCATGGATGACAATATAAAGAAGGCAACATTGGTCAGTGCTCTGTAGGATCGCGTGCTGACCTAGTACATTAAGCATTCCAATGACAATCCGAATGCAGGCATTGTAGATATCCAAGCTACCCTGAATAAAGAATTTAGTAGACCAAAGTTAGAAACACAGTCAATCATTGGGTTCAAGGAGATTGCGATGCTTCCAGGTGAGACCCCTTGGGAGTTGGATCAGAGATTGAATTGTACAATCCGCAAAGCTAATATGATATTGATGGATGGACAACACTGTGCATGGTTTTTAGCATCGCTAACACCGCATCTAAGGAACGTGCTGTCACAACAGAGTGTAACCACTCAGGCCGAGGCCTTGGAGATTGCGATGAGGCTGCATGAGACCTAAATACAAGATCCTAACCTGGGAGTTTAGCAAATCCACGCGTAGTTGAAAAACTTGTGCCTTGAGGTGCAGAGTCTGAAACAGGAGAGGACATCTCGCCCAAAGGTGCACGATGAGGTATGGTGCGTAAAGTGCAAGGGTCAAGGACATTACAAGGACCACTACCCGGTGTTTGCGAATTACCTCATGGGAGGAGGACCAATGCCATTAAGAATGGAGGCACAATCAGGACCGAGCGCAGTGCCTGCATTATGGTGCATGATTTGTCAAATAGGACGAAAGCATGCTATAGATAACTGCCATTTATTATAGAAGTACACGTGGAATTCATAGCAGTTGTTATGTAATTTCTATAGATCAGTGGGACATGATGAGCACACCTATAGAAGTTATGAGCTGATGATGGATCGAACCCTTACCTACAGAGTTCAGGCTAAAACACGGTCCCTTGACTAGAACACAAGGATGGCACAAACTAGATTTTAGGGGTGTGGATGAGACTGAGGTGGAGGAGGACCAGGAAGAGGTCACGGACAACTAATATGTTACAATTGCAGAGGGCTAGGATATTATGCCCACAATTGCACAAATCCAACATGGCCATTATGTTTGTAGTGTACATTGTTTGATCATGAGATGGAGGATTGTCCCACACTGATAGCGAGGTTGCTCAATAAAGGAGCACTCCAATCTCCCTCGAATCAAAACCTGCAAATGATGAGGTCTGAGCTGCACGAGGAAGACCCTAATGTAAATATTATTCTCCGAAGTGGAATTACGATAGGGGATGACAAAGGCAAGTAGCCCGAAGAAAGTACTTGGGTTTGCAAGGCTCCAACGAAGGAACCAGACTTTGATTTGGAGCGCGCTAAGGAAAACTTCATGGAAGCCAAGAAGAGCTTTGTTGATCCCTCCACTTCAGGAAGTTAAGACAAATTGGAGCCAGGAATGGACCCATCGATGCTCACCACATTCCTAGAAACATGCATGAAGCTGTTGTGGGACAACAATGCTATAAAGGGGCTACAAGAACTTATAAATAGATGTGTTGGGACTACACAAGGAGAAAAATGCGTAGTCCGGAAGCTCAGAAATCATACAATGCGAATGGGAAGGGAGATGAGATTGATTGTGCAGATTGGGGAATATGAGATGGACCAAGTGATTCTGGATCTAGGATCAGACGTGAATGTCCTGCCGAAGCAGACATGGGAGCACATGGGAAGGCCTACATTGCAGTGGTCTCCTATCCAACTGTGGATGGCGAACTAGCAAAAGATCCTACCCATGGGGAGACTGTAGGGAATCACAGTAGATATTGAAGGAGCAAGCGCGCTAGTAGATTTCGAAGTAATAGAGATTGTTGATGACAACAATCCCTACCCCGCACTATTGGGAATAGATTGGGCCATTGACATGAATGGGGTGATAAATCTAAAGAAGTGCAAGATGAATTTTGAGAAAAGGTCTCTGCGTGTGGTTGTACCTTTGGACCTTGTAGAAGGATCACGCTACATGGAGCCAATGCGCGACTACGATAGCGACAATGACTTGGACTACATCTATAAGATAACTGCATGAGAGCAAGACTGGGTGAATCCTGACCGTGGATGGACGAATCTCATGGGAGCGCGAAAGCTCTTGCATATCAGACTCGGACAAGGAAATAGAATGATGGCAGAATTAGCTACACGAGGTAACCACACTAAACTGTAACATGATGACGAGATTGCTAAACTGCATACCAACGGAGGTAAGGGAGCTGCCTACATATGATGGTTTAAGTGATGTGGATGACTTCCTAAGCAGATTTGAAAGAGAAGTGTCATAAAAACAATGTCTCGAAGTTGAAATGGGTACTGCACGCTATGCCCGCGAGGTGATGGGGTATGCACCAAAGAAGTTTTGAGGACTGGCGCAAATGTAGAAGGTTGATGCGCATGCAGTTTGGGAAGCCTCAGATATGATTAATAGACAGGATTGTTGGACAAAACGGTCCGCGTGGCCACCTATCCAGATGGATCTAGGCATAAGGTGTGAAACCTGCGTGGATGCACACAGTCTTCGCGTTAGTAGACATGGTCAGTAGGCTGGTATGGGTGAGACAATGGCATGAATGATCCCTCTAGTTGGAACCACGGAGTATGGAAAGACAAAGTGTGCAGAAGGATATCCACGCAAAAGCCTTTAACAAAGTATGCGAAGCGCTAAACAGGGTCCACAATGCAAAGTGGATTGATTGGGACTTGTGCATACCAATAGTTCTATGGGATTATAGGACAACGTGCAAGAACCTGACAATGCAGGAACCTTCGAGGTTGGAGCATGAAGCGCATGTGGTAATCCCCATGGACCATGAAATGCCTAGTCTGCGCATGGCAGCACCGGTAAATATGGTGGTTCGCAGAGCCTTGAAAGAAGGGATCGCACAACTGAAAGAAGTAGAACGCTTGGGACTTGAGGAAGAAGTCCAACAGGGCAATTTCAAGCTCCAAGAACATGAGAAAGAAAGGGTGCAATTAAGGAAGAAAAGCGCTCTAGTAGAAGCAGAAGTCAAGAAGCTAGAGGAGGAGATAAAGGATGATTTTCTCGATAAGAAGACCCGGGTGGTAAATGAGGGTGCACATGATCACACTGAAAAGTTTGAGGACTATCATCATGAATTGATCAGTCTGATGCCTTGGATTGGACCACATATCACTAATCAAGGTAACCAGGGTGGCACACTGCAGATGTGAAGGTGTGCGACACTAACAGTAATGGTAAAGGGTGGGTATTTCCTAGGAAGAATGATGGATGACCAAAAAAATTCGTATACAAGTGGCGTGGCCACCTAACTAGCTAAGGAAAGTACCATATTAATGCTCTAGGTAGTTGAAAGGAGGTGCGGGACTATAAACTATTTTTCTTGGGAGCTATGCGATGGTGGAGTTGTGCACAGAAGAAAAGAGTCACAGGGTCCGCGGCCACGCAAGGGGCACTGTGCTGCTGTATGGGTTGGCCATAAAGTGACTGTTGAAGTCACTATTCATGATGTGATGCTCAACTTGAGACCAAATGGAGTGGGCGGTAGGCATTTAAGATGTGATTTACAGGAAAGATTTGGGAAAATCTACCGCCAAGGGAGCATTAATGAACCAAATTTGGGAGGAATGGTTGAATTCAAATTCAAAAGACGCTATAAATTACAAAGGGTTGCCCAACAAATAACACTTGGTCATTTGCAAATTGAGTAGTCGTATACCCCGCGTAACCTGAGTAGAGCCCTATTTCACCTATGTAGAGCGTTAATAGAGCCCCTAATTCCATGAGTGATAGATTTCTGGTCGGACACGATGGCAGCATCTGAGGAAGTTATGGAAATCATAGAGATGACCACTAAAGAGGCCGCGTGGGCCCTGATTGTGGGGGATGCCCTGAAAGGTGCCACGATTGTGGCAAAAATCCCTAAATCACTGTGCACACCAAGGCCAAAGAAGGAAAAATAGGTGATGGTTCCCATACGTGTGTCCTGCCAAAGGACAAGGGGAAAGTCGTTACCATAGAAACCGACGAGGAAGAGGAAGACCTGGAGGACCTTATCATCGAAGAAGATGAGGATGAAGGCATAGAGGAGGAAACTGAGCCTAGGCACCCTCCAACAAAGTTGCCCGCCTATATCTCCCTAAAGAAAGGGAAGGCTAAAGTGCCCAAGGATCTTGATGAGAGGAAGAGCTCACTCCAGACCTCGCTCCTCCCAGACAACATAATTTTTGAGGGCACATACCTGGGACGAGTGCCTAGCTTGAAATTTGAAGATTAGGATCTTGCTAACCATGAAAAGTTCCCTCACCTACAGACCGCACAGCTCATGAAGCCTAAGCAGAACACTGTGATAGGGGTTATCGAATTGGAGCCGCGGAAGTGGTTATGCGGAGTGGAAAAGGCATGACTATTAAACCTGCTTAGGGTGCCGCATTTCCACCGTGCCCCAATAACAATTTTCATCATTAGGTAGCTGCTCTGCCTAGTGCATGGTGGGTGTTTGTGGCTGGAGGAGCCCATCCCCATCATGGAAGACTTAATTCACTGCATTACCCGGCTTCCATGCAAAGGAGAGGATCCCGCAGATATCTTGGAGGGGAAAAGTAGTGACTTGGCCATCGCGGAGGCCTTGAAGAAGAAGTATAAACTGGAAAAGAAGAAGAGGGGCTATGCCAGATCCAACATCAACGACAAAGCAGTAAAAGTGTTGACCCAAATACTGGTAGGTAAGGTTACGCACAAGTGTTGCACCGATGATGTTCCTGCACCAGTGGTAGCACTAGCTGAGCAGTGTGCAGAGGGGGTCAGTTTAACTAGTCCAAGTTCCTCTGCAAGGAATTCTTGGAGAATTGCCGTGCGGCTCAGGAACAAGGAAAAATGTTCCACTATGCATGGTTTCTGCTGTCCATAGTGCTCGTGGCAGGGGAATTGATGGAGGACAGTCAGTTCCCCATAATTGATAGGGATCTGCCGGAGGCCGCAAAGTATGCTTCGCTCTGGGCCACAAAGGATGCGAACCAGATCCGCAATAGCAAGATATTCTCGGTGTTCATGGAGATGAACCTCAGAATGAGGATCAACCGCAAGTCTTTGTTATCACCCACTGTCTACAATAGCCTACAAAGTTTTGCAGAGTTTAAAGTGGACCTCCATGGAATATACCTCAGAGCGTGCAAGGACCCGGCCAAGAAGTGGAGAGAGCTATCCTTTGTAGCCACGGATGATGTAATCTTTAATGTACTGGAGACATGGTCACCGGAGTGGCGTGCCCCAGAAATTGCAGAAACAGAAATGTCTATGGTGCAAAGGAAGAAAGAGGAGGCCAAACTGCACATGGCACAGTTGGCAGAGAAGAGAAAGAAGGAGGGAGCGACAGCAGAAGCGCAAGAGGTGTGGGATGCTGCACAGACAACAGCTGCACAGAAAAAGGGCGCAACAACAGTAGTAGCATAGGAGGCAGCCATGAAGGCGCGCAAGGGCCAAAAGCCGCCTTCGCATGGGTAGGAAGCAGAGGAAGAGGAGGGAGGCACGGACCCACAAACCACATCAACACAGCTGAAGCAGCAGCACTCGACCATGCAGATGGGGTCGCGCAAGAAGGTCAAGGCATCGAAGTTGTCCATTGACCCGATCACCCTTATTGAGGGTGATCTACATGACATTGGTGAGACAGTGCGTGATGACACCTCCGAGGCCCTCCAGAATTTTATGCAGGAGAACCAAATTGTGTTGGGGGCCCTCAAAGCGCAGCTGCAGGAGTTGCAAGTGCGCACACCTCAGGAAAAAGTAGGGACAACTACAGCAAAGCAGATGTTGCACGCTTGGGTGACAAATACCATAGTGCTGCCAAAAGGGGCACGGGTGACAATAGATGAGGCCGACAAGCCTACGATCAGCACACTAAAGGGTATTGAAATGAACATGGTTGCACTCCCCCAGGGGACATTATACATTCTGCAAGATGGGATTACTACAAAACTATGGGCTAGAGATAGTCTTGTGCTGCAAGTACTAAGCGAGTAGAAGATCAACATGGAACAATTGAGCTTGCAGTGCGACGAAGTGGTGTCACAAAATCGGCAGCTGGTAGAGGTACTAGATGAAGCTTGTCAAAGCATCCCTGAGCTGGACATCCCAGCAGACACACCATCAAAGGCGCGCATCCATAGGCTAGCAGCAGGGTTGAGCGAGGTGCAGGAGGAAATGACAAAGGTTTAGTTGGAATTGAACCTTTAGATCGCAGAGCTGTGGTTGAAGGCACAGCCGTCCACCCCTCCAAAAGTAAGGGAACAGTGCGCCAATGCTATTATAGTGGGACTGGACGAGATTGGCAATGCAGCGACAGACTGCACCAGCATGTTGGAGGATTAGTTTAAGGTCCTCACGAATCTGCAAGAGGACCCCAACATCCAGCGCTTAGAGACAGATGCATGTGAACTCCAACAACAGTATGACAATGTCAATGGAACTGCACAAACGATGGCCCTCACTCAGAGGCTTGCGCGGATGCAATAGGCCAAAGCGCTGAAATAACAGGTGGACACGGCATGGCACAAGGAAGTAGTCCTGAAGGTGTGCGTTCAGCCTTGGATCGACGAGGCCTGCACCATCGCAACAGAAATTGAAGGCAAGTTCGCAAAAATGCAGGGGACACAAGCACAAATGTGGAGAAGCAGTTCCGACACTATTGAGAGATTAATTTGTCCGATTAAATCTCTTAATATTAACTATCAACCCAAGGTTCATAACCATGAATTGCCTTGCGCTTTCTCAGTTCCGGCTATGTTAGAGTTTAATTTTTTTCTTATTAATGATATATGAAATAAATACTCGCAAATCTTATCATCTAATGAACAACCCAACAATCAAATTTTAACCTAGGGATTTCAAAAACCTTTACAACTCTAGCACTCAAATCTGAACTTATAAGTACTGAACTACGAATCTTAAGCAATGAAAATAGACTTCTACTCAATGAAACCCTTAAATGCTGGTACCATACCTTCTATTTGCAAAACCATTTAATCATTCCTCAACAAGCATCCTATGATGATGGCAATTCTTACTTGAAGCAATCAAAAAAATATATACTAATAACCACTCAACTTATTAAACTAACGATTCATTCCTAAAATAATGACAACTCAATCCTCAAGCAATCCAACTCTTCTTATGAAGCCAATGAAAACTTGTCTCAAACTGATAAACTTATGACACTGCAAACCTATACTCTGTTTTTTTTAAATAATAGAAGTTTGAGTTAAAAACATAGTCTTCTGCCTGATCAATCGATCAAAGAAAGAAGCAGTCCTCTAGTAACTAATTGTTCTTAAATTCTATTATGGAAATTGATTTTTTAAGTCTTAACACACGCTCTGCAAGTTATAAATGGAAAATCGAAGGTGGAATTAGTTATCTCAACAACTCAATTATAATGAACGAAGTTCAATTGCCAGTTCTGGGATTTTATGCTAAATTTTAATGATTTAATGAGATTGATCAATTGATACTCCACACTGTGAATCTAATTCTTTTTGTTGCATAAACCTCACACACATAGCATTCATTTAGTATTTCTTGAGTTCATATAAGCATTTATAATCAGACTTTTATGGAGATATTGAGATTATCATTGTGCAATTTAGGCTTGTGATTGGGATTGCGCCTACGATTGGGCAATGTTGTTGTGCAGCAAGAGATAGGACACTCACTCAGGGACTCTGAAAGGCATTTTAAATCAGAAGTAAAGGATAAAAAGATGTTGGGTTGAAAACGCAATGAATAGAAGTTACTTCATTCACCATCATTTCTCATTGGAGACAGAGAGTGTCTCAAAGAAATTAAAGAAATGCATTTTGTTTGAGATCAACTTGTAGAGAATGTGCAATCCAATCAACTGTAAATGTTAATTAATTTACTCATTTTCCAATAACAAAATTAAATCTTATGAAAACTAGTTCACTCAAAAACCAAAACAAGATATGTCAAATGCCAGAATGTTGTTATGTAAGCACAATGAATTCGAAAGCTTTTTAGCACCATCAATCAACGCTTGAAACTAAATTGAAATCCTTTTCAGAATAATTTTGAAGAATAAACTAAAACTTAAAGCAATCAAATCGCCTACTCTCTATGAAATTAAATTTCCTAGTAGTGATGGGCCCTTGCCACTACTGGGTATGAGACTTACAGTAGAATGAAGATACTTAAATAACTAATCAGACATTTGTAGCTCTTGCAATCACGATTTCTCATTCAATGCAAAACTAGAGCCAAGATAATTTTCATTCAATAAAACTTGTAGAACAAAATAGTTTAAATCCTTCATTATGTAGCCATGAATCTCCTCCCCTCTTATACTTGCTGCTATGCTTTTTATACATGTTGGAGATTAATTACATTCTGAATCAAATGGGAAAACAAACAAATTTGACTTCTCTAGATGGTCTTAGAATAGCTAATGGTTGATGTTTATGTTGATCAATGCATGAATGGAGGAAAAGAACTTATCAAACCGTAACTATGGCACCAAAATAGGCAAATCCGAATTTGAGTATTAAGTACAAATCTGGACATTTTATATAAATTGGCCTCATAGAACTCTATATATCTTCTAGACTGTACGGAATTTTACGAAACTGTTTAAGGGTCCGTAAATTTGCTATACTAGGATCAAAACCCATGTGCCATATTTTCTTCATTCGCCTTTATAGGCACAAAAATCGAGGTAGAAGTTGGCTGTTTGAAATTTATTGTAGATTTGGGCAAATTTGGGAATTTCCTTCTAGAGACCCAAAGGAGTGACCTAGGTGCAATCTAGGTTATGGAAAGGTGTTAAAACATCATTTATGACAATAACCTCTCTCGGTTTCTCCAAAAGCATGTCGAAAGTGTCAAAAGCCCCAAATTGGTCATTTTCATACTTTATTGGCTTGTGCAGAAACTTGGCGTTGGAACCCTGTGAAAGCGAGCTTAGTGAAACCGTCATTAGTAAATAATAAATAATCATCTTTGATCATATAAAAATCTAATAAAACTAATGATAGTTAACCACAAAACATAAAATGTGATTTGGCAGCAAGTTGATGGAATTAGGGTACGGAACGGGTTAAAAACCTAGGGTTTTAGGGTATGAATGGCGATATTGCATGAAGAAAACATGGGCATTTTTGAGGCCCATCATCCCCCCATGCCTAAGGTTTTGCATGTCCTCATGCAAACAAATACTTTGCTAGGAGGAGGAAAATAATGAATAGGATGATAGGTGACAATGGAAATGGTAGATGGTAACGAAGATGTGCTTGCATGTGTTATTTTTACAAGGCTTTATGGATGGTCCCTTATGAAAGGCAGCAATGACTTCATCCTCTATAGGATTCAATTTAAAATGTGTGAATGTAGGAGGGGAAGGCATTATAGTTGTTGCTTTTGTTTACATGAACCAATATGATTGTGACCTGAATTAGGATAGCATGCAAATGGAGGGTATATGGAATATGTAGTGGTTTAATCATCAAAATTTCCCTTAAATTTCTAATCAATTAAAGAATCTTAAACCTCCTCTACCTCAAGTTTACCCTTGTTGTTGGTGTGCCTGGTGCCACAAGATGAAGTGGAGAATGGAAAGGTTGTAGATGTTGTGATTGCTGATAAAACCTACTGCAAAAGGAAAAAGGTCTTAACATCCTCATTATCCCAAACATTTTGATGCATGTTTCATCCCCATTATCCCACAAATGTTGATGTATGTGTATCGCAGCTTCCTGAGACAACACGAGCACCATCATCAATAATCCTCTTTATTGAAACAAAGGAAATAGGTAAAATAAAAAACAATTACTTGATCATGCTCCAAGCCCAACAATTGTGAACCCACAAGTAAGCGTAGGGTGAAAAATGTTAATTTGTACATGAAAATTATTTCTCTCCTAACATATTCCTCCCTCCCCCTATGCCTATTATCTTGCATGTCCTCATGCAAGCAAAAACTCTGACAGAGATCAACCACTGAAGGGCTAGGGTTTCTATTTTATAATATGTTTCATTGACTTAAACCATGAGAGCATGTCTGTGAGTTTCATGTGATGTCAACTTCCTTTGTATCAATAAGATAATAAAAACAATAACTAGGTATCCAAGTGATGTCCGGACTAACTTTTATTATTGTAAAAGAGTAACTAAAGCTAAGACTATAAAAAGAATGAAAACAACATTGTTGTTGCAGAGATAATGTCATCCTAAAATGTTTAACCATAATAATTTCCTCAAAACATCTCAAGAGTAGTCCGAAGCAGAAGGTCTTTACAGTTAATAGCCTCATTATGACAAGTAAAAGTAACTTTATTTAAAAACTAAGGGTTTACAATGGATCAAAGATAGGGGAAAAATGACAAAGTGATACCTTTCTAGAATGAATGTCTTAACATTACCCAAACTTATAATTGAATATTCTCTTATTCAAGAAGAGTGAATCACCTGTAGTAAGGGTCCCACATCCATGAAAATAAAATCATTTTCGAAAGATAGAACTCCATAGCACATTACTGAAAGAATCTTAAAGCTGTTCTCAGAGAGATATGATGGTGATTTCAAGGAAAGGACAAAAAGAACCAGGTAAATCATAGTGTAAATTTAACTTTGATACCACAGGCATGGCCCTGCTGCCAACAAGCATCTATAGCCTCGACAAGGATGCCTTTTAACCTAACGAAATGTGTGTGTCCCACTTACTAGATATAGATTTAGAGTTAGCTTATTTGAATTTTAGATAAGGCCACTATCTTGGCCTGGTAACCAGCTGATGACAGTGCCACTCACAAGAATTAACATGGATGAAAAGGTCGGCTCGTGATGAGACCCCCCGCCTTCCAGCTTTTGAGCTGATAGCCATTACTCTGGCTTGGTGACCAGGAGTAGTAATTTCATGCATGTTAGGTCTTATGATCATGCTAGGTCGGCTCATTACAAGACCTCCTATCCTCTCCTAAATATTTTTGTAGACTCTGATTATTGTTAACCTTAGAGGTTACTTAATAAGTGGGGAGACATATCTTCTCCTTATGAGCGCATGATGGCATGAAAAGTTTTTAATTACTAATCCTTACTGGTTGATCTTACTACCCTAAAGACTCAAGAAAAAGAAGACATCTTAGATAATGACTAAAAGACTCATTGAGTTAGTCATGCTAGGGTTCTTATGAGACCTCATTGTGGTTTTATAGGAGTGGTCCACCATAGGAGGATTTTCATTAAACCTTTGACGAGAAACTTGAAAAGATTTCTTGGATGACAATATGCTAAGTTTATGAATGGAAAGTATAACAATAACATTCCCCCTAACTAAGCTAATGAATACTCTCAATGAATAATCAAAGTCACTTTATAAAATATGAGGCATTAATAGTGTATTGCTTCTGACAAGTCTTACCTCAAGAGTGAATAATAACAGAAATTGAATGGTTATGCCTTACGAATTGTAGTTTCATGTGTACTGATGTAACAATTTTATTCATTTTCCTATACTACCCTATTCTAAGTTAGAAAGAGGAAGATATCCTTTAAGTGTAGGCGTACTTCCAATGCAGCCATGTACGGAGCAGGTGCAAATAGATATTCATGCTTAGATTTAACATATAAACTTGTAAGTGTACATGAGCATGAAAAGCCAACCAATGTACTTGATATGACAACAAGAGTTTTAAAAGAGAAGAATACTCCTTCACTTGAGTCATTGTTTGGAACCAATGTTCGATATGATCATGGTATTCTTGGTCCATTTCTTGATTTGCCCCATGTTGCTCATCCTCTTCTTCCATGTCATGTTGATTGTTCTTTGTAGGGTGAGTAGTCTCTTGATTACATTCTAGATCTGCTGATAGCCATGTCAAGAACTCCTCGATCTCAGGTCTTAGTGGATGTTCTCCATTGATTATAGTGCATGATTCATTCGTCTCCTTAGATGACTGGTCAGGGAAGTCAAAAGAGACTTCCAAATCCTCTTGTGGTGGTGGAGAAATGGACAAGTTCTTGACTATTGTCAAGAAGTTCTCTTCCTGAGAGGTAGAGATCAAGATCCCAACAACTACTAGGGCTTGTGAGAGGTCCCTCATATTTATCATCTTCAAGTCCATCTGGTTGATTGATAGTCCCTATCTCCACACACATATTAGTAATGGGGATTCTTGCAACACCCCAAAATGATATAACGTTAAAGCTGTGAGATTTACAAACTTTTGCGAATTACATGAAATGCAGAAATGAAATTGCTTCTACATCTAAACATAAAGATAAAGGAAATAGAAAAATTCAAGGACAAGCAATGATCAATCAGACTTTGGAGAAACCCCAACAAAAGTGGATGCGTGGCTCTTCACTCATGTCTTATCATACTCTCTCCACCCTCTGAGAGTCCTGCAAGATCTTGAAACTCTGATAGTAATGGTTACTTGAATAAGAAATGACAACTTCCCCAAAAACGATGCCAAAATGTTGAGAGATTAATTCGTCTGATTAAATCTCTTAATATTAATTGTCAACCTGGGGTTCATAAGCACGAATTGCCTTGCTATTTCTCAGTTCAGGCTATGTCAGAGTTTAATTGTTTCCTTATTAATGATATATGAAATAAATACTCGCAAATATTATCATCTAATGAGCAAACCCAACAATCAAATTTTAACCTAGGGATTTCAAAAACCTTTACAACTCTAGCACTCAAATCTGAACTTATAACTACTGAACTACGAATCTTAAGCAATGAAAATAGACTTCTACTCAATGAAACCCTTAAATGCTGGTACCAGACCTTCTATTTGCAAAACCATTTAATCATTCCTCAACAAGCATCCTATGATGATGGCAATTCTTACTTGAAGCAATCAAACAAATCTATACTAATAACCACTCAACTTATTAAACTAATGATTCATTCCTGAAATAATGACAACTCAATCCTCAAGAAATCCAACTCTTCTTATCAAGCCAATGAAAACTTGTCTCAAACTGATAAACTTATGACACTTCAAACCTATACTCTGTTTTTTTTAAATAATAGAAGTTTGAGTTAAAAATAGAGTCTTTTGCCTGATCAATCGATCAAAGAAAGAAATAGTCCTCTAGTAACTAATTGCTCTTAAATTCTATTCTAGAAATTGATTTTTTAAGTCTTAACACACGCTCTGCAAGTTATAAATGGAAAATCGAAGGTGGAATTAGTTATCTCAACAACTCAATTATAATGAACGAAGTTCAATTGCTAGTTCTGGGATTTTATGCTAAATTTTAATGATTTAATGAGATTGATCAATTGATACTCCACACTGTGAATCTAATTATTTTTGCTACATAAACCTCACACACAGAGCATTCATTCAGTATTTCTCGAGTTCATATAAGCATTTATAATCAGACTTTTATGGAGAGATTGAGATGATCATTGTGCAATTCAGGCTTGTGATTGGGATTGTGCCTACGATTGGGCAATGTTGTTGTGCAGCAAGAGATAGAACGCTCACTTAGGGACTCTAAAAGGCATTTTAAATCAGAAGTAAAGGATAAAAAAATGCTGGGTTGAAAACGCAATGAACAAAAGTTACTTCATTCACCATCGATTCTCTTTGGAAACAGAGAGTGTCTCAAAGAAATTAAAGAAATGCATTTTGTTTGAGATCAACTTGTAGAGAATGTGCAATCCAATCAACTGTAAATGTTAATTAATTTACTCATTTTCCAGATAACCAAATTCAATCTTATGAAAACTAGTTCACTCAAAAACCAAAACAAGATATGTCAAATGCCAGAACGCTGTTATGTAAGCACAATGAATTCGAAAGCTTTTTACCACCATCAATCAACACTGGAAACTAAATTGAAATCCTTTTCAGAACAATTTTGAAGAATAAACTAAAACTTAAAGCAATCAAATTGCCTACTATCTATGAAATTAAATTTCCCAGTGGTGGTGGGCCCTTGCCACTACTGGGTATGAGACTTACAGTAGAATGAAGATAATTAAATAACTAATCAGACATTTGCAGCTCTTGCAATCATGATTTCTCCTTCAATGCAAAACTAGAGCCAAGATAATTTTCATTCAATAAAATTCGTAGAAAAAAAGAGATTGAATCCTTTGTTATGTAGCCATGTATCTCCTCCCCTCCTATACTTGCTGTTTTACTTTTTATACATGCTAGAGTTTAATTAAATTCTAAATCAAATGGGACAATAAACAAATTTGACTTCTATAGATGGCCTTCGAATAGCTAATGGTTGTTGTTGATGTTGATCAATGCATGAATGGAGGGAAAGAACTAATCAAACCGTAACTGTGGCACCAAAATAGGCAAATCTGAATTTCACTGTTAAGTACAAATCTGGACATTTTATATAAATTGGCCTCAGAGAACTCCATATATCTTCCAAACCGTATGGAATTTTAGAAAACGGTTTGAGGGTCAGTAGATTGGCTATACTTGGATCAAAACCCATGTGCCAGATTTTCTTCAGTTGCCTTTATCTGTATGGAAATTGAAGCGGAAGTTGGCAGTTTGAAATTTATTGCAGATTTGGGCAAATTTCCTTCTAGAGACCCACAGGAGTGACTTGGGTGCAATCCAGATTATGGAAAGGTATGAAAACATCATTTATGACAATAACCTCTCCTAGTTTCTCCGAAGGCATGCCGAAAGTGTCAAAAGCCCCAAATTGGTCATTTTTGTACTCTACTGGCTTGTGCAGAAACTTAGCGTTGGAACCCTGTGAAAGCGAGCTTAGCAAAACTGTCATTAGTAAATAATGGAATAATCATCTTTAATCATATAAAAATATAAGAAAACTAATGATAGCTAACCACAAAACATAAAATGTGATTTGGCAGCGAGTTGATGGAATTAGGGTACGAAACGGCTTAAAAACCTAGGGTTTTAGGGTATGAATGGCGATATTGCATGACGAAAACATGGGAATTTTCGAGGCCCATCATACACCACGGTCTTAGAAAAACACGTATAGCAGATCCAGTAGGAAACAACTCAGTGTGTTGCTGACCTTGCAGTAGTTCGAGCAGAGTTGGAGGGACTCCACGCAAAGATCTCCGCGCCGATAGAGTGACTAGAGGGAAAGTCACGATGTTTTTGTTGGGGGCCCGTTGGAAAAGGAATCCCCCCAAGACATGTTTTGGGGCTTAAAGCCCATGTTTTTACCAAATCCGTTGTAAAAGCTCCGCGAATTGTGGGTGCGGAGCATGAAGTCATAATAGAGTCATAGGGTTGTCTGCCCTTGTTTTTGTAATGTAATGTCGACTTGATAAACCTACCCATGGTGATTCGGATCTTGGGGGAGGCCTCCAAGATCTAAAAAATTAAAATGGATCTTGGGGGGAGGCCACCAAGAACTGAAAAATTGAAATGCCAGAAGAAAAAGAAGAGAATGCCCAATAAACAAAACCACAAAGAATTTTTTTATTAAAACGAAGAATAACTTTGAAAGCTACATTGTGGTGGACAATCTGTCCTTTTACAAAATGTGACTTTTTATTTATAATATTTTTCAGTTACAATACCACGGGTCAATTCCATGGGTAAATGAATACCATGGGTGGATGCCACTTACAATACCATGGGCAAACTCCATGGGTGGATGAATAACATGGGTGGCTGAATACCATGGGTTGATGCCATTTTCTATTTGGATCATTCCTCCCTCCTTAAGAAGCAATGGTCCCCATTGCGTGAAGTTCCTTCCTGCGAAGCCTTTGTTAAATATGAAGAGCCATTGAAGAGAAGGGTTTTATGTGGTTAACCCATAACCATGATGAGCAAAGATCTGAAGATAGAGATACCCTGTAATGCTTGTGACCAACTGTGATACTGACAATGTGCGGCCTAGAAAATGGACTTTGATGAACTGTGGGTTTGTGGATGACCCATAACCCTGATGAACGAAGAATTGAGGATAGAGATACTCTGTAATGCTTGCGACCAACTGTGATACTGACAGTGTGTGGCCTAGCAAATGGACTTCGATGAAGTGTGGGTTTGCGGATGACCCATAACCATGACAAACGAAGATCCGAGGATAGAGATAACATGTAATGCTTGTGACCAACTATGATACTAATAGTGTGTGGCCTAGCAAATGGACTTCGATGACAAGGATTTTTTACGGTTGACCTATAACCGTGATGTTGGTTGTTGATGAAGTAGCAGGTGCCTACATATCCTGGGGTGGGAGGGCACATCTCCAAAGAACCCAGCCGAATGCTGCTATGCTGAAATTGATGAATGTGATGCAGGTGCCTACTAAAGCTGGGTGGGAGGGCATGCCTCCGAAGGGAACCCGCTCCGAATGCTACTTCAAAATTAAAATGGACATAAATCAGTTAATATAACTCATAATATTTATTATAACCCATTTTTGGAAACACAAGGGCCATTTTGCATCTTCCCATCTATTGAAAATCCTTATTTGGACACTCTAGAATCTCAGATTCATGATGCAACATTTCTACCATCACAAAAGTTCTGAAAAAATAACTGATTTTAAATCAGCGATATCTCCCACATCTGAACTCTAATTTGACCCCTTTTTTTTTTAAATTGAGATATTTTTTAAGAGGAGATCAGATCTACAATCACTTTTAAAAAACTATGCACCAAAATTGCAAAAAAATATAGGAGAGCTGCCATCCACGAATTGCTGTTAGAAACATTTCTGTAACATAGATGATTTTAAATCAATGATATCTCCCTCATCCAGACTCCGATTCGGCCAATTCTTTTTTATGAATTTGGGCATTTTTTCGTAAGGAATCCAGATTTGTTTTTTTTTTGTAAATTTCTCACCAAAAACTTTAGATATTATCTACAAACTCACCACCCAAAAACAATCCCTACAAAAAATGAAAAAAGAAAGATTCTTCCCGCTTGGCCCAAGAAAATTCTCTGTAGAGGATATAGCACATGCTTGAAGTTTGTTGAATATTGCTACAAAATTTGAAATTGAAATATGCATCAAACCATCATTCCCATGGAATCATAACTTGCTCTGATACCACTGATTTGGAACTTGGGGGGCGGCCCCCAAGATCTAACAAATTGGAATGGATCTTGGGGGGGGGGAGGCCTCCAAGGTCTGAAAAATTGAAATGCCAAAAGAAAAAGAAGAGAATGCCCAATGAACAACACCACAAAGAAATTTTTTATTAAAATTAAGAATAATTGTGAAAGCTACATCTTGGTGGACAATCTGTCCTTTTACAAAATGTGACTTGTTAGTTATAGTATTTTTCAGTTACAATACCACGGGTCAATTCCATGGGTAAATGAATACCATGGGTGGATGACACAATACGATGGGCAAATACCGTGGGTGAATGAAAACCATGGGTGGATAAATAACATGGGTAGATGAATACCATGGATTGATGCCATTTTCTATTCAGATCACATGGTTCGCGGACCATGGGATTTTATAAATAGAGTGAGCCTCTAAGTGTAGAAAATAGCGAAGAGAATAACTAAGAATAGAAGCATGATAAGTCTAAGTGATTGAGTTGAAGTGTAAAAGGTGTCTTTGGGTCGTAGAGTAGGAGAAGGCTCTATAGCTAAGTGTGCATAGGCCCAGTAGTCCACACCTGAGTGCACGGACCTCTGCAGCTGAGTGCGTAGGGCAGGTCCAGTCCGTAACTGTTGGAAGAATTAATAAAGAGAAGTTTACCATATTTATGTGTATCATTTCATCTTTTATGTATGATTGGGTATAGATTGCAAGTGTACTATTTATTTGTGGCACGAACTCATATGAATGTGTTGTATACATAAATATAACATAAGACATCCATTTACGTGAATATAATTAACTGTTATAGGAAGATAAGTAAGATCTCAGGTGTGTCTTAAGGGAATAGCACATAGCATTGCTCCAATAGTGTGGAAGCCCCACAACCCCTATTTAGGGCTGCGCGAAGGTAGTATATTAGGGCAAGAGGAATAGGGAAGTGCGCAAAGTAACCTACACGAAGGGACTAATGGTTGGATCCCATCAAGCCCTTAGACATCTCAAGGTGTGGAAACCTGGTTCTAGCACCCCCCCATACTACTTCAGGTGAGACCTTAGTTCGCGCTCCACAGATTGTTTCCAAAAGGGCCAGTAGTACAGGGATGTGTTTGGCTAAATAACTCCAAACTTGGGTCAGGCCCCAACAAGTCAACATACAATGAAGCGATAGATGACCTGATTAAATAAGAATAGTGCCAAAGTTTCCCCTTCGGCCCGGTAGGTGGGAAGGGCTTTGGCCCATTTCATGAAATAGTACACAACTACAATGATATAGTTGTGTCCAGCAGAGGAAATAAGATTCTAGGTTATGAAGTCTATCCCCCATTTGGAAAAGGGGCTCATGGAGATAACTGGGTGTAGTAGGGCTAGAGGAGCATGCATTTTCTTTGTGAACACTTGACAAGGATGGCATTGCCGGATGGCCTTGACACATTCTTTGAATAAGGTCGACTAGTAATAGCCTACGCACAAGATTTTCTATGTAGTAGATATGCAAGAAAGATGACGGCCACATGCCCCAGCATGGGAGTCATTTAAAACATGTTCCGCCTCTTCATGAGTGAGGCAACGTCGAAGAACTATATCCACACCATCACGATATAACGTATCGTTAATCATTAGATAATGTCACGCTTGGTGGCAGATGCGATGACGGTCACCTGACGATAGTTCAGGGTGGAACCGTTGTGCTTGGAGGTAGACAAGAATGTCACCATACCAAGGGTCGATAGTGTCGATAATATAGATAGCTTGATCCAGAAAAGGATCATGGGTTATCTCCTTAGGATCGACAATGGGAAGATCCGACAAAAGTTCAACGAAGACTAAGGAGTTCTTCGCCTTGGCAGCAATTAAAACCAAATCAAATTATTGGAGGATCACGATCCATTTTCGAATATTTTCCTCCAATTACTTGACGAGACAAAATGTGTCTCATGGGATTCTCTAAGGTGATGACAGTAGTCTATTGCAATAGTATGTAGTGTTGGAATTGGTTGACAGCAAAGATGACTGCCAATGACAGCTTTTCCACATGTGAATATCTAAGTTTGGGCCTAGCCAGGCCTTTCGACAGATAATAGATCACATGTTCACTCTGGTCATCATGAGTTTGAACTAAGACCATTCTGAGAGAGGATGGCGAGGCTTCCAGGTATAGAAGAAAGTCACGGCCATAGTTGGGAGCGCTAAGGAGCGTTTTCAAGGCATCGAATGATCGTTGATCTTGATCATCCCATAGATGTGACACTCCCTTCTTAACTGGGCGCATAAAGCCTTTCGTTAACTCAGCATAGTTTACAATGAACCATTGTAAAAAGTTTGCTTTCGCTTGCAAACGTCGGAGTTGCAGAATGGATTGTGGTTCGGGAAATTGGGTAATTTCCTTTACCTTATCGGGATCAACCTTAATCCTGTACTTGGAGACAATGAATCCAAGTAAGAGTCCAGACTCAACAAAGAAAATGCATTTATGCAGATTCAGACGTATGTTATAAAACTAGCACCTAAGAAAGATTGCTCTTAAATGGTTTAGGTGTTGCGTTCGTTGCTTGGAATGGGTTGGAAGGTCATCCAAGTAAGCTTGAACAATATGCCTGATACCGTGAAATGCATAGTCCATGGCTGTTTGAAAAGTTTCTCCAGCATTATTTAAACCAAATGGGAGTTTTCAATAGGCAAAGATGCCCCATGGGCGAACGAAGGCAGTTTTGTCCTGGCCTTTGGGTTTTATAGCAATCTGGTTGTAACCTGAGAATCTATCCATGAATGAAAATGATTCACAACCAGCGCAGTTGTCAATGATTTGATCGATGAATGGTGTCGGATAATTATCCTTGGGACACGCGGCGTTCATGTCTCAATAGTCGACACATACGCAGATGGTTCCTTGTTTCTTATCAACAAAACCATATTGGAAACCCATTCCGTTAAAGGAATAGGATAGATGAAACCAACATGTAACAACTTTTCCACCTCATTTCTGATGGCTACTGTTTTGCAGGGATGGACGGGTCGAAGCCTTTGACAGATAAGTTTAGCATTGTCATAAAGCTTGATCTCATGCTCGAAAATAGATGGATCTATGCCAGGCATTTCCTCGTAAGACCAGGTGAATACATCGCGGAATTCCCTAAAAAGGCAGGTGAAGCTTGCAATTTCCTTAGGATTTCAATCTGCTCCAATCTGGATGTTTTCCACGACGCCTGTCTTGACATGAATATCGATGAGCAATGTCTTTGAAATATTGCCCATGTTTCCTTCCGCGTCCAAAGTTTGGATAGTCGTATAGGGTGAGGAAACGATTTCTGGTATGTCAGGTGACAGGATTTAAAGAGGCATCATGTCCAAATCAGATATCGAAACACAATGCTGCGAGTCCTCCCAAGGTCGCTCTTCTAAACTCATGATTTCTCTAATAGCCTCATCCGTAGGTAGGACTTGATTGAGTGGATTGAAAGAAAGAGCAGTTAAGGGAAGGGAAATGGTACCATTGGCCGTAACCAAAGTGACCAGAGATTCGAATGTAGATTGAATGGCTTGGTAGGCCAATTCAGCCAGTGAAAATGACATTTGTTCTCTGTAAGTGTCAATGTCTGAAGGAGCCGGTAGGATCCATGGATCAGTCTATTCATGAGGAATGGATGAAACCATATTGACCGTCTATGAAACCTTGGGCAGCTGAAGAGGGAAACAACCCATCAGGGAAGAAGCTTTCAGTAGACCAGTACAGATATTGAAGTAAGAGTTAGGTAAACCACCTACTAGGGGTGCAAAGCTTCTTGGTAACAGGGGAATAATCATGGGTGAAAAAAGATAGTCAGTCCACTGTGACTACTTTGCCATCCAATGGAAATAGGATGATGTGAAAGATAGTAGAAACAATGATTGTCATGGCATACATCCAACTGCGACCAAGCAAGAGATTATAGTCGAGATTTTTATCTACGACTCCTATGTCCACCATTATCGTTTTCCCATGCAAGGTGATGGGGTAGCTAGCTAGGTAACCTTTTGGGATGAAAGTGTGGCCGACAAAACCTTTAAGGGAATTTGATGGTGGGGATAGGGTTGGAGAGCCCAAAGCTAGCCAACATGAATCCGACTTGACGCAGGTGGAAGCACCTTCATCGATGACAGTTATATGTATACCTTTACCTTGCGAAAATATTTGCACCCGAAATGCAAGCTGGTGGGAAAGGGGAGGTTTACATTTTTCCATGTCAAAAATTGCAAGCATGGAATCTTGTGGGTCAATACCACCAATAGCCGAAAGCAAATCTTTCCTTTGTGATAGACATGTTTGTAATACTTCGAGTGCCGACATAGCTGATGGCGCTTGTGCCAAGTCTTCTACAATGTTGTAGTTTTGGGCGGCACGTGCAGATGTATTGTGCGTTGTGCATCGAAGTGCCCCTTTACGGGGGAAAATCACAAGCTACGCAACTGGCCTTTCAATATGCAAATCGTTAGGCGACGGTGGGATAGTCTGGTTATCGCAATAGGTAGTAATGCAACTGCCTTGATAAGGCTACTATGAGAAGAAGAAGATACATTTAGTGCATAGCCAGACTGAGATGCTTGACAACCACATACAGAAAGTGCCATTCCTGAAGATGAAGTTGAAGTTGAAGATTGCTCCAAATGGATGTTATGCTTCTTCATTGCTGCTTCCAAGGCTTCCATCTTCTTAAAGCATTTAGATTCTAAGTGGCCATCTCGATTACAAAAGTTGCAATGTCTATCAGTCTTCTTCGATTTGTTTTTATTTGTCTTATCATTTTGTTGAAATGATTTTTCATTTTGAGGTGGAAATTGCTTAGGACCCTTGTTTGGTTTAGGACCATTCCTTTTAGGATACGACTTCTTAAGATTCTTTGAATTTGGTTGCTGCTGGGCAGCTAACGCTTTCTTAGAAGAGTTTCCAAGATGAAGAAGACCAAGGTGTAAGAGTTTTTCTTGTTCTCTTATTAAAGAATCACAAAAGGAATCAAAGGAAGGGGACTTGTAGGCTTGTCCTTGAGAAATGAAGGCTTCTCTTGTAGAATGGAAGGTGGAAACAAACACAGAATAGGCTGGTCCCAACTTAGTAAGAATGGAGTAGATAAGGCTACTATCTTCTTTCTTAACCTTAACACCTTCCAAGAGAATTCTAAGGGTCTTGAACTTGGACAAAAAATCTTCAATGCAAGAAAAATTATTGGGGTCCAATGTAAGCAATTCATTTTCAAGTTGATGGGCTTTAAGTTCATTTTTAATTCCAAAGACTTTAGTAATCTGTTTCATTGCTTCATCAGGAGTATCAAGTTCTGCAATATGGAATCTAAGATCTGGAGAAATAGACATCCCTATCAACCCACATGCTTGGTCTTGCCTATTTTCCCATTTAGCTGCCTTGTCTTCATCTTTCGGTTTGGTCTCTTGGCCTGTGGCTATTCTGTAAAGACCTTTACTTCTAAGTAAATCCACAATGTACGACCACCGTTGGAAGTAGTTGGTGCTGTCAAGAATAACTTGGCATGGACTTTCCATTTTTAAAAAAAACTGAAGCTATAGATGCTAAAACTAAATGTTTCAATGGAAAGATCTCGAAAAATTAGGTTGTTTAAAAAAAAACAGTTCTGAAAACGGCTTCCGGATGAAGAAGTTATGGCTTTTTGAAGAAAATTTGATGAAGTCGCCGATGAAGTGCGGGAATGTGAGGAAATGAAAAATCCACCCCCACAAAATGGAGACTTGAACCCAAGACCTCTACTCTCATAAATTAGCTTTGCACCAAGTGAGCTATACAAAAAATTAGAGAGAGAGAGAGGGGGGTGGGGGGCTGTTGATGCTTTGGGTTGCGTGCTTGCTTTGAGAAAGCTCTTTCTTTCCTACAAAACAAAAAACACAAAACCCAACACGGACATACAAAAAAAAACGAACCTTGCAGCTCGAAGTTAGCTTTAGCCGGAAACTATATATTTTCCTCAATGTTTCTGATTTTCCGAGATCACACTAAGGCGCAGCGGAAAAGAGCATACGCATGAGAAAAATCCTTCCTTTCTGTTTCTGATTTGCCCAGATCGCACAGAGTCGCAGGGAAAAGAGCATACGCAGAAATGAAAGGTATAGATCTGGTAATAAAAAGGGCTAAATAAACCGAAAACCGAAATAAACAGAGAGAAAATAACTGTAAACTGCAAATAAACACTATATACCTCCAGATCTTAAAAATGACGTAGCTAGGGCTATTGGAAACCTTTTCGCGTGAAACGAAAGGGGTTCCTCACTGGAACAGATGCTCCCAACACAACAGAGCATTCCTCTCGGCCCGAAAGCAGTCAAAAACAGTAGATCTAGGAAACGGTAGTCGGATGCAGTTCTACCGACTTCAGATTTGGATCACCAACGGACGCGGCCCTCAAATAGCTCTGATACCATGTAGGAATTTACAGGGTAAGTTCCTCAGACAGAACACCAAAGGACACCGCTCACAAACAGATGGCAGATCAATACACCAGTATTTTTGATGTGGTTAAAACCCTCAAAGAGGGAAACAGTCCACGGGCTGAGCCAACGCGGCCACTTCAGGCAATTTATTAATAAAAGAATGAAAATTTACATAAGCTTCTCTCATGAACGGTTAACCTACAATGACCCTCCATGCTCTTTAAATAGAGATCATGGACCAATTCGGTGTTAAGCCACGGATCAAGTGTCGGTAATATCAAGGAGAGAATGAACCGTCGGATCACTACATATCGTGACCGTCGGATTGTAAGTTACAAAATGTACATAGTAAAGAAACACACTTTACCTAACTCTATACCTAACTCTATACTAGACCAAGTTGTACTTAACTATTTCCTATGTGTCGGAATATCCTAACATTAACACAGTATTAAATGCATTTAGATGCTCTGTCACCGAGTCTCCATCTTTCATCCTCGGGTTATACAACTTTTTCCGCAGGAATAGTTTATTCGCCAAAGACTTAGAATGGTACAAAGTCCCTAACTTGTCCCACAAAGCCTTCATCGTAGCTTCCCCTGATAAATTCAAAAATATTGAATCCTAGACACACAATCGTATTGTGCTCTTTGCCTTCCAATCCAACATCTTCTATTCTTCATCGAACACTCCCGTTGGTTTAGTACCTGGATCTACCGTGATCCACTAATCTTTATCCACTAACAGATCCTCCATATTGAGTTGCCACAACTCAAAACTCTAACCATTAAATTTTTCGATCTTTATATTTCCACTACTCGCCATCTTCTTTCACCACCAGAATCGATCTCACAGATCTCCCACTAAACAGGGTCTACCATAGGCCTGAGCGAAACCCTTCAGCAACAAAGGCATCCCCTTGAAGCCAAAACAGCTCCGATACCACAGGTAGGTTTTAACCCCGTACAAAAATTACCTGCACACGAATTCTAAAACACAGAAAATAAACAATGTGAGAGCATAACACATAAAACACGTATGCACATAGATTTTCCCACTAGATCCCAAAACTGAGACTACTAGCTTTATTTTTCATTTTTTCTACTTTCAATGTTACAATACATATTTATACATGCCGAAGCATCCAATACCATGGACCAAAAACCATCGTGTCCAAAACCATGGACCAAAAACCATAGGTAGATTCAGGGAAAATTTTAAGAACCCCCCCTAAATTTATAAATATAATAAATGGGCGAATCTCCATGGTATATAGGAAAAATGGAAGGCGATTTTATCAATAATATAATATGTATATATAATTTTTTGGCGAATCTCTCACCAGGCATGGTGAATATTTTACTCAGTTATAAAATCTTGTAAGATCTTAGCGAGTCTTTCACTAAATAATAAAACTTTGTAAAGTCCTAGTGAATCTTAGCATAGGCTACATGCTGGTTTAATTCCCCCATTTAAATAGGCTACATTCTAGGTGAATACCATGGGTCAATACCATGTGCCATTTTGGTGAATACCATGGGTCAATACTATGTGCCCATAGTATTTTGGCCATAGGTTTCACCTAAATATAACCCATTTTTTGAGTGTTAGTAAATATAAGGTGACTTATGGAGTAAATATAAAAAAATGTTTTATTTGTTTACCATATCTCTTGTTTATTTATATTTTTTATTAATTTACCGTACCTCTTTTACAAATATGGTATTTGGCCCATAGGATTCACTTAAATAAAACTTCTTTCTTGAGCCTTCATAAATAGAACGAGGGTTATGGACTAAATATAAAAAGAGGTTTTATTTATTTACGATACGTCTAGTTTATTTATATTTTTATTTATTTACCATACCTTTTGAGTAAGTATAAAAAGATGTTTTATTTATTTACCATACCTCCTCTTTACTTATATTTTTATTTGTTTACACCCTTACATGTATATAAGGTGACTTATGGAGTAAATATAAAAAATGTTTTATTTATTTACCATACCTCTCATTTATTTATATTTTTATTAATTTACCATACTTCTTTTATAAATATGGTATTTGGCCCATAGGATTCACTTAAATAAAACTTATTCTTGAAAATGGGCGAATGGATTCACTTAAATAAAACCTATTCTTGAAAATGGGCGAATGGAAGGTTGTAAGTCCTAATTTCAAGGGCTAAATTTACCTTTTTTACCCTCTCCCTTAAAATAAGGTGGGCTATTTGAGGTGATTTGTAAAAATGTACTATGATACAAAAATATTCGCCCACTAAAAATTTAAAACCCCTTAATTTCACCAAAGGGCGAACATTCGCCCCTAAAATTATCCTTGGGTAGATTCACCCAACCTAATATAGGGTCTAAAAAAAAAAGTTCTCAGGGCACTGCCCTGGACCCCGTAGAGTGGGGCTATCCACTCCCCTCAAACCCCCCAGATAAGGGGGGTTGCTGCCCCCTTGCGACCCCCCTGCTGCGCAATCGACGCAATCAAGGGGGGGCTCCACCCCCCTCTAATCCCCCATTTCACTACATAGGTTAGTTGTGGAAAGAATATAACACAACCCACCATATAAGTGTTGAGCACGATGTATGGATTGGTCTTCTATGGCTGTATCACCTGAGGTGACATCCTTATCGATTTGGGGGAGTAGAGACTTGCAGAACCAGTCCGCTAAGAGATAGTCTGGGAGGGGAGCTTTGACTAACCTCTGCCTACATCTCCATTCATGTATATGATCATAGATGTGGGTGGCGGTATCTTGACCTAATGAAGTGAGGAGTTCCATCCTAGTCTCATAGCGGAGGGGTAGCTGGAAGTGCTTTAAGAATTCCATTACTAGAGCATCAAAGGTACTGACTGATGTGCATGGTAACTCGATGTACCACTTGGCTGCGTTGTTGGTAAGGGTGTGGGGAAAAACGCATAACTAGATACTATCATCCACCATGGAGTTAGAAACACACCAAAGATGATAGGTGGTGATATGGGTACTTGGATCCTCCCCTTGTTTCCTTTCGATCTTAGGGATGTCTTTTGGTATTTTATGCAGGATTTGTAGCCAAAGTAAGTTATGATAGATAGGGTCATTTGTAAGTTTGTACAAGTTGGAGATATCCAATGTTGCCAAGAAAGGTAGAGTGTGGGATGCCCCTGAATCGAACCAAGGCAATGACATATGATTTAAGGATCCTTGCATTCCTCCCATCGTTTGATTCGCAATATTATACGTAGGTTGCATGCCATAGTAGTTTCCTTGGGGTATGGCATTGTAATGTGGATTTCCATGGGGATTGTGATTCTGGGGTATAGAATTTACCCCAGGATAAGTAGTGCCCCCTTGACTCATTTGGGGTTGTGAGTAGGGTGCCCCCATGGATTGGTTGGGACCTCCTTGAGGATTCCCACCTGCCACAGAACTAACCTTGTGTCCTTGACTGGCATAAGGGATGTTCATGTCAATCAGTGACTAACCATGCATGCCTGAAAATGGAGGTGGAAATGTTACATTCCCAGCCGGTATATGCATATTGGGAGTGCTCCTAGATATTTGAATCTGGGAGTTAGAACTATACAATGGATGCCGACCATATTGTTGGTTGAAGGGACGCCCACTAACTGTGCTATATTGAGCATTATAAGGAGTGTTGTATGTAGCACTTGTTGAAGGTATAGAGTTTGAAACTAAAGGAGTCGAACCTGGCATAGGCTGGGTTCCACTCATGGAGGGTGTCATGTAAGGGTTTGCACTTGGGACAAATGGGGTAGTAGGGTTCGCCATCAACAGTGTGGTAGTGACTGTCGACTAGGGAAGTGGTGGGGGACCAAAAGTGTCCAAAATGTTCCACGACCCGTTAGTCGTTGATGGGATGGGTGGAAGTGTTATAACTAAAGACAAAGGAGGTATAGGTGCAACACAAACCAAGAGTGGGTCCAACATATTTGTGATTGGAGGGTTATATGGAGGAAGAAATCTTGCAGTAAAGAAATCCTTTGGTAAGCTTGAATCATCGGTTGTCCAAACTAATTTTGTATTAGATCTCGAAGACTGCTTTCCTGAAGATGTGGAATCTGGTTCACTGGAGCTCGGTGGATCTTCCACAATGAGTGGAGGAATTCCTAACAATCGTCTAGATTGACGACAAGGGCCAGATTTAGCCACAGTGACTGATAATTTTTATCAATAAATTTTATTTTGATGTTTATTAAAGTCTCAATGATAACACTCTGGCACCTAAAAATAAAAAATACACTAAGTGGATCAATCAGCAAATAGAGGGAAATGACCATGTTTGATAAGCACCAATCACTGGAGATGAAACCTAGTATCACAATGAATAACAGAGAGGGTTGGCCAAAAGTACAGTTACACTTATTCTAGAGCTTCCCGAACCTTAGATTGAGGGGCCAAATACTCTCATGAAGATGAGCACCCTCCCAAAAACTGAAGACATAGTAGGTCTGTTTGTGTTAGGTACCAGGGCAGCCTACCCCAGTCACCTTGTGTAAGTCCCTAAAAGTATGGCCACTAAGGATACCTTAGATCACAAACACTACCGGGGGAACATAGTCGCAGACAGTATGCTGTGTGGGCAGGATACTTGAGTCCCCCACTCAGCTCCGAAATCCCCGAAGGGATCCCCAATACACAGAATACCCAAAGGAGTTGTAAGCGAAGGTGGGCTACCTTTACTTACAGTCCGATGTTGTCTCGTATTTAGCTCTGATTTTACTAGAGTGGTCCCGGTAGTATGAGTGCAAAAGGAATTTTCTCTCTTTTAATGGCACTAGTTTTGGTTTCTGATCTTGAGCAGTTTACTCACACTGCATATCCCAAGATCTTAGCCTGAACTAATGTTTGCTTGCTCTAGAAAGAGTTACTGATTGATTTTAGGTAGATTTTATGTGTACTTTTTTAGTGTCTTCGGTAGGGGTGTTGACGTATGATATTTGGTGGGACTTTGACTCAAAATCATGCAAAAGACAATGCTTGAAAATATTCAATTTGATGAAATAAGTTGTATTCTACAAGAGAGAGTCTTTCATACATCCATATTTGTTCCATGCATCCTAGTCATTATAACACTAGTATAACCGATAGAAATGTTTCAATGATTTCTAACAACTATTTGAAACCAAATAAAGCAGATTTTAACCAGCTAAGCAGAAGAATGAAAAAAAAATTGATTTTTCCTTTATAAAACTTTTAAGAAAGGAAAAAAACTATTTCCTAAAAAATAAAAATCTTTCACGACACAGATCTTGCTAACAAAATATAGTTGCAGATCCTTTATCAGTCCATGATCAATTTTCCCATCCCTTTTGAGGTTACAGACATAGTTGCATGTCAAAATTTGGGTGACCATCGCTCTATGCCAAAGGCCACAGAGAGTTACTAGAGGTACTAATGCACTGTTTATGCAGACACAGAGTTCTATAAAGCTTTATTTACTCAGCTAGCCTGCATTAGTGTGGGAAAATACTTTAAAATAGGGCTTTAGGGATCAGATCCAGGGCTAAATATATGAAGGCAGAATGTTGCAAGGTCTTGATGGGCCAGAAAAGGAATGCATAAGTATAGGAAGGTCTAGAAGGAGGAGGGAACTAGGAACTTTTCGGGTGGACCAGGAACTAATGTATAGTTCCCCAGTGGAGTCGCCAATTCGGCTATAGGATAAAATGCATGGTGTATGGAGAATGGAGATACCCTTAAGGGTCTTCCCGGGACCCTTGACAGACTGTAAGATTATTTGTAGCTGTCACAAAGCTACATGCATGTCCATAAAAAATAACTAACTATCAAAGCAAGATAGAATCATTACCTCAAGCCTCTGTTTAGGTTTGCTAGAGAGCACAATGCAGCTAGGTGGAAGTCCCCTGAGCTAGCTCCAGATCAAGTCCTGCACATAGAAGAGACAAGCATAATCACAGCATACAACCTTGATAATTAATACATGAATATATAAAAGACATCTAGTTACACATAACTAAGCTACTCATGCTAAAAGGTATTGGACAAACAAATAAATGAATGATAGTACCAACACCATGGAGTAGACAGTATAAATGCAGTTCTATATTAATGTCAGAAGAGTGATTACAACCATATGTTGCATCAGCCTTCTCTTACCCTTCTAGCTCCTCTCTCTCTCTCCCTTCTTACCAACTTCTTATGCTTAGATTTGAGACTATGCTCGACAATCAAGTAAGATATCCTTTCAAATGATCTTACCTCTATCACAATAGCCCTAGCTCTACTTATGTAGCAATCGAGTTAGGGTTGCCCAGTTCCTCCATGAGTTTCATAAGGTAAAAGAAATAATGTTGCCATATTTTTGAGCTCTTTCCCATTTGCCTCCTTCATTAGGATTATAAATCCCACAGATAGGTCGAACTTTAGATGTTTCCATGCTTTTTTGAGTAGATTTAGGAGGGAATATAGAGATACTTATGAGTCAATTTGCTCCTTTGACCACTAGATTCTCATTAGGATCCACTAACGTTGTCCCCGAACCAACAAGTAGAGTTAGTAGGGTCACTAACGCTCCCTTAGGCTTACAAAGAAGCTTTATAAAGCATGTTGTTAGTTTATAGACAACGTTAGTGTGGAAATGAGGCCTGTGATTTTGGCTATTGCTTCAACCATCATTTCTTTCTCCTCTGAGCTGATGAGGAGGTCACTTTGTTGTATTACATGCTCCTAGACCTTCTAACACCCCATTCCACTCATCACACACCTTTCCCAGGCTTCCCAACACCTCCAACACCTCACAATTAGCTCTCAGCTATATCCTATAGGTTTCCTATAATTCCTACAAGATCATCCTATAGGTTTCTATTACATCCTGTAGGTTTTCTTGAAACATCCTGTTTTGAGGCTGAATTGATGGGAAACCTCTATGAAGTCACAAAAAGCCTCCTAGGACCCCTCCACACCATCCAACCACTTCATAAACCTTCTAGCCATCCTCAAACACCTTCCATCCACCTGTCACATCGACAAGAACAATTAGTTTGCATACTTGATTCTCCCTTAAAAAACCCCAAAAAAAGGTGAAAACAGATTTAGTTTAGTTTTTCTCTTGCACATTAGTATGGTTTGATGCTTTTTACTTCTGCAACTTAGATAGTAGCATTTGTTTAGTGTTGATTTAGTAATTCTTCTTAGCATAGCTTCTTAAATGGTTAATTAGGGTATGGTGTGATTTAGCATTACATGTTGTTTTTTTTATTACTGCAGTAGAGTAGCTCTCTTAGAGTAGATTTTCCCTTCTTCCATCAAAGAATCAAGCTTCTTTTGACACTATAAAAGTCTGGCTTGGAACCCCAGTGGTCTCTCACTGGCTAAACAGTGACAACAGGCAGGACCATCACTTTTACTTGTACATACAACACTGTCACCTCCAAGTTTGTAAGAAAACCTTGAAAATTAATCCATCTCTTTATGCTCTCGAAGAGGAGAAGCTACACGACATGTTAAAGGAAAATCTAGAAGCCTTCACTTGGAGTTACAAGGAAATGAAGGGAGTACACCCCTCAGTGTGTACTCACCACATATACATCAAATAAGGTTGCAAGCCGATCCGGCAACCACAAAGGAGGATGAATCCAGCTCTTAAAGATATAGTCAAAGAAGAAGTGCAAACACTATTAGATGCAGGATTCATTTACCCTATCTTTGACAGTGATGGGGTCACCCCTTTGGTGTTAGTTCCCAAGAAAAATGGTAAGTGGAGGATTTGTGTCGATTATAGGGAGTTGAACAAAGCCATAAGGAAGTATCATGTTCCTCTACCCTTCATTGACCAAGTGCTAGATGGCCTGGCAAGGAAAAGGTTTTTCTCTTTCCGAGATGGATTTAGTGGGTACAACCAAATCTAGATCTGCCCAGAAGACTAGGATAAGACTACATTCACTTGTCCTTGGGGTACTTTTTCCTATAGGGTCCTGTTGTGGTCACCAACAACCCCCCTCTTTGTTTGATATTAGTAACAACATCAAGCAAAGGGGGACCCTTAACCAAAAATCCAAAAAAATATTTTGTTTAAAAAAAAAAATCTTTTGTATTAACTCCCTAAGAGCTATATCGCGTCGCAAAGGTAGAAAGAAGCGTTTTCCCTAAGCGCATAAATACACTGAAAAAAGAGCGACGCGAGAACCCATCGCATCGCGTGCATTAAAAGCGCTCAAAAAGGGAAAACCTAAGGAATTGCCGACGGCCGATATGCGACGTCGCACGTCGCAATGTCGCATAAGCAGCATAGAGTGATAAAGCGAAAATCTTGCGATCTTGCGATCTTGCGATCTGCGATCTGCGACCATACAAAACTGCGATCTGCGATATTGGCAATTTGCGATAACACTTAATGACGTCGCAGTCCTCGATACTGCAATTCCAATCGCAAAAAGGACTCATCGCAAGAATTCTCTGACATAAACGGTAAACCCAAAATTGAGCGTGCACCTTAAGGTAAATTAATGATCGCATGCTTCAGTATCCAAGAATGATTGTATCGCGTTTTTCGAAGAGTCAAATCATGATGAGTGTCAGAATTACGCATTCATTAGAACTTAATGCTTTCATGTCAATCTTTTCGTCATTTCTCTTCTTCTTTGCGTAAACTGCAAGACATGTAACTGATATAAATCTATATGCAGGAAACATCTAAGGAAAAGAGGAAAGCGCCAATGGGGTAACAGAGAGAAGATGCCTCCGCAAATGGATGCCGCATGTAGCAGGACCGCGGATTCCAGAGTATCACCCAACAGGCGCTGATAAAAATAGACTATCTAAGACTCAGAGTCAAAGGCACACAAAAGCAGCGTGTTTGCAAAAGATCTTGAAGCTCAGACTGGGTAAAGCAAAAAGAGAAACACAAAAGAAGGAGGACGCTCCAGAAAAGCCTGGAACAAAGAACGGAAGCAATTCTCGATACAGGGGATTGTCCATACAACGCGACTCCTAACTCATTGAGTCATTCGCACGATCGGAAACTGAAATAGCAACAGCAAAATCAGTTCGAAAGGAACCTGGGTTGTACTAAGTATACGCACAGTGAATACACCCAGCTAGAGAAAGGTTTTCGAAAATATCTTCTAGTCTGTCAGAAAGAGGTGCCAGCTCTTGTCATTGCTAATTTTCAAGCTCGAACAAAAGGAAAGGACAACCAGCCGACTCTTTCACGACGAACAGCGCATTGCTTACAGCACTAAGGAGCAGATACAGAAACGATTGGAAATTAGATTTGATTTTTAGAAATAAATTTGCTTTTAGTAAAAGGGCAGTCATTTGAAGCCGTTCCCTAAATTTGTGTAATTAAGATTAATTAGTTAGTAGTATTTAACCCTTCTCATGGCATTTGGAGAAGGGTCCGGAAATCTGTCAAAAAACTTGTCCTTAGAACATGCACTTTTGCACCCTCGGAGGGGGTTTTTGATGAATGGATGGATCGAGATTTATTTATGTTTGCATTTTAATGTCTGTTACTGATGTTGCACTTCTGTACTCTTAGCAGATATTAGAACAAGTAGAAATAAATCGTTATTGCTTGAAGTTTATTAGTGAAATCAGTCATAAATGGTACTTTTATCTCTTGATTGATTTCTGCTTATATTCCTAAAGTGATATGCAGCTGAGTTCTTTATATGTTAATGTATGAATGTGTGTATTACCATTTGGCACTTCTGTACGGTGGAGTCATTTATTTATGCTTGACATATGAATAACTAATAATGCGATATGCTGTTCACAACTGTTTTGCCTAACTTTTTATGCAGAATGGTTTATCTTAATGGATTTCTATTCTTATGATAGCTGAATGATCTTTATTACCAGCTATTGTTCGAAATCTTTTTAGATCGCATAATAGAAGAAAAATACCTCGGGTTAGCATAGATTAGATGTATTGTTTTTCATTAGATTACAATAGCATAGAGTTAGTTTAGAAGTTAGAATTAAATTAGCTTAAAAATACCCCTAGATCAATACCATCAAACTCTACACACACACACGCCCCTCACATTGGGAAACTGGTCACATTACCCCCAGTTGGACCCACTACTCCAAACGAGCAAGGAGCCGCCAACCAGGTTCTGGACCGGGTGGGTATCCCCCTTGTTGTCGACCCGATTTCGGGGCCCTCAACATATTTGGTGCTAGAAGGAGGGCACGAGCTATGAATGGCGCATAAATCAAAATCTAAATACCATTCTGAGAGCAAATCACCCTCACCAACTCCCCCGACTTCTCCGGTACGATTAAACTCGGAGCGAGAAGTCGCTCGGGCATCCACCGCTGCTGCACACTCTAATATATCAGACCAACTTATCATTGATCCCCCTGAACTTCAAACTTTAATTCGTAAGCTCCAGGGATTCTCTATTTTTACTCAGAGGTCTGATAAATCTAAAGGCAGCGTGACTTCGCAGTACAATCCTGCTCATCCCCTGACCAGATTGAAGAGTGAAAAGTTTGGCATCCAGCCAACTGAAATCCCTCTCCCCACTAGGAAAAGAGCAAGGAAAGCACTTCCAGAGTCTGACAGAGAGACTCTTTCATCTACCTCGTCCATTTCAACTCCCTCACCACGAAGTCAGCCACCCACATCTTCACCCCAGATCACTCATCCATCTTCCGCAACCCTTCCTCCGCAATCATCGAAGATCATAATATCTCCATCTTCTCAGCATCAGAGATCATCTTCTGCACTTCCATTGACTAGCAGCTCAACGATGGCCCAGTCTCCATGGAACAACCCTGGGGCGGTTTTAATGCCTCCACCCCTGAGCCCTATACTGGCCCATCCTGAGAAATGGCTGCCTAAATTCAATCCAGAAGCAGGCATGCTAGCCGAAGAACATATCAATAATTTCATGCTTTCTGTTAATCTCAACGGAGTTACTAACGAAGACGCTGTTGTCCAGCTTTTCCCTTATACAATGCAAGGAACAGCCGGGTCGTGGTACTTTTCGTTACCTTCCGGATCCATCACAAGCTGGGACATTTTTCAAAGTCAGTTCCTCACCAAGTTTGGTGATGACAGATCCACGACGACATTGATCAATGACCTATCTAATCTTAAGGCTGAGGCTAGAGAACCCATTAAAGATTTTAACTTACGGTTCAATAAGATCATCAACAAAATCCCCGCTGCTTCACAACCCAGCGAGGAAGTAAGATGTGAATGGTACATCACGGCCTTACCATCTAACTTGGCTAGCTTCGTAGATAGGGTAAGCAAGACAACCTTAGTTGAAAACTTAACAGAGGCGTTAGCAGTTGAAAAACGCATAGTAGCCCTTGAAAAGAGATCTGCAATTGAAGAACGTAAATCTAAGAAGATCTCTTTCAAAGAAGACACCAAGAAGAAGCAAACGAAAGATCCTTTCGATATGGAAGGACTACAAAAAGTATTAAAGGCCATGTCCAATGAGATGATTGATATAAGAAAACAAGTAGCAGAAACGTCTTCAAGAAAGCCTTTCAGGACTTTTAAAAGAAACCCTCCCATGGAGACGAAGCCACCCAACGCTGTCTCAAACGTTGAATCTGAAGAAGAAGAAGAAGAGAATACCATCGAAGCATAGACCGATGATGAAGAAGTGGTGGAACTACAAGGAATGTGGGATTTCATCCTCCCACGAGAAGAGGATCAAGAAGCATTTCCGGTTAGCACACGAAGCAAAAATCAACTTGATCCTCCCCAAACTACCCCAAAACAAAAGGGCGCAAGCCCTGCAGCAAAAGATAAGGTCGCAACAAAGAAAACAATCGCCAGAGCGACCCAGTTTAGCCTAGTCCAATTAGACAAATCGCCTCCATCAAGAACACTGATAGTGTCAGATGAAATGGAGTATAACATCATCGATGACATGAAAAAGACTAGGGCTAATATCACCCTTTATGAATTGAGTAAATTGAAACACCAGCAGAAAATAATGATGAAAGAATTACATGCTATGCCTACTACATCTTTACCTACAGCTGTAGCTTCCCACAATCTGGGAAGGCCTCCAACCAACGCGATCAATAAGATTGATCCAAATGACATCTCCTTGATTGGAGGAAGATCAAGATCTCATACTCCTCCTTTTCTCCTCACTTATGAAATTTTCAATAAAAACGTGCACAACTGCTTGGTTGATTCTGGTGCTTCAACCAATATTTTACCCAGGTCAATATGTGCCAAATTGAATGTTCAACCTCAAAAATCCGCAGTACGTATAGTTCAACTTGATCGATCCCAAGTCGAAGTGATTGGTGAACTTAATCAGGTGACCATAAGATTGTCGTCTAACCCAAAAGTGTGTCAGGTTATCGACATTCTAGTAGCTGATATCCCTAAGTTCTATGGTTTGATTCTTAGCAGGGATTGGTCGGAGAAACTCCACGGACATTTCTCAACCGACTGGTCGCACATGTGGTTACCATACAATGGTAAACCAAATCAGATAAGGGTTGAACGAGAGTTGCACCAAAAATACATAGTGACAGAACTGGAAGGAGAAAATGAAGCCATAACATACAATAGCAGCATTGTAGGCAATTACGCAGTAGATTCTTTCCTCGGCAATTTCAATGCTCATATTTCACCTTACTTAGAGAATTCAGTTTTATCCCAAGTTGAAAATTTCTCCCAAACTGATGACTCAAAATGTTTTAGTTTTTTAGATAATTCTGTAAATACATCTTTATTTTGGAAATTATATTTTGACGGGTCTAAATCCAATGAGGGAGCAAGAGCAGGATGCGTTCTGATTAGCCCGGACGGGAACAAGATTATGCTCACATGCAGACTTGAGTTCGATTGCACGAACAACACAGCGGAGTACGAAGCCTTGGTTCAAGGCCTATACAAAGCAATCGGATTGAACGTTAAGTATCTTCAAGTCTTTGGAGATTCTGAGATCGTCGTAAAATAGGTACGTAACACCCTACATTGTCTGTCAAGTCATTTAAAGCACTATCAATCGTTAGTTCAAGATCTCACTGCACATTTCATAGCATTCAACATCTCGTCAATTCCAAGAATTCAAAACACGAGCGCAGACCTGTTAGCTAATGTAGCCTCTAGACTTATTCCTTCCGAAGATTTTAGTCCTGATAGGTTTTCAATAGAATTAATCTTTAGACCATCCATCCCTGAAAACATCACCAATTGGAGAGTATTCAACGATGATCCTGACATCGTAAATTTCCTTACTTCTGAAGGATCCTACTCAAACCAGATAATCGACGAAGACTGTCATGATCACCAAATACAGCAAAGTAGCACTGACAATGCTATACCGAAATCAGTGGTCAAGTTAGAATATTTATATGATTTGAAAAGTCGGTTTAAAAGGTCCGCCAATGCTAAACTTTACAGTTCTACCCTGAACTATGAATTAGTAAACCTAGGGACCGATCAGAAGCCACAAAACGTTAACCTAGGCCACGGCCTAGCCCTTGAAGAGAAATCAGCATATATCCGTCTTCTGAGACAGTGCAAAAACGTTTTTGCCTGGAATTACGATGAGCTGAAGACTTACAACACTTCTATCATTCCGCACACTATCCCTATGATTGACAATGAAAAACCCGTCCAGCAGAAGCTCAGAAAAATACACCCTAACTTAGAAAATCAGATAAAAACTGAGCTTAATAAGTTGTTGAGAGCCAGAATAATTTTCCCCGTCAGGCATTCCAAATGGGTATCCAATATGGTACCCGTTAGGAAGAAAAACGGAGACATTAGAGTCTGTATCGATTTCCGAAATCTCAACGAAGCCTGTCAGAAAGATAACTTTCCCCTCCCACCTATGGAACAAATATTACAGGCAGTAGCAGGCTCAGAATTAATGTCTTTCCTGGATGGATTTTCAGGATACAATCAAGTAATGGTGCATCCCGATGATCAGTTAAAGACTACGTTCCGAACCAAATGGGGCACTTATGCATATCGAAAGATGCCATTTGGTCTGATCAATGCTGGAGCTACCTTTCAGAGAGCCATGGACATCGCGTTTAAAGGGTTAGTCAATAAATCGGTAGTGATTTACCTGGACGATATAACAGTGTACTCCAAGAATCGAAGCGACCACCTCAAAGATTTGAAGCAAATCTTTCAAAGATGTTTGAGGTATGGGATTTCGCTCAACCCAAAGAAATCTTTCTTTGCATTAAGCGAAGGGAAATTGCTAGGATTCATAGTGTCAAAATCTGGTATTCACATTGAACCTGACAGAATCAAAGAAATTTCCGAGATATCCATGCCCCATAACAAAAAGACCATGCAATCCTTCCTTGGACAGATCAATTTTGTCAAAAGATTTGTCCCGGATTTTTCACGTATTATTTCTCCATTACAAAAAATGATAAAAAAGAATTCAAACTTTAAATGGGGTCTAGACGAGCATGAAGCATTCAACTTGATCAAACAAGCCATCATCAATGCTCCATCTTTAGCAACCCCAAATTTTTCAGAACCTTTTATCTTATACACGTTTGCCTCAGAGAAATCTTATGCTGCGATTTTAACTCAAGCAAATCAAGAAAAGGCAGAAGCTCCAATCGCATTCTTTAGCTCGAACTTACAAGGTGCTAAACTTAATTACTCAGACGTAGAGAAACAGGCGTATGCCGTTTTCAAAGCGATCAAATATTTCAGACCTTTCTTGCTAAAATCCCATACCAAAGTCATAGTACCGTTCCCAGCGGTAAGAAACCTCCTGATACAGAAGGACGTGGGCGAAAAGAGAGCGAATTGGATCACCGCCTTACAAGAGTACGATCTTGAGATCAAGCCAGCCCGCATCGTGAGAGGTCAAGGCTTTTGCAAGATGTTAGCTGGAGCATCGCAAATTCCTGAGAACTCATATGAAGAGGTACACACGTATGAGGTAAGCCTAAAAGACGCAGAATCATTATATGCTGACACCATTTATTTTCTTAAGAACGGGTATGCTCCATTTCACCTGGATCACACCAAGAAGAGAGCCCTGAGATTGAAAGCTAAACAATACCAGCTCATAAATGATGTTCTGTTTAAAAGAAATTACGATTCTGTGCTTCTTAGATGTCTTGAGAAAACTGAAGCCGAAAAGGTTTTGCAGGAACTTCACGATGGACCAGCAGGTGGACACTATGCTGGAGAAGCCACCGCAAATAAAATCTTGCGTGCAGGATATTACTGGCCCACGCTGTTCAAAGACTCATACAATTACGTAAGGAAATGCCAAGTCTGCCAGACTGCTGCAGGGAAACAAAAGAAGTCATCCATGCCACTGCAGCCGGTTAACATTGAGCAACCGTTCAGTCAATGGGGCCTGGACATAATAGGTGAGATCGTTCCTCACTCTTCTAAACAGCATAGGTATATCCTCACGGCAACTGACTATTTTACCAAATGGGTAGAAGCAGTTCCTCTCAAGACAGCTAATTCTGAAAACATTATTGAATTCATAGATCAGTTTATCATCACTAGGTTTTGATTGCCAACGGCCTTAATGTTTGATAATGCATCATATTTTTCTGGAAATGCAATGACTGAGTTTGTGCTCAAAAGAGGGTTCAAACTGAAGTATTCTGCCAACTACTATCCGCAAGGTAACGGGTTGGCCGAATCAACAAACAAGAACCTAATCAGGATTATTAAAAAGACAGTCGACCAAAACCAAAAGAATTGGCACAAAGCGCTGGTAAATGCCTTATGGGCAGATAGAATTAAAAAGAAAGCTTCTATCGGCACTTCTCCCTTTAATTTAGTTTATGGGAGAGAAGCGGTTCTTCCGACTCACCTGGTCATTCCCTCTTTGTCTGAAGTACCTACTTCCTCCTTACAATTAAGACAAATGGAAATAACCAAACTAGAAGAACGACGAGAACAAGCTAAGAAAACCCATGCTCACCACCAAGCGCTAATAAAATCCTCTTTTGACTCAAACATAATGACCAATTTTTTTTTTCAGATGGGAGATTTAGTTTTAAAATGGGATAAGGCTCATGAAGAAAAGGGCAAACATACGAAATTCCAGAAGCTGTGGCTTGGTCCTTTTCAGATTGTAGAGGTCATAGGCCCATCGACTTTTGTGTTGCAGGATTTAACAGGCAGGAGAGATTCTCTGCCTGTGAATGGACAAATTCTCAAAATGTATTTTCCATAGAAGAGAATTCTTCTAGTTTTTGTAGGATAGATTTAATTTTTAGTTTTTATTTTGTTTTGTTTTTCTCTTTTTATGAATAAAACCCATTGTAAATGATCATTTAAAAAGAATTCATGAAAGAGCACGCCAATTCTCTATCAGATTTTGATTTCGCTTGTACAAATAGCAAAATTTTTGAAAATCTGAATTTTATTATTGACAAATAGAGTTAACTTCACCTTGATTACGATGCTAGTTTCAACCTCAAAAAACTTTGACGAAAGCAACCTTTGGTAAAGAATTGTTTTGTATTAGCACAATGAAAGGTATCATCAATAATAAAATAAGTATTCTCCGCAAAACTGTTGTTTTCAAAAACTCTATTATTGTCGTCCAGAGCTTTCTTAAGGAAAAACAATGACTTCCTCCCTGCTAAAAGGAAATTGCAGCATTCAGAGAAACAATCCAAGGAAAACACTATATCTCAAAGAATAAGAGGTCTCATCACGAGCCGGCTTATCATGATCACAGATATTATAACTTGCTGACTTTGCCAATATTGTCTATCAAAACAGGGCAACGACTTAAGATTGTTGCAATCAAAAGACAAGAGGTCTCATCACGAGCCGGCTTGTTCAGCAAAAGTGTAAATCAAGTGAATGACAGTGTCATAATTTGGCCACCAAACCAAGACATTGTTCTTTAGAGAATTAAAAAAGGAAAAGTGTGTCAAAAAGGATTTTTTTTCTCTGGAATGTTGCGAGTAACCTCAAGCAGGAAAAAGGATCATTGCTGGATAACATGGTAACCCTGTCGAGGCTATGGATGCTTGCGGGCAGCAGAGGCTCTACCTACAACAAATGAGCATACTTTTAAGCCAATACGCAGAGAAGACCTTATTTTATCTTTAATCAAGACCAAGTAATGTCTGGTGCGAATGCAAGAAAAAGCCTGAGGAAGCAAGCAATTGGGATATAAAAAGGTTGAGACAAAGTATCGTTGACAAGGTGAGGGGTAATCTACTCTATCTGACCATAACAAAATTTAGACATATAAAAATTTTGCTGTTTCGGAAGTGAACGGTCAATAGAAAAGCAGAGATAACTGGTTCTTCACAGTGAATCGCCATTGTTGTGGTCACCAACAACCCCCCTCTTTGTTTGATATTAGTAATAACATCAAGCAAAGGGGGACCCTTAACCAAAAATCCAAAAAAATATTTAAAAAAAAAAAAAAAAAACTTTTGTATTAACTCCCTAAGAGCTATATCACGTCGCAAAGGTAGAAAGAAGCGTTTTCCCTAAGCGCATAAATACACTGAAAAAAGAGCGACGTGAGAACCCATCGCATCGCGTGCATTAAAAGCGCTCAAAAAGGGAAAACCTAAGGAATCGCCGACGGCCAATATGCGACGTCGCACGTCGCAATGTCGCATAAGCAGCACAGAGTGATAAAGCGAAAATCTTGCGATCTTGCGATCATACAAAACTGCGATCTGCGATATTGGCAATTTGCGATAACACTTAATGACGTCGCAGTCCTCGATACTGCGATTCCAATCGCAGAAAGGACTCATCGCAAGAATTCTCCGACATAAACGGTAAACCCAAAATTGAGCGCGCACCTTAAGGGAAATTAATGATCGCATGCTTCAGTATCCAAGAATGATTGTATCGCATTTTTCGAAGAGTCAAATCATGATGAGTGTCAGAATTACGCATTCATTAGAACTTAATGCTTTCATGTCAATCTTTTCGTCATTTCTCTTCTTCTTTGCGTAAACTGCAAGACATGTAACTGATATAAATCTATATGCAGGAAACATCTAAGGAAAAGAGGAAAGCGCCAATGGGGTAACAGAGAGAATATGCCTCCGCAAATGGATGCCGCATGCAGCAGGACCGCGGATTCCAGAGTATCACCCAACAGGCGCTGATAAAAATAGACTATCTAAGACTTAGAGTCAAAGGCACACAAAAGCAGCGTGTTTGCAAAAGATCTTGAAGCTCAGACTGGGTAAAGCAAAAAGAGAAACGCAAAAGAAGGAGGACGCTCCAGAAAAGCCTGGAACAAAGAACGGAAGCAATTCTCGATACAGGGGATTGTCCATACAACACGACTCCTAACTCATTGAGTCATTCGCACAACCGGAAACCGAAATAGCAACAGCAAAATTAGTTCGAAAGGAACCTGGGTTGTACTAAGTATACGCACAGTGAATACACCCAGCTAGAGAAAGGTTTTCGAAAATATCTTCTAGTCTGTCAGAAAGAGGTGCCAGCTCTTGTCATTGCTAATTTTCAAGCTCGAACAAAAGGAAAGGACAACCAGCCGACTCTTTCACGGCGAACAGCGCATTGCTTATAGCACTAAGGAGCAGATACAGAAACGGTTGGAAATTAGATTTGATTTTTAGAAATAAATTTACTTTTAGTAAAAGGGCGGTCATTTGAAGCCGTTCCCTAAATTTGTGTAATTAAGATTAATTAGTTAGTAGTATTTAACCCTTCTCATGGCATTTGGAGAAGGGTCCGGAAATCTGTCAAAAAACTTGTCCTCAGAACATGCACTTTTGCACCCTCGGAGGGGGTTTTTGATGAATGGATGGATCGAGATTTATTTATGTTTGCATTTTAATGTCTGTTACTGATGTTGCACTTCTGTACTCTTAGCAGATATTAGAACAAGTAGAAATAAATCGTTATTGCTTGAAGTTTATTAGTGAAATCAGTCATAAATGGTACTTTTATCTCTTGATTGATTTCTGCTTATATTCCTAAAGTGATATGCAGCTGAGTTCTTTATATGTTAATGTATGAATGTGTGTATTACCATTTGGCACTTCTGTACGGTGGAGTCATTTATTTATGCTTGACATATGAATAACTAATTATGCGATATGCTGTTCACAACTGTTTTGCCTAACTTTTTATGCAGAATGGTTTATCTTAATGGATTTCTATTCTTATGATAGCTGAATGATCTTTATTACCAGCTATTGTTCGAAATCTTTTTAGATCGCATAATAGAAGAAAAATACCCCGGGTTAGCGTAGATTAGATGTATTGTTTTTCATTAGATTACAATAGCATAGAGTTAGTTTAGAAGTTAGAATTAAATTAGCTTAAAAATACCGCTAGATCAATACCATCAAAATCTACACACACACACACCCCTCACATTGGGAAAATGGTCCCATTACCCCCAGTCGGACCCGCTACTCCAAACGGGCAAGGAGCCGCCAACCAGGTTCCGGACCGGGTGGGTATCCCCCTTGTTGTCGACCCGATTTCGGGGCCCTCAACAGGTCCTTCCTTTTGGCCTACGCAATGCCCCTACCACTTTCCATAGAGCAGTCTTGAGTATTTTCGCCGAATTATTCCATGATGCGGTGGAAATTTATATGGATGATTTTACACGTTATGGTTGTGATTTTCAAGAAGCCCTGACTAACCTAGGAAACATACTGCACAAATTCATTGAAATGAACCTATCTCTCATTCTTGAAAAATGTGAATTCTTAATGACTACAGGGACCGTGCTTGGTCATTCAATATCTCAGCAAGGACTGTAGGTGGACCCAAACAAAATAGCCATCATCCAAAGGGTCCCACCTCCTCAAATGCAGAAAGATGTTAGAAGTTTCTTAGGTTAGTTGGATACTACCAAAAGTTCATAAAGGACTTGAGCAAGTTGGCCTCTCCTTTATTTGGTTTGTTGGCCAAAGATTCTGAGTTTATATAGTCAAAAAGTTGTCAAGAGGCCTTAGACATTCTAAAGGGTAAGTTAACTACTACACCAATTCTCCGAGGCCCAAACTAGGCCCTCCCCTTTCATATTCATGTTGATGCCTCACACAAAGCCATAGGAACATCCCTAGGTCAGGTAGAGGAAAAACTACCTTATGCTATCTATTTTATCAGTAAGAACTTGTCAAAGGCTGAGCTAAATTATACAGTGACCGAAAAGGAACTCTTGGCGATTGTGCATTTATTAAACAAATTCAAGCATTACATTATAGGCTATCAAACATTTGTGCATACTGACCATGCTGCAATCAAATATTTAATGAACGAACTAGATGTGAATGCTCGAATTATAATATGGTTTCTTTTATTACAACAGTTTGATCTAACCATTGTTGATAAGCCTGGTAAGGAAAATGTTGTTGTAGACTTTTTATCTAGGGTAAATGTGCCTACAGGTGAAGAAGGAATGGTGGATGACCAATTACCAGACGAGCACTTGTTTTCTATTTCAGTTCTCTCTCCATGGTTTTCTGATGTAGCAAACTATTTTGTATCAACACAGTTCCCACCAAACTTTCCCTCCAAAGAAAAGAGAAACATAGTTAGGAAAAGTGCCCCCTTCACTTGGATTGGGGGCAATCTTTTCAAACTTGTCCTAGATCAAATCTTGAGAAGGTGTGTCAGGGAAGAGAAATTATTTGACATCCTTCTAACCTATCATGATGGGCCTTGTGGAGGTCACTTTGCAGCAAAGAGGACAACATTCAAAGTGTTACAAGCAAGCTATTATTGGCCCACTCTTCATCAGGATGTGAAAACGTACACTAGTTAGTATGATCGGTGCCAGAGGATGGGAAGGCCTAATCTAAGAGATGAAATGCCTCTGCAGCCTCAAGTGACTTTCAAGCCATTTGACAAGTGGGGCATGGACTTCATTGGGCCTATCAACCCTCCTTCAAAGAAAAAATAATACATTATTGTGTGCACTGATTTTTTGACTATGTGGGCTGAAACCAAGGTAATTAAGGCAACAACAAAAGAGAAGGTGGTTGAGTTCCTAAGGGAGAATGTATTCTACAAATTTGGGTACCCTAGAGAGCTGGTCACAGACCAAAGCAACTAGTTTACCTCCAACATGATTGAAGGCCTGCTTAGCCATCACAAGATCAAGCATAGGACCTCCACTCCCTATCATCCACAAGCTAATGGGCAAGTGGAGGTGACCAACAGAGCACTGGAGGGCATATTAACCAAGGTGGTGAGCACTGACAAGAAGGATTGGGCAGAAAAACTAGTTGAGGACACCTGGGCCTATAATACCACATGGAAGACCACCACTGGATTCACGCCCTATGAGCTGGTCTACGGGAGAAAGGCCTTGTTGTCCATTGAGTTTGAATATAAGACATTAAGGATGGTAGCCCAACTAGATTTGGATCTCAGCAGTGCAAAGAAAGAGAGATTGTTCCAATTGAATGGCTTGGATGAATTCAGAATGTAGGACCTCCTACATACAGAGGTAGTTCAACTTTAGAGGAAGATTTGGCATGATAAAAATATTAAGGAGAAGCAATTTCAGGAGGGCGATTGGCCATTTTTATATGATTATAGGTATAAAGACTTTAGGGCAAGTTAAGGACAAGATGGCTCAGACTTTATGTTGTGGAAAGATGCCATGATAATGGTTCAGTGCAAATCAGAACTATAGATGAAGAAGCCATTCCTTTGCTTGTTAATGGGCACTAATTGAAAATCTACAAGAGACCTTTATCAAAACAAGAGTTCATTGATAATATCAATAAAACAGTGATGATGGTGGAGCAAGTTCTAGCTCCTCCCTCATCAAATCACTGAGGAAAAAAAAATAATAAGGACTCGAGTGAAAACCTCCATGAGGTGCCTGAGTCCCATCTTTGGGTTGAAAACCTCATGAGGTAGCCCAGTGATGAAAAAAAAAGAACAAAAAGAAAAAGAGAATAAGAAGATCCCTAGATGAAAGCCTTCCTTAAGCCACCTAGGGAAAACAGTTAGGGTGAAAAGCTCTCTGAGATAGCCTATTTTTTTTTCAATATATATATATATATATATATATATATATATATATTTGTCATGAAATTTCCATTTGCAGGTGGGCGAGAAGGACAATCAAGGAGCAAAAGAGGATACCAAAGAGACCCATGTCTCTCACATATTCATCTTCTCCACTCCTTACCATGCTTCCCTCCATCATTTTTGTCATTTTTCCACTCCATTGCTTCCATTTATGCAAAGATTGTGTTTTCTACAGGATCCCCTGAAAACCTATAGGATGATCCTGTAGGAGTTACAGTGACCCGGAAATCCTATAGGAAGAAGCCTAAAGGCACATGATGGATTTTTTAGGTCCATAAAATTCACCCTATGCATGATCTAGCACCTCACCTCATCCACCATCATCATCCTTGCACTCACCATTCAAAACAAAAAAATCAGTTTCAACAGTTTCTGTCAGTCTTAGAAAAAAAGGAAACAGAGAGGAGTAAGAGCATTACCTGAGTATCATTTTCTCTCCACACTTTGTCTCCTTCTTTCCATCCATGTCACCATCCTCACATCCCCAGCAAGCAAAATGATTAAAGAATTATGAGGGAGAAGCAGCTACAGAACATCCTATAGGAAATCCTGTAGCAACCTATCCCATAGAATTCCAATCACACTAGCAACAAGTCTTCACTAGGATGATCCAGGATCTCCATAGTAGCAGCGTCAGATCTTCATCCGCAGATACCTACAAGAGCAAAGAAACCATTAGCAGACAACAAGAGGAGGAAGAAGAATGGCATGTAGCAAATATACAATGCAACACCTCTGGTCTTCGACAACCGTAGCATAGCATGGAAACCATAGGTAAGTATCCTGCTCGCTCACTCATATGCATAATGTAGTAAAAATTTGTAAGGGTTATGAGATAGTTGGTTTATAAGTGAAAAGGTGTCTAGTTAACTTGGCCACCTTCGTTCAGTTAGCACATGCACAATTAGGTGTCCTCTCACATGTGGCTATAGTCAACTCAAAGACAGAGAAGGAGTAGGACAAAAAGAGGTTAAACTAGGGATCTACGAGGTGGGAGTTTATTAACAGGAGCGGGAAATGATGAGGTGGTAGTGGGGACCAACAATCTGAAAATGGAAATGTACCTTTGCTTCCAGCACACCACCTCACCCTGAATCACCATAAGAGGAAATAAAATATTGTTCCCATGCATTCATGCATTTCAACACCTCGAAACTCCCTCACTCAAGTCACTCTCATAACCTAGGCCACCCACCAGAAGCAAAGATCCATCGTTCTACACAGGAATGCATACAGGAGCATGCACAGGAATTACTACAGGATACAGTCTACAGGATACATAGACACTATCTCTAGGATACATAGAGACTATCTATAGGATACACAGAGACTATCTACAATATTGGCAGAGAAGAGTTCAGAAGGAATATCATGGGAATTGGCCATTACAACCAGTCTAAAGAGGTAGGCTCTATAATTTCATCCCCCTTTGCAAGTAAATGAACCAGGGATACTCTAAAATTGAGTGAATTTAGCAACTCTGTGAAGTGAATTAAATACACAGTCAACTCTGTTTGGCTCCTACATTTGAAAATTGTGTCAACCCTCTCATTTTCTCCTCAAGCTTCACTAGCAAGATGATAGGAGGGTTTAATAGGAGAGAGCCCACAAACACTGTGAGAATCCAACAATACCCCCAGGTGCTTGAAATATTTACAAGACACAATTGGATGGGGTTTTTCAAAAAATTCAGAGGGTATGATGATGAGGTGGCTCAAGAATTTTCTCTCTCCCTCACTCCACACAGCAGAATCCATGCCACTGTTGTAGTAAGGGGCCTCACTGTAGATATCACCCTAGAGCTCATCAGTAGGGTCACAACACTTCCCCTAGGAATCCCATGGAGAAAAGAAGACAAAGGAGATAGTCAGGTGGCAAAAATAAAATTATTTTTAGAAGGTGAAGAACCCATTGAGGAAAAAAATAGAGTAAGAAGGGAAATTTTTCCATACCCATGGAGTGAGGTAGGCTACCAACTCATAAAATACATCTCATGTGAGGGTAGATATAGTGTTGTCTATATCTATCATTCCAGGATCCTTGAGGAATTAATATTTGAGGTAGAAACACCACCTCACCAAAGACTCAACATACCATATTCTTTGCTGCAATCACTCATAGACTCAAGCATCAAAGTGAAGGAGGGGAATTCAAAAAAATTGGCTCACCATGGGTTGATCAAGATCCTCATTGAAGATGCCCTCCAAAACCTCAGAACCCCTATAACATGGTCAGTCTTCAGAGACTTTCCAGCAGAGGATGACATCAAAGCCCTCACTTATGATGTTAGTCCTACTGTCAGTGAAGAGGAGGTAAAACAGGAAGAGGAAGATACAGAGAAAGATAAAGATGAGATGGATGAAGAAGGAGCTGACATAGAGGAACATGATGAAGCTAAAGAAGAAGAGGGAGAAGAGAAGGAGGATGATGAAGAAACAAAGGAGGAAATTAAGGAGGAAACTGATAGAGATGATGAATATCTACAAGAGGAAGAAGACAGGAAAAACATAGAGGAAGAAAGCAATAAAATAGAGGGGAAAGAACACAAGGAGGAGTCGCCTAGGGTGTCTCTAGAGGCCACTAAGAGAGAGGCAACAAATACCATCACTGCTCTCAGCACCCCAGTCAAGAAAAAAGGAAAAAGGTAGAGGCAGACCCCACTATATTTCAGAACAAGAAAGAGCACAAGAATAAAACAAGGGAAACCACAAACATCAACAAAATTTCCTATTGAGATTGAATATTCCCCTAAAAAAAAAATACAAAATGCCTTCCCCTAAGTCTCCTATCACCTATGTAAGGAGGCATACTACTAGACTAGCTTCCTCAAAGGGTAAGGCAATCCTACAGGATCCACAAAAAAATCTACACGAAGAAAAAATAGTCCTACATGATACTTTGCTGAATCGAAAGGAGGCACAAAAATTGGAATGAAAGGTAGCAAAGCAGCAAGAAGCTAAAGAGGAAGACCCAGAGACAAAGGAACCTAGCCCCCAACCTAAATTGGACTCCTATTACCTGTTTATTGAAGGAGTTAGGGTAATAGCTCAAAATTTTTCCATCCCACTATTCTTCGAGCTTGAGAAGGAGAGGGCTAGAACCCACCGATGGATGCAAATCGCCAAATCAAAGGGGGTGGAAGACATTGGGCACATGGAAGAGAAACTCAAAGAAATGGATAGAGAGCGAAGTGGCTTAAGGGATAGAGAAGCTATAATGAGAAATCAACTTGAGATAGAAAATGCATGGCTGAGGGGACAGCTGCGGGAAAGAGAGAACCAACTAGCATGTATGGCCAACCTCTCCTTGGAGGCAATCCAGTGTAGGATGCCAGCTAAATCCTATGCTATTTACCTCAAATAACAATGGTTGCAGTTTCATATTAAGACACTAGCATAGAGGGGAACCATTCCATTTCAGGACTACAATCAGTTTATTGATCTTTATGATCAAAGTACACTAGAGGATAGGGCCAAAATGGCTAAGTTTTATTTGCACAACATGGCCCTCACAAACATGAATGTTTGGGACCCTAATGCTAAGCTAGGAGATCTACAATTAATGGCTTTGGCATCATGGATGAACCATGAGGAGTCAAGAGTTGCAGAGATGAAAATGATATTGGCCAGAGAGAAAACTAAACCTCTTTTGATCAGAGCTCAACAAATTATCCTTAGCTGGCACCTAGATATCTTGTTGCCCAAGAGCAAGCAATTTCACATTTTGAGGACATGTTTAGGCTACTAGGAGATGATAGTATACATGCTTTCCTAGGAATATGGAACACACTACCACACAACTTAAAGATAAGAGAATATCACTCCCCTCAAAGGTTGAGAGAGGCACTCAATAGGACACCTATGTATAAGCAATCTATGCAAAGGTTGAAGGTCAATTGGATAGGCCTAAAACTCAGTCCACCACTACTCTTAGGGATGCTAGAATGAAAAAAAGAAGAAGAAAAGAGATAGTGGGAAGAAGTAGAAAAGAAAGCAAGCTTCTATGAACAAGAAGAGGAGACCACAGCAAAGGCATGGGATGTCAGAGAGTCTACCAAAGCCATGAAGGATATGGATATTGACTAAGTTTCTCAGAGGATGAGCAACACTTTCAGTAGGGGGTGATGATGAGCCTCATCATTGGGTAATTATATGGGCCTTAATTCACCTCCTAGATTAGTAAAACCAACTATTCTCATAACTTATTGCATACTTTTGATTATATTTTGTTTATGAGATGAGTTAGAGTTGGATATTTTTCTTTGTGGTCTAATTTTCATTTAATGCAGGATTAAAGGATAAAAGCAAGGAATTTTGGCAAAGACCAAGGTCAAAACTCAAATGGGACAAGGGAGAGGGATTATAGGAGGTAAATCCTCCTCATTTACTACCCCTCAATTCAAATATCCCACCATCAACTCAGAGTGCAAACAACCAAATCATGAGGACTAGAAGGTAGCCGAGCAAGTGAAAGACAAAGCACCAGTTTATCTCGAGTTTGGGAGCTGAGCCTCCCTAATTTTAAGGAATTCATTGGGGACTTCATATGTATAAGTAGAGAGGCCTAGGACCTCAGTAGGATTCGAATTCTTGATTGTAAAACTCTACTATATTTTCAAGTTGCAAGACTTGTGATAGTTTTTGATGTAATCCATTGTTTTGGTAATAACAATGAGTTTTGTCTTGAGCCAACACTGAGTTAAATCAGAAGGCTAAATATCTTGGGTTAAGGCCCAACCTTAGTAGCCAAACCTCCTCTTTATTGTACATGTATGCTAGTATAGATTCATAGCTTAATTGTTCATTTCCTTAGTAGATGCATTTCCATTACAACAGTATAGATTAGATTGGTTGTGTGATAGTTTTCTTCAATTTGTGCCTTCTTTCAAGTAGTATGTTAGCACAGAGAAAAAGGATCACCACAAGGTTGTCATCAGGTGTCTTGGCCTCACTTCCTCCCTCTGGGACCATGACTTGAGGAAGGAACCCTTCAGTAGCCCAAAAAACACAGATTTATAGTTCTTGTATGAGCTTTGGAGTTTGTTGTCTTTGATTCAGTATTTGATTCATGTTGCAAGGCAGATTTCATTGTCATCTTTTTCCACCTCCATTTATGCAATACAATCTCACTCATGCTTTCATTCCCTTCAACAACTTTCTTCATTCATAATATAGGCAATTGATTATGCTTTTCTAGTTTTTGAAAATATATATTGTCGCATAGTTCTTGGAAGACACATATGTTTTAAGGAGAGCAGGTACTTCAGGAGGAGACCTAGAATTCATCACCAGCAGCCAACTTCCACTTCATCCACCTTAGTCGTCTCTTGTTTCACCATCACCCTCCCTATTTTTTCATCATTTTTCATTGAAATTCCCCTAGATACACTAAGCAAATCTAGCCATCTCTTATCTTTGAGATTGACTCCTGAGTGCTCCTAGACCTTCCAACACCCCATTCCACTCATCACACACCTTTCCCAAGATTCCAAACACCTCTAACACCTCATAATTAGCTCTCGTTTGTATCTTGTAGGTTTTCTATAATTCCTACAAGATCATCCTGTAGGTTTTCTTGAAACATCCTATTTTGAGGCCGAATTGATGGAAACCCCTAGGAAGTCATAAAAATCCTCCTAGGACCCCTCCACACCATCCAAACACTTCATAAACTTCTATCCATCCTCAAACACCTTCCATCCACCTGTCGCATCCACAAGAACGATTAGTTTGCATACTTGATTCTGCCTAAAAAACCCAAAAAAAAAGTGAAAACAGATTTAGTTTAGTTTTTTTCTTGCACATTAGTATGGTTTGATGCTTTTTACTTCTGCAACTTAGGTACTAGAAATTGTTTAGTGTTTATTTAGCAATTCTGCCTAGCATAGCTCCTTAAATGGTTAATTAGGGTATGGTGTGATTTAGCATTACATGTTGCTTTTTTTTATTACTGCAGTAGAGTAGCTCTCTTAGAGTAGATTTTCCCTTATTCCATCAAAGAATCAAGCTTCTTCTAACTCTATAGAAGTATGGCTTGGAACCCCAGTGGTCTCTCACTAGCTAAACAGTGACAACAAGCAAGACCATCACTTTTACTTGTGCATACAACAGTGTCACCTCCAATTTTGTACGAACCCTCGGTTGATAAGTAAAGCTGGTAGCCTAGGAGTTGCATCATCCTTGTTGCAATACTGGATATCATCACTCTCAATAAGTCGGGATCTTGCTTCTGCCTTTGAAATAAATAAGTCCATATGCATATTTCTTCGAAAAATAAAATAAAAATGAAAAATGAAAAAAATAATAAATAAGGTGAAAGAAGAGAAAGGATTCCTGCGCAAAGAGGTGATGCAAGTAACTCCTCCAGGGTACTGACCAATCTCACTGGCAGTGGAGCGATGCCTGTGCCCCTGAGTGACTCCACTGGGGTACTAGCCAGGTCTACTGGCAAGGGAGAAACACCAAATATGAAACTAAGACTCTGACATGTTTATTAATTATGCACCAATATACCCCTCATCCCTAATCAACACAATTGACTTGACTTGGCTTGGAATGTGTTCTGACCGATCAAGAGGATGGCAGGGACTATATCTTTAACTCAAGCTTAGTGTTGAAGCCATGATGATTGAAGAATCAAAAAATACTTCCTGAGGCATTAGACTCTCTTTTCACAAGCAAGGTCCATACAGAGAGCTGGAGTTCTACCAGTGTTTCGCCAATGTTGTAGTGGCTACAACCACCCTCCAAATTTTTTCCTTTGCTTCATTTTAGATTCTCCTGCCTTGAAATCATTGTAGCTATTATACACTAATCATGTACTTGTGTTTATTTGTTTTCATCTATCATTTAACAACTTGTGTTTATTCATTTGTCTCGTTGGTCAACCACAAGAACATCCAACACTTGGTTCACATATAGTCAATCAGTTGTCTGGAAAAATTGTGTCATCCTGAAGGGCATCTTGTTTTCCCCTCAAGAATTGTATAGAGTGGCTCAGTAGCTTCCTTACACTCATAAATTAGGTAGATCAAGGCAACAAGCCTTGCTCTGAAAATTGTGCAGAGAAGGCCAACCAACACTACTCTCCAGAAATGTGCAATTCTAGCCAACTGGCACTGCTCTCCAGAATTGAGCAGAGTAGGCTAGGCCATCTGCACTACCCTCTAGCAATAAGTAGAACTGGCTAGCTTCACTACTCTCTAGAAATGCGTAGAGAATCCTAGGCTGGTTGCATTATTCTCCGGAATTGCACAAAACTAGCCAGTTGCACTGCTCTCTAAAAATGAGTAGAGCAACCCAGCATCACTGCTCTAAAAAATTGTGCAGAGCTGGCCAGCCATCTAGGGCCACTCAACCCAGCAAAAGCTTAGAATTTTTCCCTCATTGGTTGTCTGTCGCAAGTGTCGGTAGGTTACCTGGTTCCCCCCAGAACTATACAATCCTTCCTTGCATGCCGAGCAGCTTTTCCTAAAAAATAAAAAATAAAATAAAAAAAGCATCCCTATATTTTAGGGACTATTTTCAATAGCATGAGTTACATGAAAAATTCTATTTTAGAAACTCCCCTCCAAGTATCGCTTTTTCCTAGATTTGTGGCATGTGCATCATAAACCCTAATTTCAGAAAATCTATTTAAATGATACCTCAATTCTCATTCCTCACATTCGATCTTATAGCTATGTAATTTTTGAGGCATCTAGAAACCTTCGGCACAGTCGGCACAAATTTTCCAAGTAAGTTTTGTGTTTCATGCCTTTTGCTGCTTTTTCTGTCACCTTTTAGTTTTTGGCTTGTATGATTGTTTGTTTTTGCGGGTTTGTCAAATGATTGCTGGCTTTTCAATGTGTTTTAGCTTATAGAAGTGTTGTTTCAAGTTTTTCATTACCTTTCCTTAATGTCACATGCATAAAAATTTTCTTGCACTCACAGTGGTCATTGTGGCAACTTGCTTCATGACCTTCTTGGTTTTTTCATTTCACTGATTTATGCATTTGCTTGAATTGCATGCATGTCTATTTCACTCATATCTCCACCAACTTTGCACACACACTTATTACTTCACATTTTCAAGTTGTCATTAGGCAGATCCGAGCTGTCTTAGCCTAGATCTTGTTTCTCTCAACATGCTCTATGCATTCTTGGTAGTCAAGGCTCTGCCTCACCTCCAAGAATTGCATAAAGGATGCCCACACTAGCTCCTATCTCTGCTCTACGCATTCCTGGAGACAGTGCCCTAACCTGCCCACTAGAAATATGCAATTAACAGTTCCAGCGAACAACCCAACCTAACTATTCTGCGCATTGTGTAGTTTTAGTTAGTAGCCAACCTCACCAGACTGCGCATTGTGCAGTTCCACTCAGCAACCATCCTCACTGGTAGTTGAGAGTGCACAATGCACAGTTCCAGCTGACAGTCTCCCAGCCTCCCAGAGTCAATGCTGCACAATCCTTGTTACAAGGAAAAGGGTCTACTTAGAACTTCTTATCCCACTAAGGTGTGATAGCTGCCTTAGAAACAAACAAAGATAAGCTACTTTCATTTTTCCTTTATGAAGTATAGATAGAGAGGAACAAAGAAGACCAACCTCTGTCTTGCGCTAATCTCCTGGTTCGATTCCTCTCTTCCTTGATAGTCTTTCGCTACTTGTTCCCTTGCACGCCCAGCTTCACAGAGTACCTGTAAGATCACAGTAGCACAACATTATACAAGAACATGGATCTATAATCATAAACAATCTAGGATTAGATGTAAATTGATCATACAAATGCAACAAACATAAATGACACAAGAGTATGGAGGAAAACTTGAATAGCTTTTATTAATAAACAAGAAAGAGCCAAGAGGAGTTACAACCAGTTGTTCTGACCCAGCATCAACCTCTCAGCAAGGAAGCCCTTCTTCACCTCATACAAAGCTTAGATCACCCAACAATCTGATGTTTGTCTCAAGAAACCAACAGCAATTCCTTACAATATGCAAAACTCCAGCCTCTGGATCTCTGGGATGAGGGATCCATATATAGATATCTGTAAGGGGGATGAGTCAGCTTGTGATTTGATTAGTGTCTTCCCTCTGATAGTTCTTGCTTCCACTTGGAGATTGATGATCTCTTACTCATCCTTGGTCAAATTCAGAGAGGCAAGTGTCACAGGAGAAGTTTCTGGAAGCTTCCATTGCCTCTCCACCTCGCGGAATGACACTACCATTTGTCATTTCTTGCCCATCGCACCCCATAGAAGGGATTTTTGAAATGCAACGCACCAATACAGTGTATTTAGGTGAGATGCAATGCACTTGGCTTGTGGAGCAGCTGAAATGATCCTGTTTTGACCAATTCTGAGCAGTTTTTCATGGAGAACTTCTGGGAGAAGCTGTAATCAGTTGACCTTGTTCCTTTAGGGGTTAGAACAACACTTTTAGGGACTTAGGAGCCCTTGGTTTATGGACATTTCATGCTTGGGGTTGCAGTGCCCAAAAATGTCTATAACAGTTGCCCCCTAAAGCATGAGGTCGTTAATCTTTTGATGTCGGGTGAAATGCTTTATTATGAGGATCCGAAGTTCTTTCAAGTTGGGAGGAGACCTGTAATAAGATACAATACAATACATTATCTTCATAATATTTTCATGATCTAGCTGAGGTGGGCATTCCCATGCTCAACTTTATAAATTCATTTTCATGTACATAGGACAGACAATCGTCTGAGTGTAGACTGATGATTCTGATAGAGCCATCATCCCTTTGATTGGATGATTATCTGTGTAGCAATGATGTACATTTGATGTCTTTATTTTCCTGAATATATATCGCAGCCCGGATGGATGAAACTAGATCCGGGGTCTTCAATCTCATTCGATCTTCACTCAAAGTACAAGTCTATCCATGTGAGAGATGTTCTAGAGTCGAACATGGAAAGACATCGCCTGATTACCAGCCAATGATGTAAGCTGTTAACAGGCGCGAGAGGAATCACCGATAATGATAATGACCCTCAAGGTACTGCAGTACAATTTACGTGGTGTGAATAAAGGACTTGGCGTCGAACACCACGAAAAATCTTTCGGTTGAAGGCCATTGATGTAAACCTGTCGCCAGAAGTGAGAAACTTGCCATTGAGGCATGCAAGCTTCAAAGTACTGAATGGGGTGTTCCTAGATCAACTTCTTGGATAATGAGTTGATGTCGACAAGAAGTGATCCGTCATAGGAGGGCCTTAATGAATCCCACATCAATGACACGGAACGGAGCAAATGATTTTAATGGAGGTGAAAACGATCTGGTGATATAAGGTTCAGGGTGTCGGTCATGAAAGAATGGAGTATAAATGTATTGTAGTGGGTGAGACACAGGTGAAATCTCTGAATGACTTCTCTTGAACATATCGGCGACACTGACGTGATGGATTGGTAGCATTAACCCCAAATGTGGATGGTATGATGGGACCATGGTGATGTGACCGGTGAATGAAACAACCCAACCCGACTTGGATGCGGAGTGAAAGTGTCATGTTCAAGAGCGACTTGCTACCAACAAAGTTTCTTCAAGTTTTCTTCCCAATTTTTCCCAGTCATTGCTGACCAGTACCTCTTTATTTTTGTCAAGCTTGAGGAGGATAACATATGCTTGTTCTATAATTTGCCCTTCGGGCAAACCTATCGCTATGTTTTAACGAGCCTAGCGATAGTGAAACTTGTTCTCGTCTATAGACAAGTTTGTCGCTATTAAAATTTTAACGAGTTTAACGATAAAGATAACTCGGTCCTTTTCAATTTTAGAGAGTCTGAAAAGGAACGTAAAGGAAACTCCAAAATTCCTTTTTCGTCATCTAATCCCTTAAGTCCGAAAAAGTATAAAACAATACAGAAGGGATGAATTTTCGATACTTTTAACGAGCCGAACAAAACAAGCGCTCGATCTTTTTGTGTAATAATCCCTCAGGTCCAAAAAGATTAAAATTTAGAGGAGGGATAGCACTTCTGGTCTCTTTAACGAGCTGGAGAGGCCAATGGCTCGGCAATCTTTTCATATTTTACGAGTCAATTGAAAAGAGCTTAAAGGAGACTCGTCTTTTGAGGAACGAGTGATAAAATGGGTAGCTACTGATTCCAGGTAAGGCTTGGAATTTTCCAATCACGGCAGTGTTACAAGGATGGCTAGTGAGATCACTCTTCGCAGCTGTTCCTCAAAATGGGTAAACAATCAAATGGAGGTGAATGATCGGCCAATGCAAAAATGGAGGTGACGGTGCAAACACGACCAAGGCTTTAAAGGCTGAAGTATTTCATTCACGATGGTTATTTACCAGAAATTGGTTCATTTTTTAATGAGCTTAAACTCTGGAGGAACATGTGCTCATTGCTTATGTTTATTTTTTAACAAGCATGAAGTCCGCGCTAAAACTGCTCGATTAAATGGTCTCTTTTTTACTTTACCATAAATGGCTTTGTTCTTTCAAAGATTGTACTGTATTTTCAATTGCTTCATCAAACTAGTCAGAAATGAACAATATATGCTTGAAAAATGAGTTAGAACACTAATATTTTACTTTGAACTACGTAAAAAGTAATGAAAAAGTGCTTTTACCTCTCATTTTACCATTTCATTTGAACTTTGGCTTGTTGGAGCTTTGGAGGTGCTTTCCCCTTTCGATTTTCATCAGCTGATTTCGGGAGATTCTGTGGACGATTCTCGGTGCCGTCTGGACCAGGTAGGAGCTAAACTTGAGCTCTTTCATTTCATGCTTTCCATTTTGCATTCTGAGCTTGATTCCCGGTTTTTCTGAGCCTCTGGGGTTTGAAAAACTCGTTCTGCCTTCAGCGCACCCTCTGTGTATCGAAAGGTGTGTTGGATGTTGGCCTGTCCATTGGCCATCTGACATGCAATGCACCCAGAGCACTACTGTAGGTGGGATGGGTGCAAAGAAGGAATTTTATGCACAGTTTTTGATGGAAATTTTGCCTGTTTCTTACCAAAATCAGGATCTAACTCTTCTCTTGTTTTTTTTTCAGAGATCTTTGGAGTAAGATGACTATTACATGGCGAGAACGTGAGCATGAAGAAGAGGACATGCTTGCCCTACATGATCCGGTTACAGTAAACGCACTGCGGAACTGTGGCTTGCTGAAGTTTTTCCGCATTTCTAGCATGAGACAACAGATCAACTTACTGCAGTATTTGCTCGATGCTTGGGATCCTACCAACCAGGTGTTCCAGATCAGGGGCAAATCCATCCCCTTGACTGTAGTGGACATCTATTTCTTGACTGGCTTGTCGAGGCGGGGTGCCCCCATCTCTTTATCAGGTTCGGCCCGAGGAGGTGAATCTGTGAGAGATTATGTTCGTCGGTATTGCAGAGAGGGATCTCAGCCGAGTAAAGACGGCAAGATCATCATCCGTGATGTCACTGACAGGTCCCTCAGGACTATTCTGTTTTCTTTTGGTTGGATGGCTGGTGGTGCGGCTCTTCATGTAGCCAACTGATCTTATATGCAGTATGCCTTGGAATGCCTCCAATCGAAGGTGTTCAACTGGTGCGACGCAGTACTTCTTGTGATGAAAGAACAGTTGACCAAGGTAAAGAGTGGGAGGTTGAAGAACTTTGGGTATGGTTCTATTTTGACTGCCTTTGCCTTGGAAAAGATACCACTGATGCAGCCGCAGTATATTGCACTTGATTTACCTTCACCGACTGAACCACGTATGCAGAGATGGGTCGACCATATGTCTAGGCATGCTGGTCAGTCTCAGATTTCATTTTCTGATACCTTCTTTGGGTGGTTTGATCGTCAGGAGATGGTTTACTCCGAGTATCCATATGCTGGCATGGACTTCCGGGGTGACCCAGATTTAGTACTGCTGGATGGCGAACAGTGGGGCGCCATTGGTAAATTCTTTGACCATATTCCTGTTTATCGTTTTTCTTTTATAATGTCCTTGTGCTTTATTCTATCAAGACTTTAACCAAACTCATGTGTTCATGCAGATGTTGGTCCCGTTCGGCCAGTAGTACGCCTGAGAGTGCCAGCTACCGCCCCAGCAGGAGAGGCTGTTGGAAGGGCTATCCTTCGCGACCTCGATGTGGCCGAGACTCTTGCGGCATTACAGGAACAAGTTGAGGGCCTCACTCTTGGTATTCCAGATGTGAGGACTGATGAGCTGCCCTTGAGGTTGCAGCGACATACTACTGGTGTGCCAAGACGATGGACTCGGCTCCTACGCATGATCGCACAGGCTGTGACTTGCTATCACGAGCATCATTAGACTAGGGTGCCCCCTAGCGTTTTGAGTTTTTTGGTCATTTGACCAATTTTGTCTTGGTTACAGAACATTATGTGTAAACCATAAACAGTTATATATATTTTTGATTTTCAGAGTTTTATTTTGGTTAAGTTATATGATCCAAATGCAAATATTGATGGTATGCTTCTTTTTATAAATGTTGCAAATGTCTATCTAACACATAATTTGCCAATGAGTCAGTTAATGTGTTTAAGTTTCTGGAAATATGTTGATATTGAATAAAATCAAATTGTCTTTCCAAAATCTTAACCCTTAGGAACATGCGATAAATAGCTGGATTTCGGACAGAGTAGATACCAGTGAGTTGTAGTATGACGAGTTGTGAGTCTAGCCTGACAATCAGTCGGCATATACCATGTGTGATGGCATCAGAGAGAAGTTCTATCAACGCGCTATATTCAGCGATGTTATTCGTTGATCGACCAATACATACCCCTCTGAAACTTACTAACTCGCCGCTTGGATCAAAAATGGCCCAGGCCGTGGAAGATAGGTTCCACGAACTACGACTTGCTCCGTCGGCATATCCAACACATGACTCCAATAGGTTTGACATCTGCAATAAATGTAAAAAGTGGATTACTTGACCAAAATAAACACTTTAGCGAAAACAAAAACATAACAAAAGCATACAGGTTACCATACTGAATTACGCATAGTAACGCTTGAGGTACAACCCGTTACGAGGTTGCGCCAGTGGAATTCCGTCATAATCCATTAACTCGTAGGCTCCTTTTGCTAACACTCGCTTAACAATATAGGGGCCCATCCATAAGGACTTAAATTTACCTGCTCCCAATTTATCGGATTCTTGGTCATAAAGCAAGACCAAGTCACCTTCTGAGAAGACATGGGGTTTGACATTTTTGTCGAACTGTGCTTTGACTCGTTTCTTATGGGCTTCATTAGCCAAAGCGGCGTCACGACAGGTTTCATCCAATTGGATTAGTTCCAAGAAACGAGCTTCTTCTTCTGAAGTTCCGGGGAGGAGATCAATTGCGAGTTTGAGGGACGAGATTTCACACTGGATTGGTAAGACTGCTTCCAGGCCATATACCAGTTGAAAAAGTGTAAACCCGGTTGCATTCCTTACCGATGTTCGGTAAGCCCACAAGGCTGAGTACAGGATTAGGTGCCACCTTCTTTTGTGAACTCCAATCATCCTTTGCAGCATGCGCTTCAGGACCTTATTGATTGCTTCAACTTGGTCGTTGGCTTGCGGGTAATATTGAGTAGAGCTGTCGTGAGACAACCCTAGTTTGGCAGCTAATTTGACCATCATGTGATTGCGAAAATGCGATCCATGATCTATGACTATAGCTTGTGGGACTCCGAATCTGGCGACTACATGATTGAAAAAGAAGAGGGCAGCTATTTCACCAGTATTATCTAATGTAGGCATCGCCTCAGCCCATTTGGTAAAATAGTCAACTGCGACTATGATATACCCATGCCCCCCGGTCGAGGTGGGGTTACATGTCATGAAATCGATGCCCCATTTGGCGAATGGCCTGACAGCAACTATTGGCTGTAGAGGTGTGGGTGGTCTTCTGGTTTTGCTATCGAAAATTTGACAAGCATGGCAACTTCTGACTGCGTTTATGCAATCTTTAAACATTGTTGGCCAGAAGTATCCTGCTCATAAGATTTTTTGCGCTGTAGCATAACCGGATTGATGCCCCCCACACGCGCCTGAATGGCAATCATTCAGGACTTTTTCGGCCTCCTCATGCGTGAGGCACCTTCTCAGAACTGTATCGATACCACGACGGTAAAGTGTATCACTGACGATCATGTAGTCTTTTGCTTGGTATCGAATACGTTTTTGTTCAGAGCGAGAGGTATTTGGCCTATATTTTTGGGTTTGGAGATAAATGATTATATCCCCATACCACTGATTGCTTGAAGATATCAGAAACAAACTTTCGTCCACGATCGTTTCTTCGGATGTTTCATCGTTGGACGACGATGGGAGATCGCATAATAATTCTACGAAAACCAGAGCTTTCTTTGACTTGGATTTTACAAATTCCAGATCAAACTCTTGTAGGATTGCTATCCATTTTGAATATTTGCCCCCCAGCAACTGTCGCGACAATATATAAGTCATGGGGTTGCAATCTGACAGAATGGTAGTTTTTCGAAAGAGGACATAGTTTCGAAATCTCTGTATCGCTTGAACAGCTGCGAGCGCTACTTTTTCAACATAAGAATATTTGCTTTTCGTATCATTTAAGTTTTTACTTAAATAATATATAGGATGTTCGATTCCGTTGTCTTCTTGAACTAAAACCATTGCGATGGTCGTATCCGCTGCAGCTAGATACAGGTTAAAATCTTTTTGATAATCAGGGGCGTACATTAATGATGCTTTCATTAGGGATTCTTTTAAAGCATCAAAGGAAGCTTGCGCAACCTGGTCCCAGACAAAGGGTACTTCCTTTTTCAAAAGACGCGTATAACCTTTAGCAAGTTCGGCGTAATTTGGAATGAACCTCCTCAGAAAGTTTGCTTTCCCTTGGAGTTTCTGAATCTGAAGCAAATTTGAAGGTGGAGGCAAATTTATGATTGCCTGAACCTTACATGGGTCAAGACGAATCTCGTCCTTTGAGACTACAAAGCCAAGTAAACGACCAGAACTGACGCAAAATACACATTTGTGTGTCGTATCTTGTAGTGTTGGCAACGTACAAATATTGCTCTTAAATGCTGCGGATGATCAGTCCGCTTTCGCGAATGAGCCGGAAGGTCGTCGAGGTATGGTTGAACGATGTTTTTGATGTCATGGAAGGCATAGTTCATTGCCCTCTGAAATGTTGCCCCTGCGCTCTTTAAACCAAAGGGTAATTTTCGATATGCGAATGTGCCCCATGGACAAATAAATGCAGTCTTTGACTGGTCCTGTGGGTGGATATTTATTTGATTATACCCAGAGAATCCATCCATAAATGAAAATATTTCGCATCCAGTGCATTCATCAATTATCTGGTCGATGAAGGGTGTAGGGTAGTTGTCTTTTGGACAAGCTTGATTTACATCCCTATAATCGACGCACACTCTAATTGTTCCTTGTTTTTTCATAACAGGGACAATATTCGATACCCAATCGGTTAGAGGAACCGGGTAAATGAAACCAGCATGGAGAAGTTTCTCAACTTCTGCCTTAATGGCAGCGGCTTTCTTGGGGTGCACCTGCCGTAGCCGTTGTCGTACTGGTTTGACATCTGGATACATCTTAATTTCGTGTTCAACGATACTCGAGTCAATGCCTGGCATTTCATTATATGACCAAGCAAAGACATCTCTGAATTCGCGAAAAAGAGCATTATATATTTCCAGTTCTGAAGGAGAACAACATTTGCCAACATAAATATTCTCTACAACATCTGTTTTGGTCGAGATATTTATGGCGATAGTCTCTTCAATGTTGGACAAGTTTCGCTCGGAATCCACCGTGTTTATAGTATTTGATAGAAAATCAAAAACTGAAGGATGATAAAGGTCATCAGGAGTATCTTCTCCACAATCCGGAAGAAGGGAACGATGGTGGTAATCATCCCATGGTGCCCCTTCAATTATCATTGATTGAACAATTCCTTCGTCGGTGTCATGCACTCTCGACCAAGGATCTGAAGGGGTGCCATATTCCTTAGACCTATCTATCCAAACACTCGATGAGCGTTGATTTGGGTTTGCCTCCCAGGCCAGGAACATTGATTGCTACAATATTTCTGTTGGGCTTGGAGGCAAAACCATTGCATGATCCATGTCGATATCGTTTTCTGAGATCTTTTTAGAAGATATCATGTTGCAGGTTCCTACTGATGCTACTTCCGCCAAATTGATTGGAGGTGGAAGGGCAAAAGTTCCCATTAATACAGGGTCTTTTAGTAGGCCTACTCCGATATTTTGAAGCGAATGGGGGCTTCCATGGATCATAGGAATGCTTCCCGTAACTTGAGAACTATTGGGGAGGAAGTTTTGTTGATCGACGATTGTAATCCCCCCTTGAAAGGGAAATGCAATCTTCCTAAAATAGGTCGACACAACGGCAGCCATAGCATATATCCATGGCCTTCCTAGTAGGATGTTGTAATCAAGATTTCCGTCGATTACCTCAACATCTATTTCTACTGTTTTTCCTCCTAGTTCAACCTTCAAGTTACTTAGAATACCATATGGGGTATATGTTCTTCCATCGAATGCTTTTAATGTCGTTGAAGATCGCGACAAGGTTGGAGATCCTAAAGTTTTCCAGCAACTCATCGACATAATGCATGTAGATGCCCCCTCATCAATAATTGTTCGATGAACAGTTTTGTTGAGGGCTTTCACTTGAACAAGGAAAGCTAGTTGAGCTGGTAATTGAGGATCGTATCCTTTATGATCGAAGGATACAAGATTGGAATCCTTTGGGTCTATCCCACCAATGGCTGATAATAAAGCCTGCTTTTGGGATGGGCAATTTTGTAGTACTTCAAGAGTCGACATAGCGGATGGCGATTGGGCCAAATCTTTCACTATATTATAATGTTGTGCTGCTCTAGCACGAGGATTAAATGTAGATTTGTGTACTACTCCCTTTGGCGGTTTTATTGTCAATTCAGGAATGATGGGCAGCGCAACTTCTGTCGAAGTTGTTATCGAACTACTAGGTTGATCTTTATCCTTGTTGTTCGACAGCTGTGGATTCCCATAATCTTTGTTCCTTGTCGATATCAAAGCATCATTTTGCTGTTTTGAAACCGACAACATTAGCACTTGAGACGGGGAAGCATTTCCGCTGTCAACCAGATTTGTTCCTGGATTTGGAAACGGATCAGTTAACACTGTGGAGGTTTTTGAATTCTTGAAGAATTTTTTAAGCTCAGCTCTGTGTGGACAATCTAGTGTCCGATGATCCTCATCGCATATCATGCATGGAAATTTTTGTTTCCTATTTCCAGGAGGGTTTGCAGAAGATTTTTCAGGAGATGATTCCTCCTGTTTTTTCTTCTTCCCTTTGCCTTTCTTCTTGCCCCCTGGTTGCTTGGTTTCTTTGCCTTTATCTGTCGATACGGCATTTACTTCCGAGGCAAGAAGTTCATCTTTTGCATTTTGACCTGAAATCTTACGGGCCTTTTTGGATGTAGCCTTTGTCGATTTCGTGTCTGTTGCGCCAATCACGCCATCGCCGGCATGAGAGTCATTGTTTGATTTAGGAGGAGGAGGAACTGAGAATTCCGGTCTAGGGTTATCGTAGAGCGTGCCGGACTGAGTGTAAATCAAGTCCAAATATTGCGCACGAACGATAACTTGCTCTTCCGTGATGACTCCCCCTTTTGCCACATCTTCCGTGATGGAAGGTAGTAATGACTTGATAAACCATTCAGCTAAAAGCTGATCAGGAACATACGTTTTTACCATTCTACGACAACGTTGCCACTCATGTATATGATCAGATATGTGAGTGGCCGTCGTTTGTTTGAAGTTGGTAAGGAGTTCTGTCCCCGTTTCGTACCTTATCGGTAATCGAAAATGGGTTAAAAAGGTTGTGGCTAGGGTACTGAAGTTGTCGAATGAAGCTCTAGGCAATTCGATATACCATTTTGCTGCCGGACCAGTTAACGTCCTCTGAAAAAGGAAAAGCCTAATCGAATCATCGTTTAGGGTGTTTGATGAACACCACAGATGAAAGGTCATCACATGATTCGACGGATCTTCACCCAGATTTCCATTAAGTTTAGGAATATCTGATGGAAGTTTATGCGGAATCGCTGGCCACCAAGGGGCGTAAGCGATTGGATCGTTTGTTAACCGATTTAAATCAGGTAACTCTAAAGTTGCCACGAAGGGTAACTGTTGATTCAGGTTAGGTGAAGCATACCTAGGATAAGATGGGATTGCCTGAGCAGTTGGTCTTTGCATACCGCCATAATGCATTTGATGCTGGTAACTTTGGTAGGGTTGGTGGGCATGACCATTGTAAAATGGTTGATTTTGACCGTTTTGAATATACGACTGCCCACTATTTGCAAAGATTTGTTGCTCAGAACCTTGGTATACTTGTTGGAATTGCGGTTGTTGGTATTGTACTAGCCATGGTTGTGAAGCCATGTGCTGTTGCCCAATACTAACTATTTGACCAAGATGAGGGGTAATTGTACCCGTCTGAACCTGTGTCATTCCACCAGTCGGCGATTGTGGTTGAGTTGCAGGGTCAAGGGGCTGTTGCATTACAACCTGAGAAACCTGAGGTTGGCATACAACAGGCAGCGCTTGAACTTGCGACACCATCACAATAGCTGGCGTAGTTGGTATATTTGACATAGGTAAGCATTGTTGCATCGAATATACAACTCTTGGTTGTTGAGGTAGTATCGGTACCCAACCGGTTGAAGTAATTCCAGCATAACCCGAATTTTGTTGTGAACTCCCGTATGGTTGTCCTCCTGGAGGGGATAATGAAAGGGCATACTGCCCCCCATACGGTGGTAATCCAGAACTCAAGGGAATTGTTTGCCCTTGAGGGCCGGGCTGCCCAAATTGACCTCCAAATGGATCAATTTGTTGAGACTCAACATAAGAGTTCCGGATATTATTCGGATGAACAAACAGGAACAGACCATACCGTCGAAATGGCCCCTGAGTGGGCTCCTTCTAGCGATTGAGAGCTAGTTGGGACAGATGGTATACCGGCGAACATTGTCGAAGTGATAGCAGGGAGTTCTGCCGTCGCTGTGTCAGACGACACAGTCCTAGATGTTGACGGTTGTTCAGACATTTCTAGTCTATCCAAAATATTACCTAGCGATTCTACAGGAGCTTCCGCTGGCGGTAGACTAACTTCTGATGAAGAAGGATACAGAATGATCCTGACTCCAAATTGCAATGGAGTACTAGATGGAGGATCTTCCACAATCTCTTCTATGAAAATCAGACCAGGTGGAAGGGGTAGACCGTCAGGTCCGTAAAATATTTCTGGTGCCGAAGAAGGTATGGAATCGGCAGCAACAAATGTTTGAGGAGCAAGACTCTCCGAACCAGTTGTAAATGGAACTGGTTCGGTAACACAAGTGTTTACCCTCAGACTAGGATCAGTACTATTATCCTTCTGTGGTTGCTGAACTTCTTCTGTAGAGGCAGGGATACCAGAAATGTTTGGAGTAACTGGAGTCTCTGATGTTGTTGGAACACTTGTTCTAACTTTAACAGGAGATTTGGAACCAGTTAAACGAGTTCGCTTTGTCCGTACTAGCTTCGATTCCGGAGACAAAGACGGTTGACTCGTAAACCTCCACGAATGACGGGGTTTCAATTGACTTTCTTCCACGATTGCAGATTACTCGATCAACTAAAAATAAAGGGGAAGTATGTTTCCGAATTAAATGAATTTTAGACGCTTTGACACAACTTGTTTTTTCAGTTTTTAAGAGTCGAGAAAAAACAAAAGATGACTCTAGTCGCCTTCGATTTTTAATGAGCCTGAAGTGACAAGTGCTCAGATGGACCTTTTCTGTTAAAGAGTCTGAAAAGGAACGAAAGGGACTGCTCTGGAAATCTAGGTAGAGGGATTACCAAACCAATCGCAAAACTGCAGAATACTTTTTACGGTACGGCAGTCAATCTTCCCGAATGCTGTGTTCAGTGCATTGCGATCGATAGGGCGGCAGACACGGCTTCCTATGGATAAAGGATTAAGCCTATTGTGGTCTCCCAAAATATACTCGACGGTACGTGGGAGCACAAGTCCGTACTGGCACTTATCGTCTTAAAGTGGAGGAATCACCCAACCATCAGTGAGAACAACAGTTACCAGGCTTTACGACGCCGGAATACGTCTCTAGCCTAGACTTCTAAATGTTGTGCGTTAGGTTCCAAAGCGTTGTTAGGTTCATTGAATTTATTTTATAGTTGATCTTGTTTATGAAGTTTGCCTTTCAGGTTCACCGTGAGATGTAGATGTAATTCCTAAAATGCAATCTAAGATGATAAACAATCTTTTTATCTTCTTTGTGCAATGAAAATCCTAGCTACTAAGGAAAGAAAGACAGAATCCTTTCACAAAGAGCAAAAAGCACACTCTAAATGCACTTTCCTAAATCAAACCAATCAGACTGTCTAAATGCAAATTCACATGCATGTATTTGTTTTCAACTTTCTTAGTATATGAATGATAAAAAGAAAGTTGATGCACAAATCTGAATTTCTTTTCAAGCGACAAATATCAACAAGTTTCTTTTCGAAATAAAAAATGGAGACGATCACTACACCTTACGATTTTGAAATGAATACTTGTTTTCGATACTAGAAAAATTACAAATTCAGACCAAAAACAATAGTAACAGGATAATCAACCATCAACAGCAATCAAACTCTTTCCTATGATCGAAATCGACACTTGCGACACTTTCAGATCAAAGGACGACAGTGCGATTATGTTACTTTTTGCAAAGAAGAACTGATAATGACTCAACAAACACACAAAAACATTTACAGTTCTTTTGTGCAAAGGAGGCGGAATAACAGCAAGGAAAAAGGGTTTCAAACAGACATATACTGATCACTGGTAGCAAAATTCATGAATAAAACTGGAAAGAATGAATCACAAAAACCAACACTGCTCAAAGCCTAGTCTGATCAGCGCACCTGTAACACAGGGAATTTGAAATGCAGCGCACCTTCTCCACTCGGGAAGTGCGCTGAAGTTCAGATTCTCAGAACAGTACCTGCGCTGGGCCAGAAATGAGACTTTGCTTGGGTTCCGGGTCACAGTTTGCAGTTCAGTTCATGGGTTTTGGCCGAGCAAAAGGTAATCAGTAATGCAACAATCAGGGGTAGATCTAAGGAGGATCTAAGAGCTATCACAAGGGCAATCAGAGAGTTTGTGAATCAGTTGTTTAAATCATAAACAGATCCCGGAGATGGACTGAAGTGGCATTTATCTACTTTGCATTTGCATAGAAAATGCAGTTCGAATGCTACTTGGCACAACTTCAGACTCCGTCTGTAAGTTTATGAAATAGACAACAAGGAAGCTAAACAAACAAACTAATTCATCCCCAGTAGAGTCGCCATTTTGTTACAGGGAAAAGTGTCTACTCAGAACTGCTTATCCCACTAAGGTGTGATAGCTGCCTTAGAAACAAACAAAGAAAATCTACTTTCGTTTTTCCTTTATGAAGTATAGATAGAGAGGAACAAAGAAGACCAACCTCTGTCTTGCGCTAATCTCCTGGTTCGATTCCTCTCTTCCTTGATAGTCTTTCGCTACTTGTTCCCTTGCACGCCCAGCTTCATAGAGTACCTGTAAGATCACAGTAGCACAGCACTATACAAGAACATGGATCTATAATCATAAACAATCTAGGATCATATGTAAATTGATCATACAAATGCAACAAACATAAATGACACAAGAGTATGGAGGAAAATTGGAATAGCTTTTATTGATAAACAAAAAAGAGCCAAGAGGAGTTACAACCAGTTGTTCTGACCCAGCATCAACCTCTCAGCAAGGAAGCCCTTCTTCACCTCATACAAAGCTTAGATCACCCAACAATCTGATGTTTGTCTCAAGAAACCAACAACAATTCCTTACAATATGCAAAATTCCAGCCTCTGGATCTCTGGGATGAGGGATCCATATATAGATATCTGTAAGGGGGATGAGTCAGCTTGTGATTTGATTAGTGTCTTCCCTCTGATAGTTCTTGCTTCCACTTGGAGATTGATGATCTCTTACTCATCCTTGGTCGAATTCAGAGAGGCAAGTGTCACAGGAGAAGTTTCTGGAAGCTTCCATTGCCTCTCCACCTCACGGAATGACACTTCCATTTGTCATTTCTCACCCATCACACCCCATAGAAGGGATTTTTGAAATGCAACGCACCCATACAGTGTATTTAGGTGAGATGCAACGCACTTGGCCTATGGAGCAGCTGAAATGATCCTGTTTTGACCAATTCTGAGCAGTTTTTCATGGAGAACTTATGGGAGAAGCTGTAATCAGTTGACATTGTTCCTTTAGGGGTTAGAACAACACTTTTAGGGACTTAGAAGCCCTTGGTTTAAGGACATTTCATGCTTGGGGTTGCAGTGCCCAAAAATGTCTATAACAATCTTGCCCAGCAGTCACTAGTTGTTGGCATTATGATGCATGTGTTGTACTTGATGGCAACCCACTTGTAGTAGAACAACTCACTTGTATAGGTAACTAGATGAATATACATAACTAGATGAATCTATAGGAGAGATATCATATGTGATAGAATACATGGCAGTTGTGTTTATAGATGCGACAAAATGCAGGGCAGTTCAAAAGGAATCAGTTCAAAAGTTATGTATAATGGAAAATCGCATTATAACAAGTCTATTCAAAGGGAAAAAAGTAATGTTATTGTTGGGAACAGGTCCTCTAGGGTCAATTTTGGAAAAGCCTAAGTTTTGGGGTTAAAGGCCCAAGCTTTGTATAAAGAATGTAAAGTCTCCACATTTTCTGGTCGCAGAGTGTGAAGATGTAAAGAGCCATCAAGGGTTTCCACCATTAGTTTATGTAATCTGTGTCAGCTTTATGAGATCCACCCTTGGTTCATGGACCATGGGATTTTATAAAAAGGGAAGTCTTAGAAGATTCTAAGGCATTTTTTAGTGAGTTCAGATATGTTTGGAGGAATCCTTGATGTAATGGGTCTGTGAGAGATAAGAGCGAAGAGTCTTAGTGTAGGAAAGAGGCTCTACAACTATGTGCACAGAGGCCTAGGGTAGAAGCCTGCAGCTGAGTGCGTGGACCCTTGCAGCTGTGTGCATAGGGTAGTTAGTGTTTGTAGAGGAGATCTCAACATCAATAAAGAGAATTATTCTAGAATTACCTGTGTATGAGCTATTTTACTTCTATTATGAATGCATGTGATTATGTTATGTTTTACATTGGGTTTATGATTTAATGTTGTATTGATGCGCAAATATATGTGTTTTACATTGTTATATGAACACAAGTAGGAATATTTGTTTACGTGAAGATAATCATAATCTATCTTGAAGTTATCTACTACTTAAGCTAATATGGGTAAATACAATAGTAAGACTAATTACAAAGGTGCTTAAGTATCTGAATAGCCTGTTTAGGGTACGCGAAAGACATTCGTAGACCTTTTCGGAGGTCTAGAGGACAACTAAGGGAAGTATATTGATAATCCCTAAAAGGCTTATCAATCTGCGTGAAGGAAGGGTTAGAGTATAAAGCGACATCACTACCATCTCAGGGTGCGAAAACTTGCATCCCCCCATACTGTTTCAGGTGAGACATCAGTTTGCACTCCTCGGATTGATGCCAAAAGGGCTAGTAGTGTAGGGATTTTCTTGGCTAATTAACATTGAACCTGGGTCAGGGCCCATCAAGCCAGAAAATGGTTCCGTTGCTAGGACCAGGATCTGCATAAAGAGATGTGTGATGTCGCATCACTGGAATCCAACTAAGAAGGAGATCGAACACTGATTGGATAGAAAGATCCACGAATTCACAGCACAAGAGAACAAGAATCCACTATTGACGAAAGACATATATCTGTACACAGAGATACATGAGATCTTCTTATGTTCCTTCCCTGTCGAATTATACGTGTGGATTGCGAAATTGGCAGATGGCCAAGGAAGGTGGAGGCTTAAAGGTCGAATAGTCTAGACCTCAAAGTTAGTGTGGAGATAAGAAGCCTTTGAATATAAGATCGCATGTGTTGTCGATCATTGGCTCAATTGTATCATAGGAGGGCTCATGACATAATTCGCGGTTGATACATCGGTTAGTTACAGTGAAGCAGAGCGCCACTTCTTTAAGGGGCCGTGAGGTAAGTATTTAAGGTATTTAAATACCTGGATTAAGATTCTCTTGTGTGAAAGGTGGGTTATGCAGCTATCTTGATGTTTGGGGCTATGCGAAGTGGAAATACCTTCAGTAACAGAGGGAAAATAGGCCCTAAATATAGCCTTCTACTTTAACCTTCTCTGAGTGATGACGAGGAAGCAACACAGGCTTCTTCACAGAGTGTTGTTCATTTGATAAAGTGAGGGTTCTTGTGAATACCCCATCCAACCACATTGCCTCCATCTTCACCACCGCCGAATACACCTTCGCTTACACCACCATTGTTCAGTATGGTGAACTCAGTAAATATACCTGTGTTCAAGGGCTTGGGAAATGAGGATCTAGACCAGTTTCGGTTTGTCTCAAAGGATGTATGGGAAGCTCAGGTTATCACAGATGATCAATTGAAGAAATAAACCTTGGTTAGTGCTTTGCAGGAACACGCACTAACATGGTACATTAAGTATTGCACTGATAACCTGATATCTGCATTGGCATATATTCAGACTACGTTGAATAAGGAATTTATTAGACCTATGTTTGAAGTGAAATCAATTATGGATTTCAAATAGATCATGATGAAACCTAGTGGGACACCTTGGGATTTGGATTAGAGATTGAAGTGTACAATCCGCAAAGCTAACATGAATATGATAGATGGGCAGTACCGCGAGTGATTTGTGGCTTCAATCCTGCCTCATCTAAGGGTTGCACTATCACAACAAAAGATTGGGACAAGGTGGAAGCTCTGGAAATTGTGATGAGATCGCATGAGACACTGATGCAAGATGCTAATTTTGGGGTTCAACATATTCATGCATAGTTGAAGAACCTTTGCCTAGAAATGTAGAGTCTGAAGAAGGATAGAACAATTTAGCTAGAGGTGTGGGAAGAAGTTTGGTGCCTCAAATGAAAAACTCGCGGGCATGACAAAGATCACTACCTAGTCTTCACGAATTATGTTCCAGTAGGAGGACCAATGCCTCTGAGGTTGAAGGCTCAAGTAGGGCCAAGTGTCAGGCCCACGCTATGGTGTGCTATCTATCAGGTAGCTGGGAAACATGTGACAGACAATTACCATTTGTTGTGGAAATTTATACAGATACCATAACAACTCTTCCGCAACTTCTGTCAATTGGTGGGTCATGATGAGTGCAATTGTCATAGTTACAAGTTAATGATGGATAGAATGCCTGCATATAGGGTGTAGGCAGAAACCTAGCTTCCAGACGTAGGTGCTGGGGAAGCGCGAGGTGAATATTAGGGGCGCGGATGAGGCTGGGTTGGAGGAGAACTTGCTAGAGGTCAGGTACAGGTCATTTATTACAACTGTGGAGGATCAGGACACTATGCGCAAGACTGCCCAAATCTGATGCATCTGTCATGCCCATATTGTACTCATTTTGACCATGCGACTGAACATTGCTTGCTTTTGCTAGCTAAGATACGTGAAAAGGGCGCACAACCTTTGCAGCCGACTCAGAACCTGCATATGATGAGGGTTAAGCCTCATGGAGAGGATCCCAAGGTAAATATTGTGTTGCAGGGTGGGATCACGAATGGCAAAGACAAGGGGAAGTAGCATGAAGAAAGTGAATGGGTCTGTAAAGCCCTAGAAAAGGAGGTTGTGTTTGATCTAAAGCATGCATGGGAAACATTTATGGAAGCAAAGAAAAGCTTTGCTAAAGCCTCTACCTCAAGAAGTCAGAATAAGCCAACTGAAGAGATGGACCCTTCCATGCTTACTACTTTCTTGGAGACCTGTATGAAGTTGCTGCACGATAGCAAGGCTATGAAAGGACTATAGGAACTGATAAATAAGTGTGCCGGGAAAGAAAACACTCCTGACAGGCCACACATAGTTAGTAAGATTGGTAAGCATAAGGCAAGAACGGGGTGTGAGATGAGGCTCATTGTGCAGATAGGGGAATATGAGATGGATCAAGTAATTCTAGATCTAGGGTCAAATGCGAATGTTCTGCCTAAACAGACATGGGAAAGGATGGGGATACCTGCGCTGTAGTGGTATCTGATTCAATTAAGGATGAAAAATCAGCAGAACATTATCCCCATGGGAAGATTGCAGGGAGTAACAGTAGACATTGAGAGCGAGAGTGCATTTGCTGACTTCAAAGTGATAGAGATTGTGGATGACAGCAATCCCTACCCTATGCTCCTTGGGATCGGTTGGGCCACTGACATGAATGGGGTAATCAATTTGAAGAAGCACAAGATGATATTTGAGAAGAAATCACTCTGCGTAGTAGTGCCCATGACCCTACAGCAAGACCACACTATATTGAACCCTTTCACAATTATGAAAGCGATGATGACTTGGACTAGATTTATAAGATAATGGCGTGAGATCAAGATTGGGTGAATCAGACAGTGGATTGACATATTGCATGGGACCACAAAATATCCTACACATGAGATTGAGATGAGTAGTTGGAGCACTGGCATAATCGAATGCTTGAAGTATCTATGCTACGCTGTAATATGATGACCAATTCATTGCACTATGTATCATCAAAGATAAAAAATCCACCTTACTATGATGGTCTAACTGATGTTGATAATTTTTTGAATGCATTCGAAGGGGAAGTGTTGGAGAAGTATCGCTTCCAAGCCTTAGATTGGGCGCAGTATGCTACGCCTGCGAGGTGGTGGGGTACATACAAAGATAGTTTTGACGATTGGCGCTTATACAAAAATATGATGGGATTGTAGTTTCGTCACACACAAGTGCGGCTAACAAAAAAATACGATGGAAGGAATGACTTGTGTGATCACTTGGCCAAATGGACTAAGGTTTATGGAGTGGAGCCTCAGCCTGAATGGGTGCATCTATTTTTTCATACTTTGGATGTAATACCGATGAACTGGTACTTGGAAACATAGCTCTGCCATGGCACTAAAGAATGGGACATTTTGCGACAGGGATTCTTGATGACGCTTAGCTTTGAGGATGGGTTTTAAAGTATTAATGAGGCATTGCAGGAAGTTAAGGTAGCAATCTTCAGAGTACTGCAGGATCCCTTGGACTTAATTCAACTGGATTGGACCACCCAGCTGAGCCATGCGCTGGAGTGCTACAATGTGACTGTCGAAGAAGAGGACGAGGACCCAAGGAATATTAACACCCTAGAGACTGAAGGTCACCACAAAGTTGAAGGACTGCAAATTGAAAATCCATATATCACCACGCTGCTAAAAAAAAACACAAGTAAACATTGGGACAGAGGTGGAGCTAAAGTTTGCAAAGATTTGGGACTACTGGGATGACGCAATAGTAAATAAGGTTGAATTGCTCTATGAATACTAGGACTTGTTCCCTATGAAGTTCTCATACCTAAAGGGGATAATAGGAGACCTGGGGGTCATGAAAATTACACTAAACCAAGCGTGAAGTTGATCAAGCAAAGGCCTTACCACCTATTGTGGCCACCAACAACCCCCCTCTTTGTTTAGTATTAGCAATAACACTAAGAAAATGGGGACCCTTAATAAAAAATCCAAAAAACATTTTTATAAAAAAATTTTGTATTTAACTCCTTAAAACTATATCGCATCGCGAGAAGAGAATAAAGCATTTCCTTATGAGCATAATAAAATGCGAAGAAGCAACGCGAAATTCATCGCATCGCATACATTATGAAGCGCTCTTAAATGAAAATTTTAAGAAATCTCCGACGGCCGATGTGCGGCGTCACATATCGCAACGTCACATAAGCAGCACACAATGATTGAATGACTAAATGCGATGCTGCAATGCTGCGATCTGCGATTTGCGATAAATGCGATCTACGCTAAGCTGATCATGAAGCTCTGCGATGACACATCTTGATAATGCGATCCGCGATGCTGTGATGTGAGTCACAGAAATCACCCATCGCAAATTTTCCTTGGCGCAGTATTCAAGGAAAGCTGTCTGTAAACCAAAAAAATTGGGTGCACGCCTTAAAAGAAATTAATGAATGTACGCCAAAGTATTCAAGAAGGACAGTTTTGTGTTTTTCGAAGAGTCAGTTCGCTATGGGTGTCATAATTTCATACATTTCTAGAGATTAGAGCTTTCGTGTCAATATTTATTATCATTACTCTTTTCCTTTGTGTGAACTGCAGAAATAAAAAACAGGTAAGAACATGAAGCAATGTGCAGGAAACATCTAAGGAAAAAGGAGAAATCGTCAATGCTCAGAGAACGGAGAAGAAATGCCCTCATAAACGGATAACGCGTGCATGAGAAACGCAGATTCCAGAGTATCACTGAACAGATGCTGATATCAATAGGCCATTCAACACTCAGAGTCAAAAGCTCACAAAAGCAGCATGTTTATGAAAGATCCTGGAGCTTATGCCCAGTAAAGGAAAAAAGGCGCTAAAGAAGGAAAACGCACCAGAAAAGCCCGGAACAAAGAACAGAGGCAGTTTTCGATGCACGATTAGCGCCTAGCACTAATCGTGCATCGCTAAGAAAATTGTTCAGAAAGCAAAGTCCCTAACTTGCTTAGTCATTCGCAAGGCCGGAAACCAAAATAGCAAAAGCAGAAGCATTTTGAGAGAAATTTGGGTTATTACCAAGTATACACGCAGTAAATCCACCCAGCCAAAGGAAGATTCTCAAAAATATCTTTTAGTTCACTAGAAAGTGGTGCCAGTGCTTGCCATTTCTATTTTCGTAGCTCAAACAAAAGCAGAAGATGACCAGCCGACTCTTCCCAGGCGAATGTTGCATGCTCGCAGCACTGAGGAGCAAATACAGAAATAGTTAGGAATTAGATTCAATTTTTAGAAATAGTTTTGCTTAAGAAAAAGGGCGGTCATTTAAACCGTATCCGAAATTTATGTAATTAAGTTAATTAGTTAGCAGTATTTAAACCCTTCTCATGCATTTGGAGAAGGGTCCCGAAATTTGTCAAAAAACTTGTCCTCAGAACATGCACTTTTGCACCCTCGGAGGGGGTTTTGATGAATGGATGGATCAAGGTTTATTAATGTTTGCATTTGATATCTGCTACTGATGTTGCACTTCTGTACTCTTAGTAGATGTTATAGCAAGGAGAGATAAATCATTATTTCTTGAAGCTTATGAGTAGGACCAGTCATAAATGGTACTTTTATCTCTTGGCCATTTCTGCTTATATTCTTAAAGTGATATACAGTTTGTAGTTGTTTATATGTTATTGCATGAATGTGTGAGTTACCATTTGGCACTTTTGTACGGTGGAGCCATTTATTTATGTCTGATATATGAATAACTTATTATGCGATATGCTGTTCACAACTGTTTTGCCTAACTTTTTATGCAAAGTGGTTCATCTTAATTGATTTCCATTCTTGTGATAGCTGACTGATCTTTATTACCAGTTATTATTTGAAATCTCTTTAGATCGCATAATAGAAGAAATACACCCCGGGTTAGCATAGATTAGATGTGTTGTTTTTCATTAGATTACAATAGCATAAAGTTAGTTTAAAAGTTTGAATTAGATTAGCTTTAAGTATTCTTAGATCAGCAACATCCAACTCTACACACACACACACCCTTAGATTGGGAAACTGGTCCCATTATCCCCAGTCGGACCCACTATACCAAATGGATAAGGAGCTGCCAACCAAGGTCCGGACCGGGTGGGTATCCCCCTTGTTGTCGACCCGATTTTTGGGGCTTCAACATATTTGGCGCTAGAAGGAGGGTCCGAACTATGAATGGCACCTAAATCAAAATCTAAATACCATTCTGAGAGTAAATCACCCTCACCAACTCCCCCGACTTCCCCACTACGCTTAAATCCAGAGTCAGAATTCGCTTAAGTATTAACCGCTGCTACACACCCTAATATTTCAGACCAATCTACCATTGAACCCCCTGAAGTTCAAACTCTGATTCACAAACTCCAGGGATTTTCCATTTCTACTCAGAGGTCTGATAAATCTCAAAGCAGCGTGACTTCGCAGTACAATCCTGCTCATCCCCTGACCAGATTAACGAGTGAAAAATTTGGCATCCAGCCAACTGAATTCCCTCTCCCCACCAGGGAAAGAGTAAGGAAAACACCACAAGAGTCTGACAGTGAGACCCTTTCATCTACATCATCCATTTCAACTCCCTCATCGCGAAGTCAGCCACCCACACCTTCATTCCAAACCATCATCCATCCATCTTCCACAACCCCTCTTCTTCAATCATCTAAGATCATAGTATCCTCACCTTCCCAGCCACAGGGATCATCTTCTGCACTTTCATTCACTAGAAACTCAACGATGGCCCAGTCTCCATGGAACAATCCTGGGGTAGTTCTAATGCCTCCACCCTTGAGTCAAATACCGACCCATCCTGAGAAATGGCTACCCAAATTCAATCCAGAAGAAGGCATGCTAGCAGAAGAACACATAAACAATTTCATGCTTTCTGTCAATCTCAACGGAGTTACTAACGAAGATGCTGTTGTTCGACTTTTTCCCTATACAATGCAAGGAATAGCCGGGTCATGGTACTTTTCATTACCCTTCGGGTCTATCACAAGTTGGGACATTTTCCAAAGTCAATTCCTTACCAAGTTTGGTGATGACAGATCAACGGCAACGTTAATCAATGACCTATCTAATCTTAAAGCTGAGGCTAGAGAACCCATCAAAGATTTCAATTTACGGTTCAATAAGATCCTCAACAAAATTCCCACTGCTTCCCAACCCAGCGAAGAAGTACGATGTGAATGGTATATTACGGCCTTACCATCAAACTTAGCAATCTTCTTGGATAGGGAAAATAAAACAACCTTAGTTGAAAACTTGACAGAGGCGATAGCAGTAGAGAAACGTGTAATAGCCCTGGAAAAGAGATCTGCAATAGAGGAACGCAAGTCTAAAAAAGTCACCTTCAAGGAAGACTCCAAGAAGAAACAAACGAAAGACCCTTTCGACTTGGAAGGATTGCAGAAAGTATTAAAGACCATGTCCAATGAGATGATTGACATAAAAAAACAAGTAGCAGAAACTTCTTCAAAAAAGCCCTACAGAGCTTTTAAAAGAGGTCCTTCAATGGATGTGAAACCACCCAACGCTATTTCAAATGTCGAATCCAAAGAAGAGGAAGAAGAAGAAAGTACCACTGAAGGACAGACTGACGACGAAGAAGTTGTGGAATTACAAGGAATGTGGGATTTCATCCTCCCACAAGAAGAATATCAAGAAGCATTTCCGATTAGCACACGAAGCAAAAATCAACTTGATCCTCCCCAAACTACCCCTAAGCAGAAGAGCACAAGCTCTGCAACAAAAGATAAAGTCGCAACAAAGAAAACGACCGCTAAAGCGACTCAATCTAGCCCAGTCCAACCAGATCAAACAACTCCATCAAGAACACTAATAGTGTCGGATGAAATGGAATACAATATTATTGACGACATGAAAAAGACTAGGGCTAGTATTACCCTTTACGAATTGAGCAAATTGAAACATCAACAGAAGATAATGATGAAAGAATTACATGCCGTGCCTATTACATCTTTGCCTACAGCTGTAGCTTCCCACAACATGGGAAGACCTCCAACCAACACGATCAATAAGATTGATCCAAATGACATTGCCTTGATTGGAGGAAGATCAAGATCTCACACTCCCCCTTTTCTTCTTACTTATGAAATTTTCAATAAAAATGTGCACAATTGTTTGGTAGATTCTGGTGCTTCAACGAATATTTTACCCAGATCAATATGTGCCAAGTTAAATGTTCAACCACAAAAATCTGCAGTGCACATAGTTCAGCTTGATCGATCTCAAGTCGAAGTGATTGGTGAACTTAATCAAGTAACCATAAGATTGTCATCTAACCCGAAGGTATGTCAGGTTATTGACATTCTAGTGGCTGATATCCCAGAATTCTATGGCTTGATTCTTAGCAGGGATTGGTCCGAGAAACTCCATGGATACTTTTCAACCAACTGGTCACACATGTGGTTACCCTACAATGGTAAACCGAATCAAATAAAGGTTGAACGGGAGTTACACCAGAAGTACATAGTAATGGAATTGGAGGGAGAAAATGAATCAATAGCGTATAACAGCAGTATCATAGGCAATTACTCGGTAGATTCTTTTCTCGGCAATTTCAATGCTCATACATCACCTTACTTAGAAAATTCAGTTTTATCCCAAGTCGAAATTTTTTCCCAAACTGATAATTCAAAGTGTGTTAATTTTGTAGATAAACCTGTAAATACATCTTTGTTTTGGAAATTATATTTTGATGGCTCTAAATCTAACGAAGGAGCAGGAGCAAGATGCGTTCTGATTAGTCCAGAAGGAAATAAGACCATGCTTACATGCAGACTCAAATTCGATTGCACAAACAATATAGTAGAATATGAGGCCTTGGTGCAAGGCCTATACAAAGCAATCGGGTTGAATGTCAAGTATCTTCAAGTCTTTGGAGACTCTGAGATTGTCGTCAAACAGGTACGTAATACTATACATTGCCTATCAAGTCATTTAAAACACTATCAATCTTTAGTACAAGATATAACTGAGCATTTCATAGCATTCAATATTTCTTCAATCCCGAGACTCCAAAACGCAAGCACAGACCTTTTGGCTAACGTAGCCTCTAGGCTTATTCCCTCCGAAGAGTTTAGTCCAGATAGATTCTCAATAGAATTAATCTTTAGACCATCCATCCCTGACAACATTACAAATTGGAGAGTATTCAACGACGATCCTAATATTGTAAATATCCTCACTTCCGAAGGATCCTACTCCAATCAGATAATTGACGAAGACCATCACGATGGACAAATACAACAAAATGGCACTGATAATGCTATACCAAAATCGGTGGTTAAGTTAGAAGACTTATACAATCTAAAAAATCGGTTTAAAAGGTCTGCCAATTCAAAGCTCTACAGTTCAACTCTGAACTACGAATTAGTAAACCTAGGGACCGATGATAAACCACAAAACGTTACTCTAGGCATAGGCCTGGCCCCGGAAGAAAAACTAGCGTATATTCGTCTTTTGAGACAATATAAAAATGTCTTTGCCTAGAATTACGATGAGCTGAAGACATACGACACTTCTATCATTTAGCACACTATTCATATGATTGACAACGAAAAACCTGTCCAACAGAAACTGAGAAAGATCCACCCCAATTTAGAAAATCAGATAAAAACTGAGATAAACAAGTTATTAAAAGCCAGAATAATTTTCCCCGTCAGACATTCCAAATGGGTTTCCAATATGGTACCCGTTAGAAAGAAAAATGGAGATATTAGAATCTATATCAATTTTTGGAATCTCAACAAAGCCTGTCAAAAAGACAATTTTCCTCTCCCACCTATGGAACAGATATTACAGGCAGTAGCAGGCTCGGAACTGATGTCTTTCTTGGATGGATTTTCAGGATATAATCAAGTGCTGGTACATCCCGATGATCAGTTGAAAACCACATTCAGAACTAAATGGGGTACATACGCATATCGGAAGATGCCATTTGGTTTGATCAATGCCGGCGCTACATTTCAGAGAGCCATGGACATCGCATTCAAGGGTTTAGTCAATAAAAACGTAGTAATTTATTTGGATGATATAACAGTGTACTCCAAGAAGCGAAGCAACCATCTCAGAGACTTAAAACAGATCTTTCAACGATGTTTAAGGTATGGGATTTCACTTAACCTAAAGAAATCTTTTTTCGCATTAAGTGAAGGAAAACTTCTAGGATTCATAGTGTCAAAATCTGGTATTCACATTGAGCCTGACAGAATCAAAGAAATTTCTGAAATATCCCTACCTCATAATAAAAAAGCCATGCAATCTTTCCTTGGTCAAATCAATTTTGTAAAGATATTTGTCCCGGATTTTTCATGAATTGTGTCTCCTTTGCAAACCATGATTAAAAAGAATTCAAATTTTAAATGGGGTTAAGATGAACATGAAGCATTCAACCTGATCAAAAAAGCTATTATTAATGCTGCATATTTAGCAACCCCGAATTTCTCAGAATCTTTTATCTTATACACATTTGCCTCAGAGAAATCATATGCTGCGATTCTAACTCAAACAAATCAAGAAAAAGCGGAAGCTCCAATTGCATTTTTTAGCTCGAATTTACAAGGTGCTGAACTCAATTATTCAGACGTGGAGAAATAGGCCTATGCTGTTTTCAAAGCGGTCAAATATTTCAGACCTTTCTTACTTAAAACCCATACTAAGATCATAGTACCATTTCCAGCAGTAAGAAATCTTCTAGTACAGAAGGATGTGGGTGAGAAAAGAGCAAATTGGATCACTGCTTTACAGGAATACGACCTTGAGATCAAACCAGCGAACATTGTAAGAGGTCAAGGCTTCTGCAAAATGTTGGCTGGAGCATAGAAAATTCCTGAAGTCCCATCTGAAGAGGTACAAATGTATGAGGTAAACCTAAACGATGCAGAATCATTATACGCTGATATCATTTATTATCTTAAGAATGGGTATGCTCCATCACACCTGGATCACACTAAGAAAAGAGCTCTGAGATTGAAAGCTAAACAATATCAGCTCATAAATGATGTTCTTTTTAGAAAGAATTATGATTATGTTCTTCTTAGATGTCTTGAGAAAACTGAAGTTGAAAAAGTTTTGCAGGAACTCCACGACGGACCAACAGGCGGACACTATGCTGGAGATGCTACTGCACATAAGATCTTACGTGCAGGATATTACTGGCCTACGCTGTTCAAAGACTCACACAGTTACGTGAGGAAATGTCAAGTCTGCCAAACAACTGCTGGAAGACAAAAGAAGCCGTCCCTGCCACTACAACCGGTAAACATCGAGCAACCTTTCAGTCAGTGAGGCTTGGACATAATAGGTGAGATCATTCCTCACTCTTCTAAGCAGCATAGATACATCCTCACGGCAATAGATTATTTTACTAAATGGGTAGAAGCAGTTCCTCTCAAGACAGCTAATTCTGAAAATATTTTTGAATTCATAAATCAATTTATAATCACTAGGTTTGGATTGCCAACGGCTTTAATGTTTGATAATGCATCATACTTTTCTAGAAATGCAATGACTGAGTTTGCACTTAAAAGAGGGTTCAAACTAAAATATTCGGCCAATTACTATCCGCAAGGTAATGGGTTAGCTGAGTCAACAAATAAAAACCTAATCAGGATTATTAAGAGAATAGTTGACCAGAACCAAAAGAATTGGCACAAAGCTTTGGTAAATGCTCTATGGGCAGATAGAATAACAAAAAAAGCTTCAATTGGCACTTCTCCCTTTAATTTAGTTTATGGGAAAGAAGTGGTTCTTTCGACTCACTTAGTAATCCCCTCCTTGTCTTTAGTACAATACATCGATGAAGTATCTACTTCCTCCATACAACTAAGACAAATGGAAATAATTAAATTAGAAGAACAACGAGAACAAGCTAAGAAAACCCATGCTCATCACCAAGCGCTGATAAAATCCTCTTTTGATTCAAGCATAATGACCAGAAAAATTTTTCAGATGGGAGATTTAGTTTTGAAATGGGATAAGGCTCATGAAGAAAAGGGCAAACATATGAAATTTCAAAAGATGTGGCTTGGTCCTTTTCAGATTGTTGAAGTCATAGGTCCATCAACGTTTGTGTTGCAGGATTTAGCAGGTAGAAGGGATTCTTTGCCTGTTAATGGACAAATTCTCAAAATATACTTTCCATAGAAGATCATTCTTCTATTTTGTAGAATAGTTTTGGTTTTTCTTTTCTTTTTCATAATAAAACCAGTTGCAAATGGTTACTACAGGTATTCACCGAAAAGACACCAATTCTCTTTCAGATTTTGAGCTTTTCGCTTGTATAAATAACAAAAATTTTCATAAATCTGATCTTTATTATAGACAGATAGAGTTAAAAACTTTGGCCTAGATATGATGCTAGTTTCAACTTCAAAAATTTGATGAAAGCAACCTTTAGCGAAGAAATTGTTTTATATCATCACAATGAAAGGTATCAATAGCAAAATAAGGGTTCTCTGTAAAACTGTTGTTTTCAAACTCTATTATTGTCGTCCAGAGTTTTCTTAAGGAAAACAATGATTTCCTCCCTGTTAAAGAAAATCGCAGCATTCAGAGGAACAATCCAAGAAGCACTATATCTCAAAGAATAAGAGGTCTCATCACGAGCCGGCTTATCATGATCATAGATATTATAACTCGCTGACTTTGCCAAACACTGTCCATCAAAACAGGGCAATGACTCAAGATCGTTGAAATCAAAAGGCAAGGGGTCTCATCACGAGCCAACTTGTTCAGCGAAAGTGTAAATCAAGTGAATGACTGTGTCATAATTTGGCTACCAAACCAAGACATTGTTCTTTGAGAATAAAAAAGGAAAAAGTGTCAATATGGATTTTTCTTCGAAGGTTGTAGATAGCCTTAAGCAGGATAAAGGATCATTGCTGGGTAACAGGTAACCCTATCGAGGCTATGGACACCTGCTGGTAGCAGAGGCTCTATCTACGACAAACGAGCATATTTTAAAGCCGACACACAGAGAAGACTTTATTTTATCTTTAAAAGACCAAGTAATGGCTGATGTAAATACAAGGACAAAGCCTGAGGAAGCAAGCAATTAGAATAGAAAAAGGTTGAAACAAAATATCATTAATAGGATAAGGCATAATGTACTCTATCTGTCCATAACGAAATTTAGACTTATGAAAATTTTTCTGTTTTGGAAGTTAAAATTCAATAGAGAAACAAAGATAACTGGTTCTTCCAGGTGAATCGCCATTGTTGTGGCCACCAACAACCCCCCTCTTTGTTTAGTATTAGCAATAACTCTAAGCAAATGGGGACCCTTAATAAAAAATCCAAAAAACATTTTTATAAAAAAAATTTGTATTTAACTCATTAAAACTATATCACATCGCGAGAAGAGAATAAAGCATTTCCTTATGAGCATAATAAAATGCGAAGAAGCGATGCGAAATTCATTGCATCACATACATTATGAAGCGCTCTTAAATGAAAATCTTAAGAAATCTCCGACGGCCGATGTGCGATGTCGCATATCGCAACGTCGCATAAGCAGCACACAATGATTGAATGACTAAACGTGATGCTGCGATTTGCGATAAATGCGATCTGCGATTTGCGATAAATGCGATCTGCGCTAAGCTGATCATGAAGCTCTGCGATGACACATCTTGATAATGTGATCCGCGATGCTGTGATGCGAGTCACAGAAATCACCCATCGCAAATTTTCCTCGCTGCAGTATTCAAGGAAAGTTGTCCATAAACCAAAAAAATTGGGTGCACGCCTTAAAAGAAATTAATGAATGTACGCCAAAGTATTCAAGAAGGACAATTTTGTGTTTTTCGAAGAGTTAGTTCGCTATGGGTGTCATAATTTCATACATTTCTAGAGCTTAGAGCTTTCGTGTCAATATTTATTATCATTACTCTTTTCCTTTGTGTGAACTGCAGAAATAAAAATAGGTAACAACATGAAGCAATGTGCAGGAAACATCTAAGGAAAAAGGAGAAATCGTCAATGCTCGGAGAACGGAGAAGAAATGCCCTCATAAACAGATAACACGTGCATGAGAAACGCAGATTCCAGAGTATTACTGAACAGATGCTGATATCAATAGGCCATTCAACACTCAGAGTCAAAAGCTCACAAAAGCAGCATGTTTATGAAAGATCCTGAAGCTTATGCCCGGTAAAGGAAAAAAGGTGCTAAAGAAGGAAAACGCACCAGAAAAGCCCGGAACAAAGAACGGAGGCAGTTTTCGATGCGCGATTAGCGCATCGCTAAGAAAATTGTTCGGAAAGCAAAGTCCCTAACTTGCTTAGTCATTCGCAAGGCTGGAAACCGAAATAGCAAAAGCAAAAGCAGTTTGAGAGAAATTTGGGTTATTACCAAGTATACACGCAGTAAATCCACCCAGCCAAAGGAAGATTCTCAAAAATATCTTTTAGTTCACTAGAAAGTGGTGCCAGCGCTTTCCATTTCTATTTTCGTAGCTCAAACAAAAGCAGAAGATGACCAGCCGACTCTTCCCAGGCGAATGTTGCATGCTCGCAGCACTGAGGAGCAAATACAGAAATAGTTAGGAATTAGATTCAATTTTTAGAAATAGTTTTGCTTAAGAAAAAGGGCGGTCATTTAAACTGTATCCGAAATTTATGTAATTAAGTTAATTAGTTAGCAGTATTTAAACCCTTCTCATGCATTTGGAGAAGGGTCCCGAAATTTGTCAAAAAACTTGTCCTCAGAACATGCACCTTTGCACCCTCGGAGGGGGTTTTGATGAATGGATGGATCAAAGTTTATTAATGTTTGCATTTGATAGCTACTACTGATGTTGCACTTCTGTACTCTTAGTAGATGTTAGAGCAAGGAGAGATAAATCATTATTGCTTGAAGCTTATGAGTAGGACCAATCATAAATGGTACTTTTATCTCTTGGCCATTTCTCCTTATATTCTTAGAGTGATATACAGTTTGTAGTTGTTTATATGTTATTGCATGAATGTGTGAGTTACCATTTGGCACTTTTGTTCGGTGGAGCCATTTATTTATGTCTGATATATGAATAACTTATTATGCGATATGTTGTTCACAACTATTTTGCCTAACTTTTTATGCAAAGTGGTTCATCTTAATTGATTTCCATTCTTGTGATAGCTGACTGATCTTTATTACCAGTTATTATTCAAAATCTCTTTAGATCACATAATAGAAGAAATACACCCCGGGTTAGCGTAGATTAGATGTGTTGTTTTTCATTAGATTACAATAGCATAAAGTTAGTTTAAAAGTTTGAATTAGATCAGCTTTAAGTATTCTTAGATCAGCAACATCCAACTCTGCACACACACACACCCTTAGATTGGGAAACAGGTCCCATTATCCCTAGTCGGACCCGCTATACCAAACGGATAAGGAGCTGCCAACCAAGGTCCGGACCGGGTGGGTATCCCCCTTGTTGTCGACCCGATTTTCTGGGCTTCAACACCACCTCAATCCGAAGTGTAAAGAAAGGGTTCGCTTAGCGTTGGATAAAATGCTTGTGGTGGGCATCATTGAACTAGTAGAAGAGTCTAATTGGGTAAGCCTAATAGTAGTTGTTTGGTCAATTTAGTGTGTCCTAAATTGCTATTTAAAATGTCAATCCGAGAGTCGTATACTGCTGAAGTGAAGTGCACTGTATATGCAAGATAATCGATTTCTTAATTCTTTGTCGTTTTTGATTTTGGGTTTGTTTTTGGGTTTATCTTTTGTTGATTCCCTAATGTGAGATGGCAGAATTGAAAGTCAAGAATGGATGGCAATGGCAGCTTCTACAATGATTTCAAAACTTCAAAATTATCAAAAAGGTTTCAAAACTTGCAATGATGAATCAATTACTAAGAGGAAATAAAAATGTACCAAACAGTGAGCTAGTGACAGTAAAGCCCAGTATCCTTGCTGTTGTATAAAAAGAAAAAAAAATTGAACTCAAAGCAATTCAAAGACTGTAAGCAAAGCAAACTAGATCATACTACTTCAACTCATATTCTGACCCCTCACCATTCGACTCGCTCTGGCTATAGGAGGTAATCATAAACAAATTGAATAATCTGATATCTAAATTGCATAAAATGAAACTAAGATTAAACTACGCATTCATACGTCAATCCCTGAAAATGACATGAGTAATCTAATCACTAACTTGCAGAAAAGTAAACTAAATCATACTACATCAACTCATATTTTGATTCCTCACTATTTGAGTCGCTATGGCTATAGGAGGTAATCATAAACAAGTGGAGTAATATGATATCTAAATTGCATGAAAGTAAATGAGCAAAGCAGAACTGAAAGAAATGACAATGTTGGAATTAGAACTCAGAAAATAAATCAGCAGAAGGACAAGATGATTTCATGTCATTATTCATTAAAAAGTATGTGAAATTTCTCGGGCTGTCTACAAGAACCTGAAAGAAAAACACTGATTAGTTAACAATCATGGGAAAGCATAAAAGAAAATATGGACAGCAGTTAACATGAATATCATAACAATGTAATATATACAAGCAAACGATTATGGAAATAGTAACATAATGAAGGAAAGCAAGAAACTATACAGTAGTTACAGAGCCTTGGTGTACAGGGGCCCTCTGCAGCCTCGACCAATCAATACTTAGTCACGAATTGAACTTTAAGAACACTGTCTTCTCATATATTAAAATGTAGTCAAAACATAAAGATAAAGCACGACAGAGTGGGCTCATAAAAAAGTCAAGATTACATATATCAAGCTAACTAACAAGCGTATCATAATGCATTATTTATAACTGAGGATGCTCCAACTAATTCCTAAATTCTGCGCTGCCAAACAGACACGTGAATAACCACGTCCTGAGATCTAGCAGTATGGTAGCTGTGACAATTAAATCTAAGGAGTGGTGGCTTTTCAATTTGGTTCATGGAGTAGTCCACAGGTGTTAGCACACCTCTGGAGATTGAGGAAATTGCCACGCAGGTCTTCACGTGGTGAAAAACAGAGTCATGCCACTGCAAAACTCTTAGGTTGACCACTGCTTTGACTGTCCTTGACCACGGCTGTTTGTGAGTGATTCGGCTGAACCAAGGGGACACGCTCCATGTACACATCATTTGTAGCTTACCCATGTGGTCAGATTCTCTAGTAGACACCTGTAACATAGACTTCAACAAAATGGCTGCGGAAACTTGAGCTGGCTGCGGAAAGTGACAAGTTTCCACGGCTGATTGAACAAAAATCTCGATCAAATAGCAGTCACAAGGCATAGTTAGGAAACCATTTTATAAGCTCTTTTTAAACTAATATGCAATTATTTGACAGCTTGGTGGGTCAAGTATCTGGAAAAGAAGGCTAGAAAGGTGTATAGGGAAGATGCAAGTTTGGGACTCAACATACCCCCACTGTGAAGGTGTTGCATGTCCTCATGCAACCAAAATTTTAGTCATCCCTCTTTAGTCCATATGTTCTGAAGCCTCTGCTAGTACATCCAGTCCTCTTCTCTTCTTTCTTGGTGCTACCACCATCCTGGGTTTCCTTATCAAACATCTGAATTTGAGATTGATTAATTCTCTGCTCAACTTTCTGCACTTTTTCTTTAGTTTCTTGTTCTTCTTTTGCCATAGTCCCAAATGAAGCATAGTATTATCATGAATAATTTTGTCCACTTTGCTCTGCTCCTTAAGTGCTTCATTTTCTTGCTTAATATGCCTGTTTGGAACCTTTAATTCAAACACTTCTTGCTTTAAGGATTGGACTTGTGCATCTTGTGTCATGTGGGGTAGAGTGGTTGATGTACTCGGGCCTAGAGTTGTCTTTTCTAAAGATTCGAAGTAATCATACACCTCCTATTGATTTGGATCTATTTCGGGTGTTTTTCTTGGACTGACTTCAAAGTCTTGTTGAGGAGGAGGACTGCTTTCTATCTCTGGCCGACAAGGGCTTTCATCAACATGTGGAGGACTAGTTTCAATACTTGGCTAAGGATGAGGTGGACTACGGCCAGCTGGAGGTTTCTCGGGTGTTTCCCCACCCAATTCGATGAAGTGGGGTCCTTTTTCCTTTCATTTTCCTCTGTTTTCTATCCTTAGTTCCTTTCTCCTTTTCTTGTTGACCAACTTCTTGAGTTTTGATAATAGGAGAGTCTTGGATTATGGCACTCTTTTCTTTTCTCCTACTCTTTCTTGGTGCCTTAGGTGTACTGCTTTCAGGTGCCTCAAAGGGCTCTTGAAAGTAATTTCTTACTAAGAACCGTTCCCAGGTATCTTTGTTTTTCTTCAGTTGGTCTTCAATGAGAATTCTTACAAGTCCATGATGATATAAATGAGGTTCTATATTTCCTATATTCTTTTGGACTGTGGTACTCATCTTTTTCAAACTTAGCAGTAAGAAATAAGGTAAATTAAGAGTTTGACTCTCTAAGAAGTTCATCAATAGCCTAGCATGATACATGTACATTGCTCCAAAGTATCCTTCGCAAGTGATAAACTTTTGGATGATTAACAGTAAGCTGGCCCAGTCTTCTTTCAATGCATGAACAGGAATTCCTTTTGTAAATACAGTAACGTCCATACCTGGGTTACGTAACATAATTCTCCATGCATGCTCGTCCACGCTTTTGTTTTTAAACCAACGCTCACCTTCCTGGGGCAAGTCTGTGGCAGCTGCTACTGAGGCTTCAGTGAGCGTGAGCTTTAAGTCTCCAATTTCCACCATCTGGCCGTTGAAAGACCGTGCAAAGGCTTTCATTACCTCCTTGTTATGGCCCTTAAATTTTTGAATGAAGCGTAGCCATTTTGCTTTCTTCAACAAATCTTTTACTTGAGGTTAACCTTCTAAGTACTTAGGTCCTTCCGGTTCTGCCCTTAATAATCATCCCATCCTTTCCTCTGTTTTGAAATTCAATTGAAAATTCAATTGGGTGAGAGGGTTTAGTAGAGGTAAGGTGGCTCAGTTGCAAGGTTTATGGCAAAAATACAATGGCTGCAATTGGAGGATAACAGGTAATGGGAGTGTTTCGGAACTGCAAGCGGAAACAGAGGATGAGCAGCCCAGGTGAGTTCACCAAAATGAAGTGCAGACGTATGTGAAGGAAGTGGATTTAACAGAATGGCAGGGTAAAGGAGTGAAGTCAGAATTTTGAATTGAACGACTGCGTATGAAATGTTACACGTTTATGGAATGGCTGCGAAAAATGCGGTGGAGAGGAGCCGTAATGAAATAGGTCACATCTCATGATTACAAGTGGGGTATGAAAGTGCAGTCGACTATGAGTTAAACCCGAAAATCAATCATGAGACCGTTAAGGAATAAATGCATGGTTTGTGGAATAATGTCGTGGGATGGTAATGGGTAATGGAGCTATCGTGATAATCATTGCACATAGTAGAGCTTTTAAGGTTTAACAACTATGCAAAATTGTGCCTTTAATTGCTATTTGAAAGAAATTTTTGCTCATACCTTTGGAATCCTTGTCATTTGTTGTCCATTAGCCTTTAATCAACTACTCTTTATTGATGTCTGGAGATGCTCCATGTCTTCATAGCATATGCTCAGTCACACCTGCATTTTTATGATTATTGTACTAACATTTTGACTGTAAATTTGAAAAACAGAGTGGTGGCTGCGGAAACTGCTTCTGGCTGCGGAAACTGCTTCCAGCTACGGAAACTGACACAGCACCCACTTGGATGAACAAAGATAGTTAGATAATAACTAACTGAGTGGAAATGGTCCTGAAAGAGACATTTATTGATGAAATGGAATGAAATGAATGAGATGGAGTGAGATGAAGTGGAGTGAAGTGAAATGAAAATGAAATGGAGATGGAGTGGAATGGCAAATGAAGTGGAGTGAAAATGTGAGAGAAGGAGAGAATTTTTTTTTTTGGAAAATATAGAGTGTGAGGTGTCCCTGATTTTCACTCTAGATTTTCTGTATAAGACCGCCAATCAGTGATTGGTTTTCAGGCTTATACAATTTTATTTTATTTTTTTTGAACTGAAAGAAACAAAGGCTAGGCTGGTGGGGAAGAAGGATTCTTCTTCACCAACCTTATTGCAGAATTTTCTTGAAACATTTTGACAAATTCCTCTTTTGAGAGTGGCTTATGATAAATTTTCAATTTGTGGCCATTCACAATAAGAGGAGTTTGAAATTCATCAATGGTCTTGATTCTTACTGCTCCATTGCTAAAGACTTTTTCAATCTCATATGGCCTAAGCCAATGGGTTTGAAATTTACCTTTGAAGTCTTTAAACTTGGAATCAAACAGTAGTGCCCAATTTCCCTCTTGAAACTTTTTCTCTTTAATGTTTCTGTCATGCCACTTAACTCTTTGATGTTGAACTAGATCAGTTCTTAGGATTGCTTCTTGTCTGATCTCATCTAGCTCATTCAGCTGCTCCATTCTGTGCTTTTGGGCTCTTGATAGATTCATCCCCAACTGAACTGCCATCTTAAAAGTTTTGATTTGAAACTCAATGGGGAGCAGGACTTCTTTCCCATAAACAAGTTCATAGGGAGAATGTCCTGTTTTATTCCTCCATGTAGTTCTGTAGGCCCACAAGGCTTCAGGAAGTCTTTCTGCCCAATCTCTTCTGTGTAGATGAACAGTTTTTGTGATGATGCTTTTGATAACCTTGTTTGTAGACTCCACTTGACCATTTGCTTGTGGATGGTAAGGAGTAAATTTTCTGTGCTTGATTTTGTATTCTTCCATCAGCATCTCCATCATGTTGGATGTAAATTGACTTCCCTGATCTATCACAATTTCTCTTGGGACACCAAAACGAGTAAAAATATCCTCATAAAGAAAATTAACAACTGAATTTTCAGTAGCATAAAGTAATTCTTTGGCTTCTACCCATTTAGTGACATAATCAGTGCATACAAATATATACTTCTTCTGTTTAGATGGTAGATTAATGGGTCCAATGAAATCTAAAGCCCATTTTTCAAAGGGTTCAATGAGTACCTGTGGTTGTAATGGCATTTCATTTGAAAGAGTCGGTTTCCCTACTCTTTGGCAGCTGTCACACCTTTTGACATATTGTTTTGTATCTTTCAAGAGGGAAGGCCAATAATATCCTAAAGAAAGGACTTTATAGGCCGTCCTTTTGTCAACAAAGTGTTCACCGCATGGTTCATCATGACATGCCTTGAGGATGTTAGGCATTTCATCTTCCCAAACACATCTTCTAATCACACAATCTAGCCCTGTTTTAAACAATTCGTTAGAAATCCATGAATATTTTGAACTCTCCTAAATAATTCTTCTTTTTTCACTAGGAAATAAATGTGGAGGTAGCTTCCCTATAACCAAATAGTTAGCAATATCTGCATACCAAGGAGTCTTAGTAGTTACTGCAAATAAATATTCATCTGGAAACTTATCCTCTACAGGAGAATCTTCCTTAGTATTTTGGATTCTAGACAAGAAATCAGCTACTGTATTTTGTTTCCCTGGTCTATCCAACACAGTAATATTGAATTCTTGTAAAAGTAAGAGCCATCTTGTAACTCTGCCATTAGTAACAAGTTTGTTCATTAGATATCTAATTGTAGAATGATTAGTATGGACAAAAGTTTCATAGCCTGTTATATAATGTCTAAACTTATTGATTGCATGAACAACAGCTAAGAACTCTTTTTCAGTCACAATATAATTCAACTCAGTGAGAGTCAAATTTTTACTGGTATAGTAAATGGCATAAGGAACTAAATCCTTTTGTCCCAACATAGCTCCTAGAGCTGTATCTGAAGCATCTGTAGAAATATGGAAAGGAAGTTTCCAATTTGGTCCTCTCAAAATGGGTGCTTCAGATATCCTTGCCTTCAAAGTTTCAAGTGCTGATTGACAATTAGGATCCCATTTGAATTCACAGTCTTTTGTAAGTAATTTGAAGAGTGGGGACGCTATTTTGGTGAAGTTTTCTATAAATCTTCTATAGTACCCAGTAAATCCCAGAAAACTTCTAACATCTTTTTGACAATTTGGAATAGGCAATTTGGAAATGACTTCAACTTTTGATCTATCAACTTTAATCCCATCCCCTGAAATATGATGTCCTAGAACAATACCTTCAGTAAACATCATAAAGCATTTTTCATGACTCAATGAAAGGTTTGTTTCTTTACATCTTATAAGGACTTTTTCCAAATTCTCTAATGCTTCTTCAAATGAATCACCATAAACTGTAAAATAATTATCCATATAAACCTCTACACAATCATGGATTAGATCAGAAAAGATTCCTAGTACTGCCCTTTGAAATGTTGCGGGTGAATTACATAATCCAAAAGGAAGCACTCGGTAAGCAAAAGTTCCCCATGGAAAGGTAAATGTGGTCTTATCTTGATCTTCAGGTGCTACCTGAATCTAATTATAGCCACTAAAACCATCCAAAAATGAAAAGTACTTTTTGCCTACTAGAGTATCTAATACCTGATCGATAAAGGGTAAAGGAAAGTGATCCTTCAAAGTTGCTTTGTTCAATTCTCTGTAATCAATGCATACCCTCCATTTACCATTCTTTTTAGGTACTATAACCAAAGGAGAAACCCATCGGCTATCTAAAATTGGATAAATGAAGTTTACATTGAGTAGTTTTTGGAGCTCTTCTTTCACTATCTCCCTAAGGTTTGGATTCATCCTTCTCTGAGGTTGTCTGATTGGTCTACTGTTTTCCTCAATGTAGATGTGATGAATGCAAGTCTTAGGGTCAATACCTTTCATGTCAGTATACTCCCATGCAAATGCAGTAGAATGTTTTTGCAAGATTTTGGTTAGCTCTCACTGTTGTGATTTTTACAAGTTTTTGTTGATATTCAATGTTTTACCTGGAAATATCTCAATGGCGGAACTACCAAACTCTTCCATAGAGTAAAGAGACATTTGTCTAGATGATAGATACTCAATGTCAGAATCTAACTGAAATTGTGTGTGGTCATATTCTAAAGATGTTTCAAAGTTTTCTAATGTGTTCAGCATTTGACTATCTTCACTGATTTCAGAAATGGTAAAGACAGGTTGTATAGTGTCCTCATCATCAACCCATTCATTATCTCCTACTTCTGTAATTGCTTTTTTTGGAGGATACAAATTGAATTTCTTTGTCGAATTACCATCAGAAATATACATATCCCCAGATCTACAACTGATAAAAGCATCAGTTGTGGCTAGCCAAGGTCTTCCTAAGATGAGTGGGTGCCCCCCTAGATTACGCTTGGGAGTTAAAATCATGAAATCTACTGGATATTCCCAAGAATCTAAGGAGACCGAAATGTCTTCTAATACACCATCTGGTTTGATAATTGATCAATCTGCAAGTTGTAGTAAAGTAGGTGTAAAAAGAAGATTAGGAAGTTTTAGCTGTTCCATAGTATGTCTACTCATAATGTTGATAGCAGCCCCTAAATCAATCAAAGTATTTGGAATTTCTACCCCATTGATATGTGTTTTGACAATTGGACTACCGGGATCTACATACTTCTGCATGGTAATTTTTCCCATCATGATATCTGCAATTTTTCCTACCAGGTGGATTCTTCTTGTATCTCTTGGTTTCCTTCCTGGTCTTTTGAAACTCAACTCCTTTATTGTTTTTGCTAGAATAGGAATCTCTCTAATGGCTTGTAACAAGGGAATATTGATACAGACATTCTTTAATTCATCTAGAAAATCATAGTCAGGAAACCAGATTTGTTTTTCCACCCCTTTGTCAATTTGTAATCTTTCAGGAAAAGGAGGTGTAGATGAAGATGTAGGTTGCTCAACTATAGGAGTTGTGGGGGTTGACTCTTTTTCTTTTTCTTTTCGAGTGCTTGCATTTTGAAGAGGTGCTTAAAAACCTTTATTGGCTTCAAGAGAATCTTCCTTAGAAATGCTTTGCTTTTGAGCATCTATAGAAGGTTTGTCTAAAACTCTACCAGATCTAAGTTGTACATCATTGAGAGGGACAATCATATAGGTAGGAAATTGTTGTCCTTATACCATGTAAGCATTTTGAGGGTTTTTATTATTGGGATTTGGCAATGGTTGGGAAGGTAGTTGATTTGTCTTCTGTTGGAATGGAAGCAAGAGTTGGGAATTTGGATTTTGTTGAGAAGGTTGTTGTTGTTGTGGAAATGGTAATCAAAGTTGTGGATTTTGATTTGGAAGTTGTGGAGCTTGTTGGTTTTGAAAAGATGGAGGATATTGATAAAATTGAGCAAATCTCCCATAAGGATTTTGCATACCTTGTACCCATGATTGAAATGGATTTTGAGGTTGGGACCAAGGTTGTTGCCAAGGATTCCAATTTGGTGGGGGTTGAAAGTTCATAGGGTTGTTAAACCCTTGATTTTGTTGCCCCTACCAAGGTCTCCTTGAAACAAAACAGAGAGACTCAATTGAATTTGGATCTTCTTGAAAGACAGCTTTGAGCCCAGGAATTGAAGGACAATCCTTGGTCTCATGGTTTTTTGAACAAATCACACATGTTTCTACAACTTTTGCATCCAAGGGACATTCCCTTAGAGCATGTTTCTTTCTACATTTCGGACAAAAGATGGCCAAAGCTTCAGCTTCTACTTTCTGCTTGTTTTGTATCTTGAGGGTGTCTAGTTTCTCACTAAGACCTCCTAAAATATTAGTTTTGAACTCATCAAGCATGTTGCGAATCTCAGCCCTACTTACTGATCCAGTTGCAGATTTGTTTGCTCTAATAAGAGAAGGATCTCTAGGCCCTTTCCCAATTTTAGATTTTCCCCTTGAGAGATGGACACATAGCTCTGCTATATCATGAAGTGGAAGTTGAGATATATCTCCTTTTCCCATCATGTTCAAAATATCTATCCATTCATCTCTAATGGCTTTTAATAGAAGGGCTTTCAAGGTTTCCTCATCTAAGTTATTCATTTTTTCTCTTTTCAGATTGTATTGAAATCTTTCAAGTAAATCCTCCAAGTTTTCATCTTCTTTTTGCACCATTTTGAATACCTCATCCTTGTGATTGGTGGGCATACAATAGTCCATGTATCTATTCAAAAATGTTTGTTTCATATCATTCCAAGTCCTAATGGATTGAGTGACTAATCCCATGAACCATTTTAAAGCGGCTCCCTTCAATGTTGAAGGAAACAATTTGAGTTTTTGAGAGTCTTCCATATAATCATAAGTTCGGCACACGACCTCAAACTCAAATAGAAATGTTTCAGGATCCTCACTTCGCAACCCATGAAAGTTTGGGAGGACAGAAGGTGAGATGCTTTTCATTGTTGTACGAGATTCCTCATCAACTATGGGAAATCCAAATGAGTTATCTCCATCCCTATTTCCCCCATTGTTACCTCTACCTCCTCCATTGTTTCCTCCTCCTCCTCTACCTCTACCTCTACCTCCTCCAAACCCGTTTACTACTTCCTCTGCCATGATAGTTTCCTCAGAGACTTCAGAATCCTCTGGTTCTTCTACTAATGGAAAATGAGGAGGAATTTCTCCTTCTTCTTCTTCAGGTGATTCTACTTCCTCAATTACAATGTGTTTTCCTATAGAAGTAAAGAAAGGGTCTTTTCCTAACTCAGATTCGGTGGATAGTGTGGGAGAGTCTCCTAATTCAGCTACTGCCTCTTGAATTCCAAGAATCCTAAGGCTAGTAGTGTGAGTTGGAGATGATGGAGGTGTATCTTGTCTATACCTTGAAGTAGATGGAGTTGTAAAAATTGAACTCTTAGCCCTAGCTATAAACCTTCCCCTAGAATCTCTTGCTCTATGCATGTCATTTTTTTTTTTTCTTCAAGTGAGGCTAATAATTCTCTTTCTGATCTTCCAGGTCACTCTAGATGCAAGAAGAGAGCATACTCAAGAAATTATTAAACCAATAACTCTATTTTCTGATCCTCCAGATCACACTAGGTGCAAGAGGAGAGAATACTTTTGAGAAGTTATCAATTTTTACCTTCCTTGAAATTTTCTTGTTTTTTTTCTAAGAAATTGGCTACCTAGTTTCACTTCCCCGGCAATGGCGCCAAAATGTTTGGTCAATTTAGTGTGTCCTAAATTGCTATTTAAAATGTCAATCCGAGAGTCGTAAACTGCTGAAGTGAAGTGCACTGTATATGCAAGATAACCGGTTTCTTAATTCTTTGTCGTTTTTTATTTTTTGGTTTGTTTTTGGGTTTATCTTTTGTTGATTCCCTAATGTGAGATGGCAGAATTGAAAGTGAAGAATGGATGGAAATGGCGGCTTCTACAATGATTTCCAAACTTCAAAATTCTCAAAAAGGTTTCAAAACTTGCAATGATGAATCAATTACTAAGAGGAAATAAAAATGTACCAAACAGTGAGCTAGTGACAGTGAAGCCTAGTATCCTTGCCGCTGTATAAAAAGAGAAAAAAACTGAACTCAAAGCAACTCAAAGACTGTAAGCAAATCAAACTAAATCATACTACTTCAACTCATATTCTGACCCCTCACCATTCGACTCGCTCTGGCTATAGGAGGTAATCATAAACAAATTGCATGAAATGAAATTGCATAAAATGAAACTAAGATTAAACTACACATTCATACTTCAATCCCTGAAAATGACATGAGTAATCTAATCACTAACTTGCAAAAAAGTAAACTAAATCATACTACATCAACTCATATTCTGATTCCTCACTATTTGAGTCACTCTGGCTATAGGAGGTAATCATAAACAAATGGAGTAATATGATATCTAAATTGCATGAAAGTAAATGAGCAAAGCAAAATTGAAAGAAATGACAATGCTGGAATTAAAACTCAGAAAATAAATTAGCATAAGGACAAGATGATTTCATGTCATTAGTCATTAAAAACTATGTGAAATTTCTCGGGCTGTCTACAAGAACCTGAAAGAAAAACACTGATCAGTTAACAATCATGGGAAAGCATAAAAGAAAATATGGACAACAGTTAACATGAATATCAGAACAATGTAATATATACAAGCAAACGATTATGGAAACAATAACATAATGAAGGAAAGCAAGAAACTATACAGTAGTTATAGAGCCTTGGTGTACAGGGGCCCTCTGCAACCTCGGCCAATCAATACTTAGTCACGAATTGAACTTTAAGAACACTGTCTTCTCATATATTAAAATGCAGTCAAAACATAAAGATAGAGCATGGCACAGTGGGCTCGTAAAACAGTCAAGATTACATATATCAAGCTAACTAACAAGTGTATGATAACACATTATTTATAGCTAAGGATGCTACAACCAATTCCTAAATTCTGCACTGCCAAACAGACACGTGAATAACCACGTCCTGAGATCTAGCAGTATGGTAGTCGTGACAATTAAATCTAAGGAGTGGTGGCTATTCGATTTGGTTCATGGAGCGGTCCACAGGTGTTAGCACACCTCCGGGGATTGAGGAATTTGCCACGCAGGTCTTCATGTGGTGAAAAACAGAGTCGTGCCACCACAAAACTCTTAGGTTGACCACTGCTTTGACTGTCCTTGACCATGGCTGTTTGTGAGTGATTCGGCTGAACCAAGGGGACACGCTCCATGTACACATCATTTGCAGCTTGCCCATGTGGCCGGATTCTCCAGTAGACACCTGTAACATAGACTTCAACAAAATGGCTGCGGAAACTTGAGCTGGCTGCGGAAAGTGACAAGTTTCCGCAGCTGATTGAACAAAAATCTAGATCAAACAATAGTCACAAGGCATAGTTAGGAAACCATTTTATAATCTCTTTTTAAACTAATATGCAATGATTTGACAGCTTGGTGGGTCAAGTAACTGGAAAAGAAGGCTAAAAAGGTGTATAGGGAAGATGCAAGTTTGGGACACAACAGTAGTTCAGGACAAGAAACAGAAGGATGAAATAAGGATATGCGTAGATCTAAGGAAGTTAAATTACACATGCGTACATGATCCCTTTCCAACTCCATTCACTAACGAGGTGCTAGATAAAGTTGGAGGACATGAGGCATATTCATTCATGGATGGGTTCTTGGGGCACCATCAGATCAAGATCACACCGGAGGATAGAAGTAAGACAACCTTCACCACAGAGTGTGGGTGCTTCCAGTATACTGTAATGCCTTTTGGGTTGAAGAATTCATCGACAATATTTTCACACATGGTCATCGCGACATTCAAGGACTTCATTCACAAGTTTTTGGAGGTATACTTCGATGATTGGACGGTGTTTGGGTTGGTAAAGTGCCACGTAGCTAGTCTATGCTTGATGTTGGATACATGTCGGAGGTATCAGATCATGCTCAATTTGAAGAAATGCTTGTTCTATGTCCTTTTTGGGATCTTGCTAGGTCACATGGTATGTAGACAAGGCTTGATGGTAGACCCTGATAAGATCGCAATTATAATTAATTTGGAGGAACCAAGAAGTGTGAAACAATTGCGCACAACATTGGGGCATGCAGGATATAATAGAAAGTTCATCAAAAGCTATTCCCATATTACCGCACTAATGGAGAAGCTGCTAAAGAAGGATGCTACGTTCTATTGGAATGAAGAGTGTTAGCAAAGCCTAGATGTGTTGAAGGAAAAGATGGTCACCGCGTTGATCCTAGTCTTCCCGGATTGGAAGAAGGAATTTCATGTGCATGTGTATGCATCATGTATTTTTCTCGGGTCAATACTGACACAGGCCGGTGAGGGAGAGCTGGATCACCCTATAGCGCTTGCAAGTAGAAAATTGTCTAAATTTGAGAAGAACTATTCAACGATAGAGTGTGAAGGATTGGCTATGGTGTACATGCTTCAGAAGTTCAGACAATAATTATTAGGTGGACACTTCAAGATGTATACAGACCATTCTGCATTGAAGTACCTAGTTAAGAAGCCTGTGTTGGGGGGAAAGATATGTAGATGGCTATTTTTGTTTCAGGAATATGACTTCGAAGTTATTGTAAAGCCAGGATGACTAAATGTAAGACCAAATCATCTGTCGCGCATTGAAACAGGAGAGGAGCCTACTAATTTGGCAGAAGGACTTCCTGATGCGTAGCTCTTTGCATTATGTGTTGTGGACAATCACTTTGAAGATATCATACACTTCCTAATGACGGGGACCGCTCCAAAAGGGTATACTAGTTAAAAAAAGAAGGAGCTAGTGGTGTGCGCAAAAAACTTTTATGTCATTGCATGGAACTTATTTAAAATTAGCTCAAATGAAATTTTGCAAAGTTATGTAACTGAATCTGAACAAAACAACATTGTTGTTGAAGCTCATGGAGGATCCGCGGGAGGAAATTATGCAGGAAAAGCTAAAGTGAAACAGATCTTACGTGCTAGGCTATGGTGGTTGACACTTCATAAGAATTCCAAGGCTTACTGTAAAGCATGTGAAGCATGTCAAAGGATGGGTAGGCCATCGAAAAGGGATGATCTACCTCTGAATCTGCAAATTACATTTCAGCCATTCGAAAAGTGGGTGATTGACTTTGTAGGACCAATTCATCCTCCAAGAAAGAAGATAGGTGCGTGGTACATCATCACCACAACTGTGTATTTGATCAGATGGGCGGAGGCACAACCTATGAAGGACTGTATAGGGACAATAGTGGAAAAGCTCATCTTTGAGTATGTACTGACTAGATTTGGTTGCCTAAAGATTTTGATGAGCAATCGCAGTACGCATTTCCTTAATGAGATGATGATCATGCTAATGGAGGAGTTCCAGGTTTATCATCAGAAGAGTACGCCACATCACCCGCGGACTAATGGGACAGTGGAAGCATTTAATAAGATATTCGAGAATGTAGTGATGAAGGTCTGCAATGCATAAAGGAATGATTGGGATATGCACATACCCGTGATGTTATGGGCTTGCAGAACAAATTGCAAAAAGTTGAATAGACAAATGCCTTTCAGGATGGTTTATGGTGTAGAAGCTATGATGCCAATGGATTACATTTTACCTAGTCTGTGCATAGTGGCACTCACGAGAATGGTGGATCACGGAGACCTAGAAGAAAGGCTCATGCAACTGACAGAGCTCGAATAGGATAAATTTTTGGCTGGATTCCATCAGCGAGTTCAAAAGGAGTGCGAAAAGGCATGACAAAATCGACACATCAAACTATGCACCTTCAAGGTAAATAATTTAGTGTTATTATATGACAGCAAGTTTGATAAATTTCAAAGAAAATTTCGAATGCATTGGCTGGAGCCCTATGTCATCAAGGAGATTACCGATGGTGGAGCAGTTCAACTAGAGAAGTTAAATGGAGAGCCATTTCCAGGGAAGGTAAATGGCAGCTGATTAAAGCCATACACCGGGGATCCGCATATGACTATATGGTGTAGGTACAGTATTAGCACTCCAAGAAGTTGAAACGAGGCATAGGACTATAAACTACACTGCCTAGGTCATAGAGCTACACGACTAGGGGATTGTGCATAAGGGAGGAATGTCAAAATATCGGCAAAAGCACAAAGGAAGTTGGGCTATAAAAGGAGAGACTGCGCAGGGCAGCCAGAAAGTGACCGTTATGGTCAATGTTCATGAGTTGACCGTGGGAAAATAACTAAGTGGAGCTCGGGGGCACCATTTAAGTCAAAATTTAAGAGCAATACCTTTGCAATTCTATCGCCAATCTAGAATTTATGAGTGGATTTTGGGGGGAATGGTCGGATTCAAATTCGAATTTGCCTATAAATTATAGATGGCCACTAAACAGAAAACACTTTGCATTATGAGAATTGACGTGTTGAGTTATCAGGTGCGCATGAACCTTGAGAATTTCGAGGTTTTGGTGGCTAGTTCAGTATTTTACAAGTTGCCTAAAGCAACCCAAGAGCTTCTTACTAGACTCATGTCGACACCTATGGAAACCACAAGTGTTGGAGGATCGATGGCATCTGAGGGAGCTTCCCCTGAGATTGCAAGTGTAGAAGTGCCTGCAAAAGTGCCAAAATCATAGAGGTCACCCAGATCAAGGCCTGCTTCCCAAAGAGGGTCCGAAGACAAAGAGGATAAGTAGAAAGCAACACAGCCGGTGGGTGAGTCACCAAGAAACCACTAGAAGAAAGAAAAGCCCAACACGTAAGAGAAAGGCAAGGTGGTAGACTTAGAATCTGAGGACGGTGCCAAAGATATGGATATGGGCACATAGGACATTAACATTGAGGGTGTAGACCCTATCTCAAAGCTACTCGAGTACATCCCTCCATGCCAGGGTGAGGTGAAGGTCCCAAAGGACTCGGATACAGGGAAATTTATACTAAATGCGTCATTGCTACCATATCAGATCACGTTTAAAGGGACGTGCTTGGGGCACATTCCCACTCTCAAGCTGGAGGATTGGGACTTGGTGGACACAAAGTAATTCCCCCACTTGGAAATGGATACCTTTATGACCCATGTTTTTTATAAAGATTATGGTGTCACCATGCTGGAGCTACGACAGTGGATTAAAGGGGTGGACAAGGCAGGACTATTAAACCTACTATGGTGCCACATTACCATTGCGCACCTGTAACCTTGATGGTGATAGAACAATTACTATGCTTAGTGCACAATGGGTGCCTGTGGTTAGGAGAACCGATACCCATCACAGATATGTTAATCCATAGGTTCATATTGCTACCACATTCAGGGTTGAATCCAGCCATGGCATTTGGCGGAAAGACAAGCGAGTGCGACCTTGCCATGAGAATGAAGGACAAATTCAACCTTTCCAAGAAACCCCATGGATACTCAATTTCCAACATAAATGATCCTGCGATTAAGGTCACCACCCAGATTTTGGCTGGGAAAATAATGAGGAAGTGTTGTGCAAATTAAGTGTCGGGACTTGTTGTGTCATTAGCGGCCCAATGTGCGGAGGGCATAAAATTTAATTAGGTGCACTACCTCTATGGTGAGTTCCTCACGAACTAAAAACAAGCATAAGATGAGAGTAAGACCTTCCATTATGCCTGGCTCTTACTCTCAATTGTGCAAGTTGCATGGAAATTACTGGAGGACAGCCTCTTTCCTCTGGTTGCATCAGATCTACTAGAAGCAGTCAAGTTCGCTTCGCTTTGGGACACCAAGATGCCATGAGAGTCAAGGATACTAAAATATTTTGGGTGTTGATGGAGGCAAGCATGTGCGATGTGATAAACTGCAAGACTAGGTTATCCCCAACTATCTTTGAGCAGTTGTCAGGATATGTGGAGTTCAAAGCGAACTTCCACTGTGTCTCCATCCAAGCGTGGAAGGACCCCGAGAAAAAATGGTATGATCTTCCATACCTGGAAATGGATGATGCAATCAGAGCGGTCCTAGAGGGTTGGCCATCAAAGTGGCGCATGGCCTTAGAATTGTTAGCTAGGTCTAGTAAGTCCACTGCAAAGTAGAAGAAGGAAGAGGCCCGACTGAAGATGTAATAGTTGGCTGATAAAATGAAAAAGGAGGCTAAATACAAAGCTAAAGTAGAGCGTGCTACTAAGAAGTAGGCAAAGGAGGAAGAAGAAGAGGAAGAGCGTGACCTTGATAGAAGTAAATAGTATCCTTTGTCGTAGACAGGGGAAGACGAGCAACAATCTGAACAGGGAGGTACAGACCCAGACACTACTCCATTTCGGGTTAAGCGCACTAGGGATTAGGAAAAAGTAGAGTTTCAGAAGAAGTCCAAGTACAAAAGATCATCACTTCACTCAATCACTTTTACCGAAGGTGATTTGAATGATATTGGGGACATAGTGAGGGATGCCACAGTGAAACTGTTGTAGCAATTTGAATAGTAGTAGAAGAAAGCTTTGGTTGCCATTAAGATGGGTTTGCACGAGATGCAGATCTAGGCCACTCAAGGACAAACCAGTGTGCGTCAACGCAGCACAGGGTCAACTAGCTTGGAGCTTGGGACCTCAAAAGCAGTGGTGCTGGTCTACTCCTTAGATCCCTGGGCCGTCATGCTATCAGACGGAGCATTGAATACATAAGTTGAAGCTCACAAGGCCATCATTAGCACTCTCAAGAGGGATGGGTTGAACTTGCTCGCGCTACAAAGTGAATCCCTTCACACCTTGGAAGATGGTGTGATCATGGAACTTCGGGATAGAGAGCAGCATGCACTGAATGTGATCAGTGAACAGAAGGTCAACAATGCCCAGATGTTTGTAGAAAATACTTTCGTGATTGATATCTTTAAGAAGATCATAGAGAAGAATGAGCACACCACAGTTGTGGTAGCTAAGGCCTATAGAATTGTTCCAAAGATGAATATCCCAAAAGATGCATGATTCGACGCAAGAATTTAGAAGCTCGCCGCAGGTGTGCACGATGCAAGGACAGAGCTGGCTAAGGTTTAGTTTTAGCTAAACCTTAAGATCATAAAGCTCGTGTTGAGGGCCCAGCCTTCGACTCCACCAAAATTCAGAGAGAAGCATGAGGTGGTTGCCAAAGATGCAGTTGCCCTAGTGGATGCCGCAGTGAAGGATTTTACTTCACGCTTCGAGTAGTCACTCAAAGTAGTTACCAGCATGCAAGAAGATCACAACATGCAACAACAAGAAATAGAGGCAAGGGAACTGCAGCAGAAGTATGCGAGATCAAAGCGACAGTGTGCACCATCGCCATCACACAAAGGCTGGTGAAGCTACAAGAAGTGAAGGAACTAAAGGAATAGGTGGACACAGCACAGTGCAAGGAGGCAATACTGAAGGCCATATTGGGGCCTTGGCTAGACAAGGTCTATGTGCTCACGGCCTCCATTGAAGGAAAATTGGCTAGTCTATAATCAACACAACAGAAATATAGGCAAATAGCGCAAGACCAATGATGGAGCAGCTGGTTGAGCAGGTTAAGCAGGCGGTGACCCAGTGTACTGTTGAGGTTGCAGTAGTACAGCTGGAGCTGGGAGGTCTTCACAACAATCTCTTCATGTCAGCAGAGCGACTCGGGGGCGAGTCACCAAATTTGTGTTGGGGGCCTATTCGGAATGGGTCCCCTAGGGTCAATTTTGGGGTTAAAAGCCCAAGTTTTGTATAAATAATGTAAATTCTCTGCATTTTGTGGTCATGGAGTGCGAAGATGTAAAGAGTCATCATGGGTTTTCACCCTTAGTTTATGTAACTTGTGTCGACTTTATGAGATCCACCCTTGGTCTGCGGACCATGGGATTGTATAAAAAGGGAAGTCTTAGAAGAGTCTAAGGTAGGTTTTAGTGAGTTTAGATATGTTTGGAGGAATCATTGATGTAATGGCTTTGTGAGAGCTAAGAGTGAAGAGTCTTAGTGTCAGAAAGAGGCTCTGCAGCTGTGTGCATAGAGGCCTAGGGTAGAAGTTCGCAGTTGAGTGCACGGACCCCCGCAGCTGTGTGCGTAGAGTAGTGAGAATCTGTAAAGGAGATTTGAACATCAATAAAGAGAATTATTCTGGAATTACCTATGTATGGGATATTTTACTTTTGTTATGAATGCATGTGATTATGTTATGTTGAATGTTGGGTTTATGATTTAATATTGTATTGATTGGCGAATCTATCTGTTTTACTTTTTTATATGAATGCAAGTAGGAATATCTTTTTACGCGAAGATAATCATAATGCATGTTGAAATTATCCACTGCTTAAGCTAATCTGGGTAAATACAGTGGTAAGAGTAATTACAGAGGCACGTAAGTATCTGAATCGCTTGTTTAGGGTACGCAAAAGATAGTCATAGCCCTTCGCAGAGGTCTAGAGGACAACTAAGGGAAGTATATCGATAAGCCCTTAAAGGCTTATCAGTTTGTGCAAAGGAAGGGTTAGAGTATAAAGCGACATCACTACCATCTCAGGGTGTAGAAACTTGGTTCCTGCATCCCCCAATACTATTCGGGTGAGACTTCAATCCGCGTTCCACAGATTAATGCCGAAAGGGCCAGTAGTGTAGGGATTTCCTGGGCTAATTAACATTGAACTTAGGTCAAGACCCATCAAGCCAACAGGTACAAAATAATAGCATGAAGGAATAAAGGACTACAGATCAGAATCAAGAAGTTGAAGAAAAAGGAAATTTTCAAGTATGTTAAGTTGTATACATAGGTTCACTGTACAAAAAGAGCATATATACATGGGTTCGCTATACAAAAAGAGCATATGCGTATGCATGCACTTTCAGAAGAGGAAAAGTGCATATGAGTTGGAAAATCAAGAAAATTCAAGATTAAAGAATACCAAGGGTCAATACCATGGTATTAGCCCACAATATTGAGTGGAGAAATGGTTATTTGATCCCATCTAGGAATATCATAGGTTCTAAGCATTGTTTTGGTTTGCGGTATTGAGAAAGGCTAAGACTATATTAGGAGGAGAAGATCAAAGAGCTATGTGCACAAGTAATGAATATCTTATGAAGTGTTATATCAAAAGCAGTTATGCATGTTATGGGTTTCTGATGCTTTGCTTGTTCTAGACTAAGTATGCACCTGAGTGTTTGATGATGGGTGAGATCTAATGATGGATTAGTATAATAATGACTTATCATTATAAGATCTGATAATGGATAGGCTAGATTTGATTGCTTACACATGTTTTATTCTTTAAATGTCATGATTTGTGTATGTCTAAAGTCTGGAATAGCAGCGAAGTTGTAAGTTAATATCTGCAGATCTATATGCCGGTTCACCTTGGTAACGATGTGTATACACGCAGGTTTGACTCTTCCAAGTCATGTATGCAAAATAAAATCCTGTTGTTTAGAGATGACTGATCTATCTAATCAGTGCTATTGTTTTACTCTTGTTTGTCAATAATGTCTTCTTATATCTAAAAGTAGAACTGAATGCATAAGGAGATTGAGTATGATTAATTGATTGATTAAGTGAGAAGCATGATTTTTGTTGCTGCATTTAGATATCTATAATTTGACACTAGATCTTCATATTGTTACTAATTGGTACAGTTGTGGTTCAGAGGTTTTATTATTTAGTATCTTTAGAAGTATACACGGGTTGGGCTAAAGGAAGTAGCATATACATGCAAGTTGAGCTAAAGGAAGTAGCGTATACATGCAGGTTGGCTTCATTGAAGGAGTGTACTTTCTTACACATGACTTTTGATGTTACAGTTGGTTCTAATTGTTGATGCAGTGTTTTGGGTTAAGATCTGTGTACTGGCTACGATGATCTATCTATTCCAGTTGATTGGTTGAATTTGATTAAGTTTGAATGAATGGTTGATTCAGTTGTAATTGTTTGATTCTATATATCACAGGTTTCAGTGAATGATTGATTCAGTTGTGTCAGAGGTTTAGTGATTGTTTGATTCACTATCTCAGAGGTTTCAGAGATTGTTTGATTGAGTTATGGTTGATTCATAGATTGATGATTGAGTTTTAGTTATATCAGAGACTGATGATTGAGTTTCAATGATTGGTTGATGCAAATGTATTTGATGGATGTATTGCAGTGGTGATTGATTTTGAGCTTCAATGTTACTGATGGATCTAGTGTGAAAATTTGATGAAATGTGGCCTTCATATTGTGTTGTTGTTTACTAGGAGTATCCAATATGAAAATTTATGAAACATGGTCCCTGGAGGATATTGAGGGTTGGAGCCTTCAGTAAGGAACTTGAAGCTTCCTACTAGTAGTGGCTGGTGATTTGATCAAGGGGTTGGAGCTCCCTTCTAGTAGTAGTTGTAGAACGAGTTAAGGTTGTATCCTTCTATAGGCCAGAACCTACGTACTAGTAAACATATCGGCTAGTACAAGAGATAGGGGGTTGTAGCTCCCTTCCAGTAGAAGTTGGAGAATGAGAGGAGGTTGTAGCCTTCTGCAGGTGGGTGCTTGCGTACTGGTATGAGTCTACAATAGTACAAGATTGTAAGCAAATTATTCTTTATATTAAAAGAAGACAGAGACAACAACAGCATGTGGTTTTTCTCCTGCATTGGGTTTCCACCTTAAATCTTGGTGTTCATGTTTTTTTCTTATGTGTGATGGTTTATTTTTTTATTACTACACATGGTTACTATTTAATGTTTAATAAAGTACCGATGCACTAATTAAAGATCAACATATGATGAATTAACTAAATCTTAAGTTCACTGGATATACGATGATTTCCTTAAGAACAATTTTGTGCACATGCAAGTTCCCTTCACTGAAGTAGCATATATAAATCTGATTATGGAAATGAAAAAGTTATTGATTTGTAAATACTGATTCAACCCCCCCCCCCCCCCCCCCTTCCCTCTCAATATTTTTCCCAACAATCGGTATCAAAGCAGGTACTTTGGCAGAAGCTTGATCACTTGAAGGAGATCCATAGTAACAATAGGAAAGAAGCAAAAGAAGAAAGCGCCTCAAAAGAAGAAGACATCTCAAAGGAACTGTGACAGTGGGAGAGATGATTGGTTATTATGTGGAAGAAACTCTTCAGATTAAAAATCACCTCAGAATGAAAATGAACAAGCAAAAGAATTATCAAGTATGAATGTCTTGTCCTCTTGTGATACATTTCCTTGTTCATTTGAAGATAATGAAAGTGACAATGAAACAACCGAATTTGCTCTTATGGGTGAAAGAGAAAGAAATCAAATAGAGGTAGAATTTAAAAAGCTCACACACAGAATTAGAGATGAAAAGGATCCAATTGATAAAAGGGAATGTGCCTACAAAGAAGAACTTACCAAGTTAAAATTCAGTTGGAGGAAGGAAACAAAGTAAGTAAGCAGTACAACGAAAAGGAAGATCAATGTCATAAGCTGCAGGATGAAATAAAATCATTGAGAAATGAAGTAAATGAAAAGGATACAACAATGAAGAAACTTAAAGCTAGATCTAGTTACTATGAAAGTATTTAGGTTGAGGTCATATTTCTAAAAGAAGATATTGAAAATTCAAATAAGCAGAATGAAGAACTACCTCAAGTAGATGAAGAACAAGAAAATGAAGTTCTCGAATTAAGTCAAGAAGTGGAAGAATGAAGAAATCATGAAGAAGCGGTATCTTGAAAAGGAAGAGAAATATCAGGTTGACGTAAAAATCCTAAAAGGTAAATTAGAAGAAAACAATAAACTTTTACGATTTCAAGATACTACCAAGATTTTGGATGATATTCTTAGTAGTCAAAGGTCTTTTGCCATCAAATCTGGTCTTGGTTTTCATGAAACTATTAAAGGTGAATCTAGCTCACAAACTGAAGCATGGAACTCTAATGCAAAATCTAAAATGTTAAACAAGGAGATAAGAGCTCAACCCAATCAACAACCAAGGAAAGAAATTCTTCAAAGAAAATCATTTACTCTAACTATGGAAGTGATAATCAGTTCTTTCTTCTAATGAATAATGTTGAATGTTTTATATGTCATAATTTTGGACATGTTGCAGCTAGATGCAGAAGTAGAATGGTTCAAGATAATAACTATCACACAGAAATATCATCAGCTTCAAGGTACTTTAAGGGATATTGTTCTTATTTTAATATGTTTGGTCAAAAAGCCATTGACTGCTATAGAGTGAATATGAAACATATAAAATGTTATGCTTGTAAAAAGTTTTGGCATATAGCAAAAGAATGCAGGATCAAATTTCGGCCAACAACCAAAAGGAACAAACATCATCACACTCCAAGATATGGAAGAAGAAGGATGTACAGTCAAATTCCCTGCGTGCTTCTACTGGCTTTGTGACATTTCTTCGTTCTGCACAGTTCCCCTATTGCGCAGCTCTCCGACCAGACTAGTGTATTTTATAGTCCCGCGCTTCCTTTTAGCTTCCTAGAGCACTAAGACTATGCTTCCCTAATATATTCACCTAGTTGGATCACCAATGTATGGCTTCAATCAGTTTCCATTCACCTTCCCTAGGAAGGGTTCTCCATTCAATTTGACCAACTGAACTACTTCACGATCAGTAATCTCCTTGATGACATATGGCCCTAGCCAGTGCATCCTAAATTTCCCTAGAAATTTATCCAATTTGTTGTCATATAACAAGACTAAATCATTTACCTTGAAGGTGCGTAGTTTGATGTGCCAATCGTGCCATGCCTTTTCACACTCCTTCTAAACTTGTTGATGAAATGCAGCCAAAAATCGGTCCTCCTCAAGCTCCACTAGCTATGTGAGCCTCTCTTCTAGGGCTTCGCATTTGCCATTCCTGTGAGTGCCGCTATGCGTAGACTAGGTACAATGTATTCCATTGGCATCACAGATTCTATTCCATACATGAGTTTGAAAGGTGTTTGTCCAGTCATCTTCTTGCAAGTCATTTTGTAGGCCCATAGCACCGTGGGTACGCTAACATCTTAGTCATTTCTTTGAGCATTGTAGACCTTCATCAATGCACTCTCCAGTATATTATTGAACACTTCCATTGTCCCATTAGCCTGCGGATGATAAGGGGTACCTTTTTGATGATACACCTGAAATTCCTCTGTCAATGCGCTGATTGTTTCATTAAGAAAGTGCATACCACAATCGATAATCAAGATCTTTGGACACCCAAATCTCAACAAGACATACTCAAAAATAAATTTTTCTTCTATCATGCCTATGCAATCCTTCACAAGATGTGCCTCCACCCATCTCATCAAATACTCAGCTGCGGTGATGATGTACTGCGCAACCATCTTCTTTCCTTGAGTCTGAATTGGTCCCACAAAGTCGATTGCCCAATTTTTGAATGGTTGTAACATCACCTGCAGCATCAGAGGCAGCTCATCCCTCCATGATAGCCTACCAATCCTTTGACATGCATCACATGCCCTACAATATTCTTTCGAATCCTTATGCATGGTTGGCCACCAAAACCTAGTGCATGGAATTTTCTACGCTGTCACTTTCCCTGCATAATGTCCTCCTGCAGCTCCTCCATGAGCCTCAATGAGGATTCTGCTTCGTTCAAAGTCAGGCACATAACATCACAATATTTCATCTGACCCCATTTCGTACAAGTGCCCTGCAATGATAGGAAAGTTTGCCGCACACATTACCAGTTCCTTCTTCTGCTGGCTTGTATAACCTTTCAGAGATGATACTGTCATCAAGAAGTGGATAATATCTTCAAAGTGACTATTTGCGACACGCATCACAAAGAGTTGTGTGTCAGGCAACTCTTCCTCCAAATTAGTAGGTTCCTCTCTAGTTTCAATTCACGACAGATGATCATGTCCGGCATTTAGTCATCCTAGCTTCACAATAACTTCAAAGTCATGCTCTTGGAACAACAACAGCCACCTACATATTCCCCCCCCACAACACAGGCTTGTTGACCAGGTACTTCAGCGTGAAATGATCTGTATACATCTTAAATTGTCCACCCAACAAATAGTGCCTGAACTTCTGGAGCATGTATGCCATAGCTAATCCTTCACGCTCTGTCTTGGAATAATTTTTCTCTTCTTTAGATAGCTTCCTACTTGCGAATGCTATAGGATGATCCAGTTCTCCCTCACCAGTCTGTGTCAGTATGGCCCCTAGCACAATACATGATGCATCCACGTGTACATGAAATTCCTTCTTCCAGTCCAGGAAGACTAGGATCGACGCGGTGACCATTTTCTCTTTCATCACATCCAATCTCTTGTGACATTCATCATTCCAACAGAATGTAGCATCCTTTTTTAACAATTTCTCCATAGCGACAGTGATCTAGGAATAGCTCTTGATGAACTTCCTATCATATCCAGTATGCCCTAGGGTTGCGTACAGTTGTTTCACATTCCTCGGCACCTCCAAGTTGATTATCACCACGATATTCATGGGGTCTACCATTAATCCTTGTCTACATACCACATGACCTAGCAAGATCCCAAAAGGGACACAAAACAAACACTTCTTTAGATTGAGCACAATCTGGTATCTCCTACATGTATCTAGCATCAAGCACAGGCTTGCCACATGGCACTTGACTAATCCAAACATTGTCTAGTCATCAAAGCATACCTCCAGAAATTTATGAATGAAGTCTTTGAATGCCACAATGAATATGGGCAAAAATATTGTTGGTGCATTCTTTAGCCCAAAAGGCATCACAGTGTATTGAAAACATCCCCATTTAGTCGTGAAGGTCATCTTGCTTCTATCCTCAGGTGCGAATTTGAACTGATGGTACCCAGAGAACCCATCAGTGAAAGAGTATGCTTCTTGGCCACATACATTATCCAGGACCTTGTCAGTGAATGGGGTCAGGAAAGGATCATGCACACAAGCATCATTCAATTTCCTGATATCTACGCATATCCTTATTTCTTCCTTCTGTTTCTTTTCCTGAACCACTATTGGGCTTGCCCAATCAGATTCTTCCAATGGTTTGATAATATCCGCCATGAGCATCTTATCTAACTCAATGTGGACCCTTTCCTTATACTTCGTGTTGAGGCGGTACAGTCTTTTCTTCACAGGTTTTGCGTCCGGCTTTAGGGTGATATTAGTATCCTATTATCCATTTTAGATCAGAAAAAATTGTGGGGAATAAATCCTAGTATTCGTAGAGCAGTTCGGCGACCTTATCTACTGTTGCGTCATCCCAATAGTCCACAATCTTTGCAAAATTTGGTTCTACCTCCATGCTAATTTCCACCTTCCTAGTCTTAAGCGGATCAGTTATGTTTGGGTTCTTTAGCTATGGTCCTTCAACTCCACAGTGACCTTCAGTCTCCAGGATATTAACCTTTCTCAGGTCTTCATCTTCTTTTTCCATTGTTACATTGTAACATTCTAGCACATCACTCACCTGGGTATTCCAATCAGGTTGAATCAGGTCTAAAGGATCCTACGATATCCTAAAGCTGGTTGTCTTAACCTCCTTCAATGCTTCATCGATGGACTCAAATCCATCCTCAAAACTGAATGTCATCAAAAATCCTTGGTGTAAAACATTCCATTCTTCAGTGCCATGACAGATTTCTATCTCCAAGTACCAATTCAATGGTATAACCTCCAAGTTATGACAAAACAGATGGACCCACTCCAGTTGAGGCTTCACTCCTTATACTTCAATCCATCTCGCCAAATGATCACATGGATCATTCCTCCCATCATACTTTTCTGTTATTCATACCTTCGGGTGGCAAAAGCGTATCCTCATCATCTTCCTATATTCGCGCCAATCGTCAAAATTACCCTTGTGCGTACCCCACCATCTTACAGGTGTAGCACGCAGTGCCCAATCTAATGCCTGGAAGCAATGCTTCTCAGGCACTTCCCTTTCAAATGCATTCAAAAAGCTATCAATGTTAGTTAGCCCATCATAGTGAGGAAAATTCCTTACCTCTGATGATATGCAATGTAATGACTTGGTCATCATATTACAGCGTAGCGTAGATACTTTATGCAGTTGATTCTACTAGTACTCTAGTTCTTCATCCAAATTAGATTTGCAAGAGCTCTCAGGGTCCCATGCAATACATCTGTCTCCTATCAGATTTACCCAATCCTGGTCTCACGCCATTATCTTGTAAATCTGGTCCAAATCGTCATCACTTTCATAATCGTGGACCTGTTCTGTACAGTGCGATCCTTCTGAAGGATCCAGTGGCAACACTACGCAGAGTGATTTCTTTTAAAATATCATCTTTCACTTCTTCACGTTGATTACCCCATTCATGTTAGTGGCCCAATTTATCCTAAGGAGCGCAGGGTAGGGATTGCTATCTTCCACGATCTTTATTACTTCAAAATCTGCCAGTGAGCTCGCGCCTTCGATGTAAATTGTTACCCCCTATAGCCTCCCCATTGGGATGATTTTCTATTGATTCACCATCCTTAACTGGATTGGAGACCACTAGAGCACAGGTCTCCCAATTCTTTCCCATGTTTGTTTTGGCAAAACATTTGCGTCGGACCCTAGATCCAAGATAACTTGTTCCATTCCATATTCCTCTATCTGCACGGTGAGTCTCATCTCATGTCTCATCCTTGCCTTATGCTTACCAAGATTTCTGACTACACGAGGTTCACTAGTAGCGCCGTCCTTGCCAGCGCACCAATTGATTAGTTACTGCAATCCCTTCACAGCCTTACTATCGTAGAGTAGTTTCATGCAATTCTCTAAGAACATGGTAATCGTGGATGGGTCCATTTCTTCAACTGGTTTCTCCTGACTTCTTGAGGAAGAGGCCTTAGCAAAGCTTTTCTTTGCTTCCATAAATGTTTCTTTTGCACACTCTTGATCAAACCCAGTCTCCTCTTCTAGTTCTTTGTAGACCCACTCACCTTCTGTAGGCTTCTTCCCTTTATCCTAGCCAGTTGTCATTCCACTCCACAACATAATGTTTACATTAGGGTCTTCCTCGCGAGGCTCAACCCTCATCATCTAGAAGTTCTACATCGGTTGTGGAGGCTGCACCCCCTTTTCATGAGCCATAACCAATAATATAAGGTAATCCTCAATCACATGGTCAAACTGAGTACATTAGCGGCATGACAGTCATGTCGAATTCGAACAGTTTGTCGCGTAGTGTCCTGGTCCTCCACAATTGTAACAAATAAGCTACCCTCAGCCTCTACCAGGCCCCCCTCCACCTCGGCTTCGGGCACACCCATGATACTCACCTCGCGCTCCCCCAGTGCCTTGGTCTAGGAGTCATGTTTCTACCTGCACCCTGTATGTAGGGGTCCTGTCCATCATTCATTCATAACTATAGAAATTGTGCTCGTCATTACCTACTAATTGACGAAAATTACACAAGAGCTATTGTGGTGTCTGTATGAATTTCTGCGGCAAATGGCAATTGTTGGTCACTTGTTTCCCAGCTACCTGGCATATGGTGCACCATAGCGCAGGCCCTACACATGGCCTTGCTGCAGCCTCTAGCATTAGAGGCATTGGCCCCACTTCTACAACATAGTTCACAAAGACTAGACAGTGATCCTTGTCAAGCCCCTGACCTTTGCATTTCAGGCACCAAAATTCTTCGTGCACCTCCAGCCAAGCTATTTTTTCTATCTTCAGGCTTTGTATTTCGAAGCAAAGGTTCTGCAATTGCGTGTGAATCTACTGAACCCCCAGATTAACATCTTGAATTGGTGTCTCATGTAGTCTCATCGCGATTTCTATAGCTTCTCCCTCAATCCCAATCTTCTGTTGTGATAGCGCAACCCTTAGGTTGGGAGGGAGCGAGGACACAAACCATTCGCATTGCTACCCATCAGTTAGGTTCATGTTGGCTTCTTAGATCATACACTTCAATCTTTGATCCAAATCCCAGGGCGTCTCCCTAGGCTTCATAATGATCTCCTTGAATCCCACAATTGATTTCACTTAAGACTTCGGTCTACTAAATTTCCTATTCAGTGCAGTCTAGATATCTGCCAATGCAGATGTTGGGTTATCAGTACTATACTTAATGTACCATGTTAGTGCGCAATCCTGCAAAGCACTAACCAGTGTTGCTTTCTAGATTTGATCATCAGTGATACCCTGAGATTCCCATACAGCCTTGGTGACAAACCAAAATTGGTCTAGATCTTCATTTCCTATGCCCTTGAATACAGGTGGCTTTACAAAGTTCACCATATTGAACAGTGGTGGAGGTGATAGTGGTGTGGGTGATGGGGTGAGTGGTGGAGGTGAGGATGGAGGCAGCGGTGTGGATGGATGGGATGAGGATGGAGGCAGTGTAGCTATTTGTGGGAACCCTTGTATTATCAATTGAATAGCTTAGCAGGGAAGCCTATGCTACTCCTTCGTCATCACTCAAAGGAGGCTCAATCAGCGGGCTATACTCAGGACCTTTTCTTCCTCTATCCCTGAAAGACCTTCCACTTCACGTAGCTCCAAACATCAAGGTAACTACATGACCTGCTTTTCACACAAGAGCATCTTAATCCAAGTATTTAGTGATTTCAAATACTTACCTCGTGGCCCCTTGAAGAAGTGATGCTCTTCTTCGTTGTAGCTAACCGAAGTATCAACCACGAATTCTATCACAAACCCTCCTCTGATACGATCAAGCCAATGATTGATAACACATGTGATCTTATCTTCAGAGGCTTCCAATCTCTGCACTAACTCTGGGGTCCAGACAATTAGATTGTCAAGCCTCCACCTTCCCTGGTCGTCTGCCAACTTCGTGATCCACTCGTATAATTCAATCGGGAAAGAAAAAAAGTAGATTTCATGAATTTCTATGTACAAATATCTGTCCAACCACTGTTCTTTTGTCAATCACAAATTCCTATTTTCTTGTGCTGTGAATTCATGGATCTTCCTATCCAACCAATCTTCAATCTCCTTCTTAATTGGATTCCAATGCTACAATATCATACATCTCGTTAAGCAGATCCCAGTCCCGACAATGGAATCATTTGTTGGCTTGATGGGCCCTGACCCATGTTCAACGTTAGTCAGCCAAGAAAATACCTACACTACTGGCCCTTTCGGCATTAGTCCATAGACCGAAGTCTCACCTGAGGCACCCTGAGATGGTCGTGTTGTCGGTTTTATACCTTAAACCCTTTCTTCAAGCAAATCGATAAGCCTTCAAGTCTCATCGATGTACTTTATCTTTCGTCTCTTAGAACCCTCGTGAAGGTATACGATTGTCCTTCACACAGCCCTACCAAGTGGCTTAGGTACTTACGTGCCTTTGTTGCTATGTTATTGTATAATTTCCTAAATTATCTTAAGTGTTCACCAAATTTACCATGCAATTAACATTATCTTCGCATAAACATATATCATTATTTGCATTCATATAACAGATAGAAACATATGCATCCACGCATCAAATTAGAATTATAACATAAACCCAAAACTTAACATAACATAATCACATGCGATCCATAGAGGAAAAATACACAGTAATTTCAGAATACTTCTCTTTATTGATGATTCAGATTTTCAATACAGACTTTATGTGCCCTGTGCACACAGCTACAGGGGTCCACGCACTCAGCTACGGACTTCTACCCTAGGCCTTTGTGCACTCATCTGTAGAGCCTCTTCCTATGCTAAGACTCTCTCTCTTAGTTCTTCACATAATCGTCAAGCACTTCTACTTAACTGACTTCTTCCTTAGACTCCTCTAAGACCTCCTTTTTATACAATCCTGTGGTCCGTGGACCAAGGGCGGATCTCTAAAACTGACAGAACCTATCTAGACTAAGGGTGGAAAACCATTTTTGACTCTTGATATCTTCACACTCCGTGACCACAAAATGGAGAGACTTTAAATTTCTTTATACAAACTTCGGGCCTTCTACCCCAAAACTTGGGTTTTAAACCCAAAAACTAACCCCCAGGGGACCCGTTCCCAATAGGCCCCCAACACAAACATGGTGACTTGCCATCGAGTCACTTAGCTGGCATGAAGATCTTGTCGTAAAGACATCCTAGCATGACTTGGACTACTGCAACTTTGGTGGTACACTGTTTTTCCACCTACTTCATATCCTCGACCAGCTACTCCATTGTTGGCCTTATGTCACCTGACTGAATCTTCTATTGAGACTTCTACAGACTAGCTAGCATGCCTTCAATTGTAGTCATTATCAAATAGGCCTCGTCCAACCAAGGCTGTAAGCAAGCCTTTAGCACTACTTCCTTGCGTTGAGCTACATCTACCTGCACTTTCAAAGCATTGGCCTCCTGCATATTTTCTAGCCTCTGCGTGATGGAGACAGTGTGCGTTGTCGCTTTAAGTTCATCGTAGCACTGTTGTAGTTCCCGCACTTTTTTTTCCAGCCACTACACAGTGGGGTCTTCCTATAGGATGGTGACCACCTCTAGCGACTGCTTGAAAAGTGTCGTGCAGTCCTTTATTATGATGTCTACCACTGCTACGACATCTTTCACAGCTAACTCGTGCAGTTCTCTAATTTCTGGTGGAGTCAAAGGCTGGGCCTTCAACTGCAACTCTACGATTTTGAGGTTCAGTTCCAACTGGACATTTTCCAATTATGTGTGTGTGTCACATACTCCAGTAGCAAGCTTTTGAACTTGCACATCTACTGGCTCAACCACAGGAATGTACAGCTCTGGGACAGATCTGCTTGCCTTAGTCACGACCCTATCCATGCGCTGACTCTTGTCCTTAAGGTCTTTGATGAGTTCAATGACAGAGTCTCATTGTATAGCCATTTGGGCATTGTTGATCTTCTACTCAATGATGACCTGTAATGCGCATTGTTCATGGTCTCGCAGTTCCACGATCACACCATCCTGCAAAAGGTGAAGCACCTCACTGGGAAGTGTGGCCAAGTGAAGTCTAGCTCCTTTGAGGGTGCTGATAACAGGCCTGTCATCTTCTATCTCTGTAGTCAGTGCTCCATCTGGCAGCACTATTGCTCGGGGATCTCGTGTGTGCAGCATCCCTGTGGCTTCGGAGGTGCTAGGTGCCAAACTTGTTGACACTGCGTCGGTCTGTACCTGTGATGTGTGGATCTGTAGCTAACATAGACCCATCTGGATGGCACCCAAAGCCTATTTCTGCTGTTGTTAGAACTGCTACAATAGTTCTATGATCGCATCCTTCACCGTATCACCTGTGTCATTCAAGTCCCCCTCCGTTAGGGTGATCGGGTCAAGAGATGTCTTGCTAGCCTTAGACTTCTTCCACGGCCCTACTTTCTCTAGATATTTGGTGCACTTGGTGCATAATGGAGTCATCTCCATGTCCACTCCTCCCTGCTCCATCTAATCATCGTCTTCTTTTGGCTCCAGGGAAAGTGACTTCTAACTTCGGTTAGAGCCATGCTCCTCTTCCTCTAGTTTCCCACCTATCTGCTTCGTGGCAGCATGCTCAACCTTGGACTTATCCTCTATCTCCTTTCATTTCTTTACTGCCAACTGTTCCATCTTCACCCTAGCTTCTTCCTTTTTTACTGTGCAGTGGACTTGTTGGATCCTACTGTCAAGTCTGCGGCAGTGCACCAATCTGCCAGCTAGTGGTCAAGGACCACTGCAATCACGACATCTATGATCAAGTATGGTAGGTCATGCCACTTCTGTTTGGGGTCCTTTCGCGCACGTATTGAGACATGGTGGAAGTCGGCCTTGAATTACACGTACTCCTACATCTTATCAAAATTTGTTGGTGACAACCATGGCTTGCGATTCATAGCCATATGGATGCTCATCTCCATCAAGATCCAAAAGATCTTGCTTTCCTTGATCTACTGAGGATCCTTTGTAGCCCATAGTGAAGCAAACTTCACTACTTCCGGTAGGTCTGGTGCGAATGGAGGAAATTCACTATCCTTGGGTAGCCCCCACACAACCAACACTATGGACAATATTAGTCATGCATAGTGGAATGTCTTACTATGATCCTGTGCCTCGCACCAGTTCGTGAGGAACTCACTATAGAGGTAGTGTGCCTAGTTAAAATGTACGCCCTCCACGCACTAGGCTGCTAAGGCTATCACTGGTGCTGGAACTTGATCTGCGTGACACTTCCTCATGACCTTTCCTGGCAAGATTTGCATCACCACTTTGACTACAAGGTCACAGATACTCGTGATGGCATAGTCATGTAGCTTCTTTACTATCTTGAATTTTTCCTCATCACCTCGGCAAGGGCATGCTCATCAGCCTTTCCGGAAAATTCCATGGCCGGATTTTCTCCTGAGTGTGGTAGCCACATGACCCTATGGATTAGCATGTCAGTGATGGGTATTAGGTCTTCCAGCCACATACACCCATCGTGCACAAATCAGAATGGCTGCTTGATCACGATCATCGTGATGGGTGCATGGTTGTAATGCGGTACCCATAGCAGGTTTAGCAGGCCTACCTTGTCCACACCTTTCAGCCACTTCCTCGGATCCAAAGTGGTCACTGTAGTGTTTTTGTGAAAGACACGGTTCATAAGTTTGTCTATCACTAAATGAGGGAAACGCTCAGTGTCAGCTAAATCCCATTTTTCTAATTATAAAAGGGGGACACGCCCCAAGTGCGGTCCTTTAAGAACAATTTTCTCTGGTAGTAGGGATGTGTGCAGGGTGACCTTACTCTCATCAATATCAATTGACACCTTTTTTTTAACTCTATGCAGAGGAATGTACTCAGGTAGCTTATAAATGGGTTCAGACCCCTCACCTCAACATCCTCAGTTTCCATAGCAATATCCTCATCATCCATGGGGATTTCTTTGACCTCTTCTACAGTTCTAAGTCAGTCACCTTGCCCTTTTCCTGTGTGGTCATCTTATCCTTCTATGGGTGCTTTCTAGGTGATGGGTGCACTGGCTATGGTGTCATGACCTGCTTGCCTTTCTTGTTCTTCAGGCCCTCCTTGGCCAGGGTAGGCCTCAGCTTGGGTGACCGTGGTGACTTAGGTACTTTAGTTGGTACTTCCATAGTTACAACCTCTGGGGTAGCTCCCTCAGCTGCCATGGATCTCTTGGAATAGCTCCTTTAGCCGTCATTGCTCCCCCAACATTTATAGTCTCAACCGGAATTGACATGATCCTATGCAACAACTCCCATGCCTCCTTTCGCAATGTCTCAAACTCTGAAATTGCTATCAAAACTTCAAATTTTTCACAGTTCATGTGCACCTGAGATCTCAACACCTCAATTCTCAAAATGCCAAGTGTTTTCCACTAGGAAACCCTTTGTAATTTATAGGAATTTTAAAATTCAAATCCGACCATTCCCCCCACAATCGGTTCATTAAAGCTAGATTGGCAGCAGATTTTCAAAGATATGGTCCATAAATTCCAAAATAAATGCCGCTCCCCCACTCCATTTGACCATTTTTTCATCGTCAAATCATGAACAATGACTTTAATGGTCACTTTCTAGCTATCTTGCGCGGTTTTTCCTTTGGTAGCGCAGCTCCCTATGTGCTTCTGCTGGCTCTGTGACATTTCTTTGTTCCACGCAGTTCCCCGATCACGCAGCTCTTTGAATCGACCATTGTAGTTTATAGTCCTATGCTTCCTTTCAGCTGCTTGTAGCGCTAAGACTGTGCTTCCCTAATATAGTCACCTAGTTGGATCACTGGTGTATGGCTTCAATCAGCTGTCATTCACCTTCCTTGGGAAGGGTTCTCCATTCAATTTGACCAGCTGAACTGCTCTACCATCGTAATCTCCTTGATGACATATGGCCCTCACTAGTGCATCCTAAATTTCCCTGGAAATTTATCAAACTTGTTGTCATATAACAAGACCATATCATTTATCTTGAAGGTGCGTAGTTTGATGTCTGATCGTACCATGCCTTTTCACGCTCCTTTTGAACTTGTTGACAAAATCCAACTAGAAATCGGTCCTCCTCAAGCTTCGCTAGCTGCACGAACCTCTCTTCCAGGGCTCTGTAATCTGCCATTCCTGTGAGTGTCACTATGCACAGACTGGGTACAATGTATTCCATTGGCATCACATCTTCTACATCATACATGAGTCTGAAAGGTGTTTATCCAGTTAGTTTCTTACAAGTCATTCTGTAGGCCCATAGCACTGAGTGTTGGGTAGCGGACCCCCCCACAGCATGGTTTTGGGGCCTAAAGCCTGCGTTTTGGTCAATGTAATGTAAAGACCCCAAGAAATGCGGGTGTTGAGTGTGAGAGTCTAGGATGAGTCATAGGATTGTCCACCCTAAAAATAATGTAATTTAATGTAAAGTTGTGTCGGCCTACCCATGGTCTGCAGACCATGGGATTGTATAAATAGAGTGAGGCTCTAAGTGTAAAGACAACTTTTTGGTAAGGAAGTACTAGATAGATGTGAAGGCATGGTTAGAAGATAGAAGTGGATCTGAAGTGTATTGGGTCGTAGTAGTAGGTAGAGGCTCTGCAGCTAAGTGCACAAAGGCCTAGTAGAGTCCGCAGCGGAGTGCACGGACCCTTGCAGCTAAGTGTGTAGGGCAGAGTCGAGTCTGTATTGGACTGAACTTGAAGAGAAGTATTAATAAAGATAAGTGATCCAGGTGGATTGATCCAAAATGGATCTTGAACAAACCTCTTAAGTCTTCAAATACGTTTTACGTATGTGTTAAATGGGAAGACATGTTTTTAAAAATAGTCAAAACAAAGTAAAAAATAGAGAAATGCAATCAAGCATAGCGCCTTAAAGAATGCAACAATAATGCTCAGGTGCCATTGGATCCAAAAGATCAACGGACGGGAGTAAAAGCGTAGCATGGAGCAGTTTTAACTATCGCATCGAAGAAGAGCCAACAGAGTGTTAAAAACCTTGGCCATGAGCGAATTGTGATTGCGATCAGTGCGATTTAATATGGGCCATTGGATCAGGCATGTAGATCAAAGGTATAGATGCATTACAAATATCGCATCGCAAAGTAAAGGGAGGACTTAATCTGTGGGCCCGAAGGCCATGCAATATGCGATTTGCAACTTATCGCATCGCAAGAACCAAAGGGGAAGGACCTTAAGGCTGTAAGCACTTGTATTGTCAGCCATTGGATCAACATCAAGGATCAACGGCTGAGATTGAATCAGTGATCGCTTTCGGGAAAGTTGAAGACTGGAGCCGTGAAATAGTGATACGCCAATATGCCAATATGCCAATTTCCAATCAGAGCGATACGTCGATACGCCGATCGCCGATGAGGTCGATCGGAGTGATCGAAGATGAGAGAATCGAGAGATACAAAGCAAAAGGAGCATTTCCAAGTGATTTGCACAGACCCGATGATATTATATATGTGGGTTGATGAATTTTGAGGTCTGGATTAGTCTGTTTTTCAATGTATTTCAGTGTAGTTGTTGTGTATGGCTGTATATGGTTGAATGGCTCTGTTTTGGGATTTTAGCTCCTGAAGGGCCGAACGATCGGGACTGTCCATGCCCGCCGGTCCTTTTAGGTAAACTGTTTCTATTTTGAACAAATTGTTCACACCATAGGCAGATTCTTGTAACAAAAACGTGTTATAAAAACACGATGCAGGTAGAACCATAGGGGAAGGGGGAGTGCACGTGGCTCGAGGCAAGAACTTGCAGGAGGGGTAAAAGTTCATTTTGTCAGAATTTGACAAATTTTATATGGTTTCACCCCTTCTTGACACCAAAAACACAATGGGGCTATCCATTTATTCATCAAAGTTCTGAATTTTTCAGCCATTTTTCAGTATGGAGGTATAAGACTCCTTTTTGTAACTGATTCTTGTACTCTTTTTTTCATGCCACTTAATGAATGAAGGCCTCCCCATTGATCAAGCAGGTCCCGGAGTCATAGTCCAATATGGAAAAACTTTGTTATCAAGACTTTTTGTCTTCATTCATGCTTTATGTGTGTCTCCTCCTTCCTCATGTGTACATTAAGTTTTCTCTCTTAAACTACAATTTATGCATGTAATTCTTTAACACATCTATAAGCAAAAGATCTTGGATCAAGTGGTATCAAAGTAGGTCTTTTTAGATGTGAATTGCATGTTTGTATGCTAACAAGAAACAGGCTCCAAAGAGGCGAAGGGAAACTAGAGTCTTTTGATCCCGAAGCGGGGCATGCACATTGAAGGAGAAACATGGCAGATGAAGAGGCTCGTCTTGAAGAGGAGTGCAATTTCCGCAAAAAATTCTATTTAATGGTAGAGAATGTTGGTCAATTGCTTTCAAGGATAGAGAAATCAAAAGAGAGAAAACTAGAAGAACAAGGTTCAGCGCATGGAAATGGTGGAGAAGAACCCCCTCCTTCTCCTTCCACGAGTGAAAGTTCTTCTTCCTGTCATCACCATAATCGTAGAAATTCAAGGGATGCATCTAAGAAACCTTTCTTTAAATTAGATGTCAAATTTGATCTTCCCATGTATAACGGGGAAAGTAATGCAGAGAAGCTTAATAACTAGATTAGGAAAATTGAGATCTACTCCAGGATTCAGCAGATCGCAGAGGATGAGGCAAATATTCAGCTAGCCTCTCTTTGTCTGAGTGGCACTGCTCTCGTCTGGTGGGAGAGAAAATTGCGGAGCAGTAAGAGTGTGGGTAATCTTCCTTCATCATGGCCTAGTTTCATTTTGAAATTAAAGGAATAATTTTATCCCTTGGGTTATAAGAAAAAATCCTTAATGGATTGGCAATATTTAAGGCAAGGTAAAGGTTAGGATGTGCAAATTTTTGCAAAGGAGTTTAGAAAACAAGCACTTAATTTAGGCATTGCACTTGACTCACCTGAAGCAGTAACCAAGTATATTGGATCATTACATAGCTACATTAGACATTCCTTATTATTGTTTGAACATACTACCATTGACTCGGCCACTGTAAAGGCCATCCATCTGCAAAATAGGGGAACACATGGACAATATGGCCACTCAAAGAGAACCGTGGAAGCCAAGAGAAGGGGAGCAAAGCCCTCTTGTACACATTGTGAGAAAGAGGGGCATGATGAAGAGAATTGTTGGAAGCTGCACCGTGAGCTAAGACCTAAGAGGAATGACAGAAAGGGGAAGCAGAAGGTTGTTGCCACCATGCAGCAAGGCCAAGATTCCGAGTCAGAGGAAGATGAGAAGGTCACAGCTATAGGATTTGCACGGGGTAGGCCCATTGACTTGGGGTCTAACTTTGGCGATGAGATGAAGTTTGCAGCCTTTGGGATCGTGGCAGGATGACCCATAGATTTGGGATCTGATTTCAACAATGAATCAAGGAATTCAACTGACATAACGAAAAGGGAACTCCCCACAGTAGGATGCCAAGAACTTGAGGAGATCAACCACCACATCCAAGAAGAGAATGTTGAGCTAAGGAGGCTTCTACAGGAGGTAAGGGAAGAAAACCAAAGATTACTACGCCAGTTGCAAGCCAAGTACGAGGCCTTGGAAAAGCTGCAACATAGCTATATGGAGGTAAAAGGTGCTTCTCTGATTTCATATGATTTTCATGATGATGGATTTGCTGCTTTTGGAAAACATACTACAGGGATTGGATCCAAACTAATGAAGAAAATGGGATATCAAGGAAAGGGCCTTGGCATCAAAGGCCAAGGCATCATAAACCCCATCAAAGTCAAGGAGTTGCTGCACTATGGAGGACTTGGATACACTAGAAAGGAAATGGGGGAAAGCTCCAATACAGCTAGTAACCAGCCAACGACAAACGATGAAATTCCATCCTCACAGTCTAGCGATAGTGAGGGCTCCATGAACACTTATCGAAGGAACACCAGGGAAAAGTGCCCCAAGGTGGCCCGAAAAGTTTGGAGGAGAAAGAATCGTTGTAATCATTGCAACAAAGAGGGACACCAACAAATCACGTGTTCTATGCTCCATGTTCTGGAAACATTGCTAGAGGAGCCAAAAGGTGAACATATTCAACAGATGAATCCACACCATTCATGGTGGTCTACTTTATTCAGCTGGTTTTTTTAGGGGTAGTAGCTATGGCCACCATTGTAAATCATACATTGCAAGTAAATGTAAAAATGATGGCGTGTTTCTCATCACTTCAAGATGCAGCGATCATATTTTGGCCTTTCCTTATTAGTATTTGGGGAATTAATTACTTTTTATGTAATCCTTGGCCAATGAGTGTGCGCTATGAACTCTTGGCAAGGAGGGGTTGTTAAGTCATGTGTGGTGTGCATGATTGCAAGAATGTACTAGTTTCACGTGCAGGTGATTGAAAGTGTGGATTGAGACAGCGTGCTAATGCTTTTGGGGTCCAAAAGCTCTTTAACGAGGAGGATTGATCCAGGTGGATTGATCCAAAATGGATCTTGAACAAACCTCTTAAGTCTTCAAATACGTTTTACGTATGTGTTAAATGGGAAGATATGTTTTTAAAAATAGTCAAAACAGAGTAAAAAATAGAGAAATGCAATGAAGCGTAGCGCCTTAAAGAATGCAACAATAATGCTCAGGGGCCATTGGATCCAAAAGATCAACGAACGGGAGCAAAAGCACAGCAATGGAGCAGTTTTAACTATCGCATCGGAGAAGACCAACGAAGTGTTAAAAACCTTGGCCATGAGCGAATTGTGATTGCGATCAGTGCGGTTTAATATGGCCCATTAGATCAGGCACGCATATCAATGGTACAGATCCATTACAAATATCGCATCGCAAAGTAAAGGGAGGACTTAAGCCGCAGGCCCGAAGGCCATGCGATATGCGATTTGCGACTTATTGAATCATAAGAACCAAAGGGGAAGGACCTTAAGGCTGTAAGAACTTGTATTGTCAGCCATCGGATTAACATCAAGGATCAAAAGCTAAGATTGAATCGTCGATCCCTTTTGGGGAAAGTTGAAGACTAGAGCCACAAAACAACGATACACCGATATGCCGATATTTCGTTTGCCAATCAGAGCAATACACTGATATGCTGATCACTGATGAGGCCGATTGGAGTGATCAAAGATGAGATAATTGGGAGCTACAAAGAAAAAGGAGCATTTCCAAGCGATTTGTGTGGACTCGATGATATTATAGATGCGGATTGATGAATTTTGAGATCCAGATTAGTCCGTTTTTCAATGTATTTCATTGTAGTTGCTGTGTATGGTTGTATATGGTTGAATGGCTCTGTTTTGGGATTTTAGCTCCGTAGAAGCGCTAGATGATCAGGACTATTCATGCCCACCGGTCCTTTCAGGTAAACTATTTCTATTTCGAACAAATTGTTCACGCTGTAGGCAACTTCTTTTAACAAAAACATGTTATAAAACACGATGTAGGCAGAGCTGCAGGGGAAGGGGGAGTGCATGCGGTTCGAGGCAGGAACTTGCAAGAGGGGAGAAAGTTCATTTTGTCAGAATTTGATGAATTTCATATGGTTTTAGCCCTTCTAGACGCCACAAATGCAATGGCGCTATCTGTTTCTTCATCAGAGTTCTGCATTTTTTGGCCATTTTTCAGTATGGACGTATAAGACTCCTTTTTGTAACTAATGCTTGTACTCTTCTTTTTCATGCCACTTAATGAATGAAGGCCTCCCCATTGATTGAGTCGGGCTCGGAGACGTAGTCCAAGACAGATGAACTCTATTATCAAGTCTTGTTGTCTTCATTCATGCTTTATGTGTTTCTCCTCCTTCCTCATGTGTACATTAAGTTTTCTCTGTTAAACTACAATTTATGCATGTAATTCTTTAACACATCTATAAGCAAAAGATCTTGGATCAATAAGTTTGTTTCGTCATATTGTGCATCTGTTTCGTGGATCTATATTTTTATGTTATGTATCTATTCATTTAAATGCACGCACTTGTATGAATTCTTATGTATGAAAACCTTCTAAGTAATTAAGCGAACAAAACCTAATTAAGGAAGACTTGGGTATTTAACACTGGTCACACTATGGCTGGAGCTGTGTGAAGGTAGTACCACAGGATACAAGAAGCTCACTGGGGCGCGTAGCCTAGTAAGCACGAAGGTAGAATCGTGTACCTATCAAACATCCCCAAGGTGCGGAAACCTGGTTCCTTCACCCTCCCATACTACTTTGGGTGAGACCTCAGTCCATGCTCCGTGGACTGTTACTAAAAGGGCCAGTAGTATCAGGATTTGCTTGGCTAAATCACTTCTGAACCTGGGTCAGGCCCCACTAAGCCAACAAATGGTTCAATTTTCGAGACTGGGATCTGCCTAAGGGATGTCCGATGTCGTGCCACTGGAACCCACCAAAGAAGGAAGTTGAAGAGTGGTTGGACAAGAAGATTCATAAGTTCACGACACAAGAAAACAAAACTCCACAGGTGTCTGAGAAAAGGTGGCTGGATCACTACATGTATATGGAAATCCACGAGATTTTCTTCTCATTCTTTCCTTCTGAACTGTAAGAGTGGATCACGAGGTTAGATGACAGCTAGGGAAGTTGTGGGCTCGACCAACTGACAGTGTGGACTCTGGAATTAGTGCGAAGACTAGAGGCATCAGAAGATAAGATCGTGTGGACTATGGACCATTGGCGCGACCGGATAATAGGGGGGTTAATCACTGAGTTCGCGGTAGACACAACCATGAGCTACATCAAAGCAAAATGACATTTTCTCAAGGGACCGTGAGGTAAGTATATTAAATCTTTGAATACCTGGATTAAGATGTTGTTATGTGAAAAGCGGGTCATGCGAATACATTAATGTTTGGGATGACGTGGAGCAGAAATATCTACAAAGGTAGCGGGGAATTAGAAAACAGTCCCTTAATTTCACCTTCGTGAGAGAGTGAGGAAGAGCTCACTCGGGTATCTTTGAGAAGTGCGTTCAGTTTGATAAGACAGTGCATTCCGTAGTTACCACCTCCACCCACGCCACCACCCGCTTCACCTTCCTCACCTCCATCTCCACCCACTCCACCTCCACCACTCGCATAGTTCAGCATGGTGAGTGCGATCAAACTACCTGTATTAGAGGAGTAGGGAATGAAGATCCAAACCAGTTTTGGTTTGTGGTAAGAGTAGTGTGGGAAGCACAAGGGGTCATGGACGACAACATTAAGAAGGCTACATTGGTGAGTGTGCTACAGGATTGCACATTGACATGGTATATCAAACACTCTAATGACCACCCAAATGCAGGGATAGCAGAGATCCAGAATGCGTTGAATAGAGAATTTAGCCAGCCGAAATTAGAGACACATTTAATCATCGAGTTTAAAGAGATCGCAATGCTTCCGGGCGAGACCCCCTAGGATCTAGATCAATTGCTTAAGAGTATGATCCGTGAGGCCAATATGACACTAGAAGATGCCTAATATCGTGCATGGTTTGTGGCATCCCTGACACCGTACTTGAGGACAACATTCTCACAATAGAAAATTTCCACCCAGGTCGAAGTGTTGGAAATGGTGATGAAGTTGCATGAGACCCCAATACAAGACCCTGGGTTGGGAGTTCAACAAATCCATGTGCAACTACAAAATCTATCCTTGAAAATACAGAGTTTGAAGTAGGATAGGGCACCAAGGCTAGAGGCGCGCAAGGAAGTATGGTGCGTAAAATGCAAAGGCCGGGGCCATGACAAGGACCACTATCCGGTATTCGTGAACTACTTGGTAGGAGGGGGACCAATGTTATTGAGACCAGAGGAACAAGCAGGGCTAGGTGCGACACCTGCATTGTGGTGTGCGATATGTCAGATAGGAGGAAAACACATGATAGACAATTGTCATTTGTTGTAGAAGTATATGCAGAATCCCCAACAGCTTTTTTGTAATTTCTGTAGGTTGGTAAGCCACGACAAGCGCACTTGTAGCAGCTACGAGCTAATGATGGATTGGATCCCAGCCTATAGGATGAAAATAGAAACGTGAGCCCTCGACCTAGCTATGGGGATGGCGCGCACTGGATTTCAGGGGCGAGGTTGAGGACAAGGAGGAATGGAACTAGGAAAGGGCCGTAGACAGTTAATTTGTTACAATTGTAGAGGACCAGGGGACTATGCCCACGATTGCACCAACCCGATGAGGATATCCTGTTCGTACTATACTTAGTTTGATCATGAAATGATAGATTGTCCTACGTTGATCACACAGATGCATGAAAAAGGGGTACTCCAATCTCCTCCAACTCAGAATATCCAAAAGATGAGGTTTGAACCACGTGAAGAAGACCCAAATGTGAACATGATGCTCAAAAATGGTGCAACCATGAGGGAAGATAAGGGGAAGTAGCTTGAGGAAGAAAAATGGGTTCGCAAGGCTCTTGCAAGTGAACCTAATTTTGACATAGAAATCGCAAAGGAGACATTCATGGAAGCTAATAAGAGCTTCATGGAGGCCTCCACTTCAGGTAGTAAGGATCAACCAGAGCGGGGGATGGATCCTTCTATGCTTAGTACCTTTATGGAGACATGCATGAAACTACTCCATGAAAACAAGTCAGTTAAGGTACTTCAAGAGTTGATCACTAGGTGTGCGGGGTTAGGAGAACTGCGTGTAGTCCAGAAATTGGGAAAGCATGCCTTACATACCAGAAGGGAGATGAGATTGACTCCGCAGATTGCTGAGCATGAAATGGATTAGGTAATCCCAGATCCGGGTTCAGACGCGAATGTGTTACCGAAGCAAACATGGGAATGCATGGGCTGGCCCACATTGTAGTGGTGCCCTATTCAATTACGAATGGTGAACCAACAGAATATTTTGCCCATGGGGAGGTTGCAAGGGGTAACAGTTGATATTGAAGGCGTGAGCACACAGATAGACTTTGAAGTGATAGAGATTGGCGATGACAAAAATCCCTATCCCATGTTGTTAGGAATAGACTACGCCACTGATATGAACAGAGTCATCAACCTAAAGAACAGAAGATGATATTTGATAAAAAGTCACTACGTGTAATAGTCCCACTAGACCTGGTTGAAGGAGAGAGCTACACTGAACCAGTGCGTGATGATGAGCTAGATTGTATTTACCAAATAACGATGCAAGACCAGGATTGGGTGAATCCGACTGCAGATGGGAGAATCTCGTGGGAGTGCAACAACTCCTGTACTTTGGATTCAGACGAAGAAGTACAGTGTTGGCAGAACTGGTTGCATGAAGTGACAATGTTGAATTGCAACATGGTGATTAGATCACTATGTTGCATAATGATAGAGGCAAGGGAATTGCTAACATATGATGGAGTGACAGTAGTAGATGAATTCCTAGACAAATTTGAAAGCGCAGTACTGGAACAACAATGGTATGGTGCGCTGGAATGGGCACTGCGTGCAACACCCGCACGATGGTGGAGTACACATTAGGAGACCGTTGTAAACTGGTGCGAATGTAGAAGATGGATGTGCCTATGGTTTGGAAGCTCCCAGCATCGAGCGAGATCCAGGCGGCCAAGACGAAGTAGCTTGCGCCCCCACCTGTGTCACTAGGTGTAGACGTGTGATATGCAGTCCAAACAAGAACACCCCAGACTAAGAATAGAAAATCAGAACCAAGAGCAGCAGCAAGAAAGGCGACACGCACCACAAATGTTTCACGTGGAAGTGTTCAATATGATATGTGGAGTCCTGAACAGGGTTCACCAAGTGAGACAAGCTGATTGGGACCTATGCGTGCCAGTGATTCAATGGGCCTATAGGACCATGTGAAAAATCCTGAGCGAGGAGATGATTCCAAAGCTGAGGAGCAGAGTCGACACCATAATTTTGGAGGAATGGAATCCTCACGCAATAGCTCCCACAGTTGGGATAGTACGCAAGGACCAAGATGAAGGAATTATGCAGCTACGCGAGGGCGAACATATGCAAATTCAAAAAGCCATTGGCGAGGGAACCTTAAGCTTCGCAAACTCGAAGAAGATTGGGTACAATTGAGGAAGAAAAGCATGTTAATGGATGCAGAGATCAAAAAACTAGAAAACAATGTTGCATAGGCATGTCTCGTTGATAAACTAAGAATGACAAGACAAGATACGGATAGTTGTACTACTGCATTAGAAGATTGTCGCTGAGAATTTGTGACTCTTCTACCATGGTTGCGACCGCACCTTACCAAAAAAAGCAACCAAGGGAGCGCACCACATAAGGGAGAATGCTTTGCGCTTACTACTGCGAGGGTAATTAACAAATGCCCACAGACCAGGATGGAAGGTGAATTGAAGTCTCGCACAGGTGGTGCAACCACCTGACTATTCGTAGGGAGCACAGTCTCAGCACTCCAAGCAGTTGAAAGAGAGTGTGGGACTATAAAAGAGTTTGTAGGGGAGCTATGCGATAAGGGGGTTACACGCAAGATCAGTATGTCATAGGGGTCACGGCCATGAACAAGGGACTGCGCTGCCATGTAGGTAGGCTAGGAGGTGACCATCAGTGTCACTGTTCATGACAAGAGATCCAATTTAAGGGAAAAAGGAGCAGGCAAAGGGCAATTAAGACATGAGTTAAGAGCTAGATTCGGGACGATCTACCACCAAGAGGGCATTAATGACTCAAAAGTGGGGGGAAGGGTCAAATTCAAATTCAAAAGATGCTATAAAACTCCCAGGGCTAGCCACAAGCCAACACTTGGTTGTTTGAGAATTAAGCAAGTATAGAGCATTGAACACCGCGTACTCTTACCACCTTCAAGTATAGACATGATGACATTTGCTAGAACAAGAATGTGATTTGCTGAAGTTACTGCAGAGCCTCGTATGGCCTATGAGGATCCTGGAGAGGTGGCATCTGCGCTAGGAGTTCCAAAATCACCACGAATTCTACAGCCATAGAAAGATAAGAAAATGATGGGCCTAGTCCATGTATCCCCAAGAAACCCACGGTTTGGCAAATTGTCAATGGTAGAGAAGGGAAAAGTCATCACCATTGAAACAGAGGAGGAGGAGGAAGACTTGCAAGCTTTGATCGCTCAAATTGAGGCGTAAGATGATGAGGTGGAGGATGTCTCCCAAATGCCTTCCACAACAAAGTTACTTGCATACATCCCCTCGTGGAAGGGGAAAGCCAAGATATGAAAGGACCTAGAGGCCACAAATAGTGCACTCCAGACCCTGCTCTTCCCTGATGATATAAGGTTTGAAGGTCCACTGTTGGGATGGGTACCTACCATGAGGTTCAAGGATTGGAACCTCACAAATAGTGAGAAGTTCCCACAGTTGGCCGCAGAGAAGTTAGTGAAGCAGAAATGGTTGTGTGGTGTGGAGAAGGCTGGGTTACTCCATCTATGCTGGATACCCGACTACCACCTCACGCCCATCACCATTTTTTTCATCAGGCAGTTGTTGTTCCTAGTGCATGATGGGTATCTCTGGCTAGAGGAGTCTATTCCCATCACGGTCGACCTAATTCACCAGATTTCTCGACTGCCAGTCAAAGGACACGACGCTGTGGCCATAGCAGGAAAAAACAATGACTTGGCCCTCGCAGAAGCCATTAAGGCCAAGTATAAACTAGAAAAGAAGAAGCGGGGGTACATAATAGCAAGCATTAAAGAAAAAGGAGTGCACATAGCCACCTAGCTGTTTGCTATCAAGCTAATGAGGAAATGTCATGCCAATGAAGTACCAGCATCTGTGATTGCGTTGGCAGAGTAGTGCATAGAGGGGGTCCAGTTCAACTGGGTGTAGTTCCTCTGCGATGAGTTTTTGATGAACTGCAGAGAGGCTCAGGAGCAGGGTAAGACCTACCACTACATGTGGTTTCTCTTATCCATCCTGTTGGTATCCGGGGATACCCCCCCCCATAGCATGGTTTTGGGGCCTAAAGCCCGAGTTTTGGTCAATGTAATGTAAAGACCCCGCGAAATGTGGGCACAGAGCGCGAGAGACTAGGATGAGTCATAGGGTGGTTCGACCTAAAAATGTAATTTAATGTAAAGTTGTGTCAGCCTACCGATGATCCGCGGACCATGGGATTGTATAAATAGAGTAAGGCTCTAAGTGTAAAGACAGCTTTTTGGTAAGGAAGTACTAGATATATGCAAAGGCATGGTTAGAAGATAGAAGTGGATTTGAAGTGTACTTGATCGTAGTAGTAGGTAGGGGCTTTCCAGCTGAGTGCACAAAGGCCTAGTAGAGTCCACAGCTGAGTGCGCAGGACAGAGTCGAGTCTATATTGAGCTGAACTTGAAGAGAATTGTTAATAAAGATAAGTTTGTTTTGGCATGTTGTGCATCTGTTTCGTGGATCTATATTTTGATGTTATGTATCTATTCATTTATATGTGTGCACTTGTATGAATGCTTATGTATGAAAACCTTCTAAGTAATGAAGTGAACATAACCTAATTAAGGAAGACTTGGGTATTTAATACTGATCGCACTGCAGCTGGAGCTACGCGAAGGCAGTACCACAGGATGCAAGAAGCTCACTGGGGCACGTAGCCTAGTAAGCACGAAGGTTGAATCATGTATGTATCATACATCCCCAAGGTGTGGAAACCTAGTTCCAGTGCCCTCCAATACTACTTCAGGTGTGATCTCAGTCCACGCCCTATGGACTCTTGCCGAAAGGGCTAGTAGTACCGGGATTTACTTGGCTAAATCACTTCTGAACCTGGGTCAAGCCCCACTAAGCCAATACTAAGCATACATGCAAATCCTAGTCATTTCTCTGAGCACTTCAGACCTTCATCAGTGCACTCTCTAGTATCTTATTGAACGCTTCCATCGTCCCATTAGCCTATGGATGATAAGGGGTACTCTTTTGATGATACACCTAAAATTCCTCTGTCAATGCACTGATTGTTTCGTTAAGAAAGTGCATACCATGATCACTCATCAAGATCTTTGGACACCTGAATCTTGTCCTTCATAGGCTATGCCTCTGCCCATCTAGTCAAATACTCAGTCGCGGTGACGATGTACCACACATCCGTCGTCTTTCCTTAAGGCTGAATTGGTCCCATAAAGTCGATTGCCCATTTTTTGAACAGTTGTAATGTCACCTGTGACATCAGAGGCATCTCATCCCTCTGCGATGGCTTGCTAGTCCTTTCACATGCATCGCATGCCCTACAATATGCTTTCGAATCCTTAAGCACGGTTGGCCACCACAACCCAGCACATATAATTTTCTATGCTGTCGCTTTCCCTACATAATGTCTTCCTACTGCTCCTCCATGACCCTTAGTGAGGATGCTGCTTCATTCAAATTCAGGTACATAATGTCGCAATATTTCATCTGACCACATTTTGTACAAGTGCCCTGCAATGATAGAAAAGTTTTTCACGCGCACTACTAGTTCCTTCTTATGTTGGCTTGTATAACCTTCCAGAGCTGATCCTGTCATCAAGAAGTGGATAATATATTCAAAGTGACTTTCTGCACGTGCACTGCAAAGAGCTATGCATCAGGAAGCCCTTCCTCCAAATTCATAGGTTCCTCTCCAGTTTCAATGCACAATATATGATCAGGTCCCATATTCAGTCATCCTAGCTTCACAATAGCTTCAAAGTCGTGCTCCTGGAACAACAACAGCCACCTACATATTTTCTCCCCCAACACAGGCTTGTTGACCAAGTACTTCAATGTGAAATGATCCGTATACATCTTAATGTGTCCACCCAAAAAATAGTGCCTGAAATTCTGGAGCGCGTACACCATAGCTATTCCTTCATGTTCTTTCATCAAATAATTTTTCTCTGCTTTAGACAACTTCCTACTTGCGAAAGCTATAGAATGATCTAGTTCTCCCTCACTGGCCTGTGTTAGTACGGCCCCTAGCACAATACGTGATGCATCCACATGCACATGAAATTCCTTCTTCCAGTCCAGGAAGACTAGGATTGGCGAGGTGACCATTTTCTCTTTCAGCGCATCCAAGCTCTTCTGACATTGATCATTCCAAGAGAACATAGCATCCTTTTTCAACAATTTCACCATCGGAGCGGTGATCTGGGCATAGCTCTTGATGAACTTCCTATAGTATCTAGTATGCCCTATAGTTGTGTGCAGCTGTTTCACATTCCTCGGTGCCTCCAAGTTGATTATAATCATGATCTTCACGGTCTCTACCATTAATCCTTGTCTGCATACCACATGACCCAACAAGATCCCAAAAAGGACCCAAAACAAACACTTCTTCAAATTAAGCGCAACTTGGTATCTCCTACATGTATCTAGCATCAAGTGTGGACTTGCCATATGGCGCTTGAATCCAAACACTATCCAATCGTCAAAGTATACCTCTAGAAATTTATGAATGAAGTCTTTGAATGCCACAATGACTACGTGCGAAAAGATTGCTGGCGAATTCTTCAGCCCAAAAGGCATCACAGTGTATTGAAAACATCCCCATTCAATCATGAAGGTCATCTTGCTTCTATCCTTAGGAGTGATTTTGATCTAGTGGTACCCATAGAACCCATCAGTGAAAGAGTATGCTTCTTGGCCACCTATATTATCGAGGACCTCTTCGGTGAACAGGGTTGGGAAAGGATCATGCACACAGGCATCGTTAAATTTCCTGAGATCTATGCATATCCTTATTTCTTCCTTTTTTTTCTTTTCCTGAACCACTACTGGGCTTACCCAATCAGATTCCTCCACTGGTTCGATAATACCCGCCACGAGCATCTTATCTAACTCAACGCGGACCCTTTCCTTATACTTTGAGTTGAGGCGTACGGTCTTTGCTTCACAAGTTTCGCGTTTGGCTTTAGCGTGATCTTCATGACACTCAGGTCTCCTATTATCCCTTTCAGATCATAAAACTTTGTGGGGAATAAGTCCTGATATTCACAGAGTAGTTCGGAAACCTTATCTACTGTCGCGTCGTCCCAATAGTCCCCAATCTTTGAAAACTTTGGTTCTACCACTATGCCAATGTTCACCTGCCTGGTCTTGAGCAGCTCAGCTATGTCTGGGTTCTCTAGTTGTGGTCCTTCAATTCCATGGTGACCTTCAGTCTCTGGGATATTAACTTTTTCGGGTCTTCATCTTCTTCTTTTGTTGTTACATTGTAACATTCCAATGCATGGCTCACCTTGGTAGTCCAATCAGGTTGAATTAGGTCTAGAGGATCCTGTGGTATCCTAAAGATGTTGTCTTAACCTCCCACAACACTTCATTGATGGACTCAAATCCATCTGGAAAACTGAACGTCATCAGAAATCCTTCGCGTAAAACATCCCATTCCTCAGTTCCATGATGGAGTTCTGTCTCCAAGTACCAATTCATTCGTATAACCTCCAAGGTATGAAAAAATAGATGGACCCACTCTGGTTGAGGCTTCGCTCCATATACTTCATTCCATTTGGCGAAATAATCGCGCAGATCATTCCTCCCATCATACTTTTCTTATTAGTCATACCTTCGAGTGGCCAAAGCATATCCTCATCATCTTCCTATATTCGTTCCAATCATCAAAACTACCCTTGTGCATACTTCCATCTTGCAGGTGTAGCACATAGCACCCAATCTAATGGCTAGAAGTGATGCTTCTCGGGCACTTCCCTTTCAAATGCATCCAAAAAGTGATCAACATCAGTTAGCCCATCATAGTGAGGTAGATTCCTTACCTCTGATGATATGCAGTGTAATGACTTGGTCATCATATTACAACACAATCTAGATACTTCATGCAACTAGTTCTTCCAGTGCTCTAGTTCTTAGTCTGAATCAGAGGTGCAGGAGCTCTTGCAGTCCCATGCAATTCGTTTGTCTGCTGTTGGATTTACCCAATCCTGGTCTCTTGCTGTTATCTTGTAAATCTTGTCCAAATCGTCATCACTTTCATAATTATGGACTGATTCTGTATAACGTGGTCCTTCTCTAGGATCCAGTGGCACCACTACGTGGAGCGATTTCTTTTCAAATATCATCTTTCGCTTCTTTAGGTTGATTACCCCATTCATGTCAATGGCCCAATCAATCCCAAGGAGCGCAGGGTAGGTATTGTTATCATCCATGATCTCTATTACTTCAAAATCCACCAGTACACTCGCACCTTCAATGTCAAGTGTTAACCCCAGCAACCTCCCCATTGGGATGATTTTCTATTGATTCGCCATCCTTAACTAGATCAGAGATCACTGGAGTGCAGGTCTCCCCATTCTTTCCCATCTTTGTTTTGGAAAAACATTTTCATCAGACCCTAGATCCAAGATAACTTGGTCCATTCTGTATTCCCCTATCTGCATTGTGAATCTCATCTGACGTCCTATCTTCATCTTATGCTTACCAAGTTTTTTGACTATGCGTGTTTTGCCCGTAGTGTCATCCTTGCCAATGCACCGATTGATCAGTTCATGCAATCCCTTCATAGCCTTACTATCATGGAGTAGTTTCGTACAGGTCTCTAAGAACGTGGTAATCATGGATGGGTCCATTTCTTCAACTGGTTTATCCTTACTTCCTAAGGTAGAGGCCTCAGTGAAGCTTTTCTTTGCTTCCATAAATGTTTCTTTTGCATCCTCCAGGTCAAACCTAGTCTCCTTTTCTAGTGCTTTGCAAACCCACTCACCTTCTGTAGGTTGCTCCCCTTTATCCTCGCTAGTCGTCGTTCAACTCCGTAGCAGAATGTTTACCTTAGGGTCTTCCTCGCAAGGCTTAGCCCTCATCATCTGGAGGTTTTGCATTGTTTGTGGAGGTTGTGCCCCCTTTCGCTAATCTTAGCCAACAAGATAGGGAAATCCTCAATCGCATGGTCAAACTAAGTATAGTAGTAGCATGACAGTCACGTCAGATTCAGACAGTCTCTGGTGCAGTTTCCTGGTCCTCCACAATTGTAACAAATAAGTTGCCCTCAGCCTCTATCAGGCCCCCTTCCACCTCGTCCTCGGCCACACCCCTGATACTCACCTCGTGCTACCCCAGTGCCTTGGTCCAGGGGCATTGTTTTTGCCTTCACCCTATATGCAGGTTTCCTTTCCATCATTAATTCTCAACTATGGAAATTGCACTCGTCATGAGCTACTGATTGACAGAAATTGCAGAAGAGCTGTTGTGGTGTCTGTGCGAATTTCTGCAGCAAATGGAAATTGTCGGTCGCATGTTTCCCAACTACCTGGCATATGGCGAACCATAGCGCGGGCCCTACAATTGGCATTTCCCCCTCTAGCCTTAGAAGAATTGGTTCCCCTACTACAACATAGTTCGCAAAGACTGGGCAGTGATCTTTGTCATGCCCGTGACTTTTGCATTTTAGGCACCAAACTTCTTCGCGCGCCTCCGGACGAGTTGTTCTATCTTTCTTTAGACTTTGCATTTCGAGGCAAAGGTTCTGTAATTGCATGAGTCTATTGAACCCACAGATTAGCATCCTACATTGGTGTCTCATGTAGCCTCATCGCAATTTCTAAAGCTTCTGCCTGGGTCCCAATCTTCTATTGTGGTAGTGCAACCCTTAGGTGGGGCAAGAGCAAGGCCACGAACCATCCGTAGTGTTTCCCATCAGTTAGGTTCAGGTTGGCTTCTCGGATCATACACTTCAATTTTTGATCCAAATCCCAGGGCATCTCCCCATGCTTCATCATGATCTCCTTGAATCCCATAATTGATTGTGCTTGAGACTTAGGTCTACTGAATTCCCTATTCAACGTAATCTAGATATCTACCAATGCAAACGTTGGGTTATCAATACTATACTTAATGTACCATGTTAGTGTGTGGTTTTGCAAAGCACTAACTAACAATTATTTCTTCATTTGATCGTCCGTGATACCCTAATCTTCCCATACAGCCTTCACAATGAACCAAAACTAGTCCGGATCTTCATTTCCTATGCCCTTGAATATAGGTAGCTTCAGGGAGTTCGCCATATTGAACAATGGTGGAGGTGGTGGTGGTGTGGGCGATGGGGTGAGTGGTGGAGGTGAGGATGGAGGCGATGGTGTGGATGGATGAGGATGGAGGTGGTGTAGGTATTCGTGGGAACCCTTATATTATGAATTGAATAGCACTTAGCAGGGAAGCCTGGGCTACTCCTTCATCGTCGCTCAAAGGAGGCTCAATCAATGAGCTATACTCAGGACCTTTTCTTCCTCCCTCCCTAAAAGACCTTCCACTTCTCGTAGCTCCAAACAACAAGGAAACTGCATGACCCTCTTTTCACGCAAGAGAATCTTAATCCAAGTATTTAGTGATTTCAAATACTTACCTCACAGCCCTTAGAAGAAGCGGAGCTCTGCTTCGTTGTAGCCGACCGAATTATCAGCCTTGAATTTTGTCACAAACCCTCCTATGATACAGTCGAGCCAGTGATCGATAGCATGCGTGATCTTATCTTCAGAGGCTTCCAATCTCCACACTAACTCCAGGGTCTAGACAATCAGATTGTTAAACCTCCACCTTCCATCGTCGTCTGCCAACTTCGCGATCCACTCGTATTATTCAACCGAGGAAGAATAGAAGAAGATTCCTATGTACAGATATTTGTCCAACCACTATTCCTTTTTCAATTACGGATTCCTATTTTCTTATGCCACGAATTCGTGGAACTTCCTATCCAACCAATCTTCAATCTCCTCCTTAGTTGGATTCCAATGATGTGACATCACACATCTCGTTATGCAGATCCTGGTCCTGGAAAAAAAACCATTTGTTGGCTTGATGGGCCCTGACCCAGGTTCAACGTTAGTCAACCAAGCAAATTCCTACACTACTGGCCCTTTTGGCATCAGTCCGTGGAGTGCAGACCGAAGTCTCACACGAAGTAGTTTGGGGGGATGCAGGAACCAAGTTTCTGCACCCTAAGATGGTCGTGATGTCAGTTTTATACCTTAAACCCTTCCTTCGCATAGATCGATAAGCCTTTAAGGCTTATCGATGTACTTTATCTTCCATCTCTTAGAACCCTCGTGAAGGTATACGATCGTCCTTCGCACAGCCCTACTGAGTGGCTCAGGTACTTATGCACCCTTGTTACTATGTTATTGTATAATTTCCTAAATTATCTTAAGTGTTCACCAAATTTACCATGCAATTAATATTATCTTCATGTAAACATATATCATTATTTGTGTTCATATAATAGATAGAAACATATTGATCCGGATTTAAACAGGAACGCAACAAATTACAGAGATAACCATATACACAAAGATGCAGCGGAAATAATACTTCATTTCATTAATAGGAAATACTGAAATATGCTTACAATCAGAAATGGAAATAAACTAGCTAGGGCGATGGTAGCTTATCTCTGAGAAGAGATGTGATGGCTACATGCCTCTGAACTGTTCCGAACTGTATTACAATGAGGCTCGAAGGCCTATTTATTGTTGAGAAACAATGGAAAACCCTTCACATCCCGAAACCTAACCCTAGAAGATGAAACGCCAAATTGTGGGCCCCGTTTGGGTAAATTGGTACATCAATTTCCCGGGGTCGTAACTTTGGCATACGATCTCCGTTTGACGCGTACAATAGCTCGTTAGAAAGATCTATCCGAGCACTACCACTTTGGGAAGGGCAACATCGGTCTATAGACCCATGTTGCCCCCAGATTCCCAAAAAAACGTCGTTTAGCGCCTCAAAACGGCTCCGGAAGTTCAGGACCCGAAAAACTGCTAAAAATAGTAAGTTGTGCTACAATTAAGGAAACTGAAAAGACTGAAAGAGACAGTTGTGGGGGTCCAAATGGGTTGGTGGGTGGCCACCAACATCCACCTGGATCATTCCTCCCCCCTTAGGAAGCAATGGTCCCCATTGCGTTGAGTTCCTCCATCTGCTGAACTTGTCCTGCAATCTCTGATGTGTCCAGTGATGGTGGGAAGCATGGTCGACGATGGTCCACATTGAACATTTGGTGCAGGCGAAGGAATGGAGGAATGATGTGCTCCAAAGCATTGTTCCCCATAGCCTTGGTACTGCTGTAAGGACCATGTCGGAGTGGTCTGAGCTTCTGATGGGTTCTGGTAAGGCGTTCTCTCTGCAGATGCAACCAGAATTTGTTGCCCACTTGAAGCTTATGTGGTACCCTTGTGGGTGAGGAGAAGTTGTTCCTGTGTTTTGTCATGACCGTATCCCTTTGTTGCTGCCGCTGCGTAGAGGAACCCTTTGCAGGGGTCATGGATGTAGCAACAATCTTCCCCTTACTTTTGGAGTGAACCAGACAGATGAATTTCCTGGTCTGTGATATGAGCTTGCTGCCTTTCTTAGCAGTGATCAAAGATGTGGCAGTAGGTGGAGCTACCTCTGGTATCCTGTATAATGAATCACCCAAAGAAATAATGACAGCGCGAGGCCTTGACTCATACACAGCATGTCGCCTCCACAAGTATGGCTGGCCTAATAGTACATCACAAACATCCAGAGGTGTAACATCACACAATACCTCGTCTGTGAATGGTTTGATGCTGTATGGAAGGCGGCACTGCTGGCGAACTTTGAGATCTCGTCCTTCATGAAGCCACCCGATACTGTACGGCTGTGGGTGAGGTGTAGTCGGTAGGCCCAACTGCTTCACGACCTCTGCTGAAATGAGGTTCTTTTGGCTGCCACTGTCGACAATGAATTGCAGCGGCGAACCCTTCACCCACATCTGTGAGTGGAAAAGACGCTCCCCTTCCTCTGGATTTTCGGGTTCATCTTCCTGGATCTTGGCGGTGGCAACAGTGGCGCTGGGGTCCGCATCAATGATCTGCTTCCCTTTACCATTCCCCTTGTCGGGTTCTGGCTCAGGGTCAGAACATGCATCTGATTCGGAAGCCTTCAACTCGGCCACCAGCGACTGCTTGGTCCGACACTCACTTGTGTTATGAGTGGGACTCTTGTGGAACTCACACCACTTCCCTGTGTCTTTCTTCGGCTTCATGGTGTTGTTCTTTTCTTGCGGCTTCGACGGGTTGTCTTGGGTCACCCCGCCTTGGCTTTGTCCTTTGGGCTTCAGATTTGCAGATCCAAAGTCTCGCTTCTTCTGTTTGAACTTTTGCTCGATTTTGACAGCATATCGGTACGCCGTGCCGAGCGAGGAGATGTTCAAGAACACCATCTCTTCCTGGATGTATCTGTGCAGGCAGCCGCGGTATTTGAGTACCAGATGCAGCTCAGAATCTTTGATACCCAACTGTGTGCGAAGGGTATGAAAAATGTTTGTGAACTCCGGCACATCTTGGTCTCGTCCCTGCCGCAATGTGGTCCATTTGATGTATTTGTCCTCATAGCTTCCGACAGGGTAGTACTGCTCCTTGATGGCATCCCGAAAGTCATTCCAAGTGGGTGCGGCTGAAAATAGTGAGCCTGTACTTTCATCCTTCTGCTCGCAGTAGGTTTCCCACCAGTCCTTGACGTGGGGGGCTGCTTTGAGAAGAGCGAAAACAATCTTTTCCCGACTTGAAAATTCATGAACAGAAAAATACCCATCTAGCAGATTTAACCATTTATCTACGGCATCTGCGTCTATTTGACCCTCGAAGATGGGGATTTCAAAATTAACTTGTACCTTGAACGGTGTGGTGTTTCCAGAGTCGCTGTTGGAAGCCGATGCGTCGCCTCTGGGTAGCCGCTGAAGGATCTGCGCAAAGCTATCCATCATCGCGTTCCTTTGCCGCTCGAGCGCTTCTTCGAGCAAGATTTTGATAGGATCTCCTGCCCCCTCGTCTTTCTTCTCATCCGCCATGGGAGGCCGTCGGGATTTGCGAGGCTGGTCTTGCAAAGGTTCGACCAGTTCAAGCCCTAACTCCTTATATCCCGACCTCGTTGGGGACATGCAAAGAAAAACAGAGAAAAAGCAGACCGCTCTGATGCCACTGATCCGGATTTAAACAGGAACGCAACAAATTACAGAGATAACCATATACACAAAGATGCAGCGGAAATAATACTTCATTTCATTAATAGGAAATACTGAAATATGCTTACAATCAGAAATGGAAATAAACTAGCTAGGGCGATGGTAGCTTATCTCTGAGAAGAGATGTGATGGCTACATGCCTCTGAACTGTTCCGAACTGTATTACAATGAGGCTCGAAGGCCTATTTATTGTTGAGAAACAATGGAAAACCCTTCACATCCCGAAACCTAACCCTAGAAGATGAAACGCCAAATTGTGGGCCCCGTTTGGGTAAATTGGTACATCAATTTCCCGGGGTCGTAACTTTGGCATACGATCTCCGTTTGACGCGTACAATAGCTCGTTAGAAAGATCTATCCGAGCACTACTACTTTGGGAAGGGCAACATTGGTCTATAGACCCATGTTGCCCCAGATTCCCAAAAAAAACGTCGTTTAGGGCCTCAAAACGGCTCCGGAAGTTCAGGACCCGAAAAACTGCTAAAAATAGTAAGTTGTGCTACAATTAAGGAAACTGAAAAGACTGAAAGAGACAGTTGTGGGGGTCCAAATGGGTTGGTGGGTGGCCACCAACATCCACCTGGATCACATATGCATTTGCGCATCAAATTAGCATTATAACATAAACCTAGAACTTAACATAACATAATCACATGCAATCCACAGAGGAAAAATAGACTGTAATTTCAGAATACTTCTCTTTATTGATGATTCAGATTTTCAATACAAACTCTATCTGCCCTGTGCACACAGCTGCAGGGGTCCGTGCACTCAACTGCAGACTTCTACCCTAGGCCTCTATGCACTCAGTTGCAGAGCCTCTTCCTACGCTTAGACTCTCTCTCTTAGCTCTTCACAGACTCATCAAGCAATTCTACTTAACTGAATTCTTCCTTAAACTCCCCTAAGACCTCCTTTTTATATAATTCCATGGTTCGCAGACCAATGACAGATCTATAAAACTGACACAACCTATCTAGACTAAGGGCAGAAAACCATTTTTGACTCTTGATATCTTCACGCTCCATGACCGAAAAATGCGGAGACTTTACATTTCTTTATACAATCTTTGGGCCTTCTGCCCCAAAACTTGGGTTTTTAACCCCAAAACTGACCCCCAGGGGACCCGTTCCCAACATTAAACTTCATATGGTGTAGTTATGGATAAGGATTCCTATATTTCTTGTCTCTCACATGGTTAAGGATTGTTGTTGTTGATGGTATCAAGAAAGCTTGACAAATGACTATGAACTCATGGTTTGTTAGATACATATTTCTATCTCTTTTATGGATACACATTATGTTGGATACATGGATGATTACCGAAGTTGTTGGTGGCTTAGTGGGTCCTGACCCAGGTTCAGAGTTAGTTTTTCCAAACAAATCCCTACACTACTGGCCCTTTCAACATCAATATGCGGAGTGCGAACTGAAGTCTCACCCGCAGCAGTATGGGGGGATGTTGGAGCCAAGTTTCCGCACCCATAGATTAGTGTAATGTCATTTTATGCCCTAAATATGCCTTCGACCAAATCGATAAGCCTTTAACACTTATCAATTAAAGCTCCGAGGGGCCATGTTTCATTAAAATAATATATTAAGTCCAAAAGAGTTTTACTGGTATCTCAAAAAAAGATGTAGTTTTAAAAAACAAAGCCTATAAACTCATCAATTTTATTGGTTCAACCTTTCATTTGGTGTTAGACGAAGAAAGATGATTAGAACATTAGAAGGTTAGTGGCTTGGTTTTCGTTACTCAACCATGAAGAAGGAAGAGAGAGTAGATATTGTATATCAGAATATTAAACATGCGTTCTTTCAGCCAACAGACAAGGAAATGATTACCTTGGTACATTTCCACCTTCACAACTAAGTTATGGTAGGAAACAATAAGACAAAATATGTACAGTTGTATGCTAAGATGAGGGGTGTTATTGCTACATCAGGCGAACAATATATGATCTAGCTGGAGTTGAAGTAGAACAACAAGAGAGAGAAAGTAAAAATAAATTAAATGTAGAATTAAATATATCAGATGTCTCTTGCGAAGAAGGGGACTCAAATGGAATGCCCATAGAATCAAAAAATATTGCATGCATGCAGGCACAAGATTCTAAACAAGCATCTTGGATAGTTATTAAGCATAACATCTATCTACATTGCAATTATAAAACTCCAATCATTGATCAGATGATGGTTTGCACTGCAAGCCCCCAACATATGGTCTTGTTTGCTAAAAAAACCCTACGCCTTTGTAACTTCTAGAATATGTAATAATGATTGATTAAGAATAATTGTATACATTACCATGAATGTTGAGGAATCAGATGATCCAGACTTTCCCTTACTAGTTGATTGGCATGCTTTGGCTATCTTCAGTGCCATAGCTTTTTGAATATTTCTGATTTTTGAATTTGAACTTGCTTGCACCTCATACAATAGCTTAAGCCTCCAATTCTTTTGTGGCTACTTTCCGGTGTATGATGTTATTTGTAAAAAACATTGCCCATTAAATCCATTAGAAGTTACACCATGTATTTTCCATGAAAATCTGGATATCTGGATTTTGAATGTAATATTTATCAGAAGAAAAAAAAAACAGAACAGTAAGATTTTTGGGTTTGGAAAAGCAGAAAAAAAATGAATTGGGGATTTAAAAACACTACCAATCACCTCGACATCATCCAAAATCGAGCTTTGAAAATTGGAACTAGTTTGACAGTTTTGGGGAGTGAAAATTTATATCATGGCGGGAGATTTTGGTTCGATGAAGCTTTGGTATTTTATTTGTATTTTATCTATTTACATTGTTTCATTAAGAGTGAAAGACTATTTCAAACAAATGTGGTAAAAAATAATTATATAGATATATAAATTTACGTGGGAGTTTAGATGAATTTTATTTTCATAAATGTTTAATAGTAAATTAATGTTAATGTAAATTTAAGTAAAGGGATGGATTTAAAAGTAAAAAAGCAAAAAGATTATTATTATAGGAAAAGTTTGATTTAATGATAAAATGGTGAGGAAATTTTCATCAGTGAGAAAAGTTTAATATCGATGAGGGTTGTTTTTAGGGCCTAAATTGGGTGTGCCTTTAATCAAGGCAAGGTAACATCCTCATTACACCATTTGTGATGCTTATATCACAAATAATCCAATGTTATGGAGGATTTGGTACAGGGTTGAGCAGTGGGCCAAGGCTTCAATGAAACCAAGATGATGGAAGAAAAACCAAGATTTGGAGTTTCCACTTGGGCACATTAGTTTTGCACAAGGATGGCTTGGTGAATGGGAGCCATGAAGGGTGTGACACAACCAACCATCCCAACTTTCCCAAGTGATGAAAAACCAAAGTGGGTGAGAGTGCGCATGAGCTTGGTGGCATGGGCACCACAAAGGTGTGTCACAACTGAGGAGTGCACCCCCAACAATGAGTTGGAATGAGTTATCCATAGTTCCAATGGATCTAACGCAAGGTGAAGCTGGTACATTTGGAATGACAAGGGTTGATGAACATGGAATGATTTGAATGCTGGAGGTTCCCATAAACCAAAGTAGTGTTGTGGAAGATATGCTCACATAGACAAGATGACCCAACTGAATGGAAGGCTCACAAGGCATACGATAACTGAAATGGGTGAAGTCGCTTATGTATAAAGGACACACATCATGGATGAGTAGAAGAAAAACACATCAAATATACAAGTTAAGGGACAAATGGGAAAGTCATAGGGTGAAGAGTTTGAACTTGGCAAACGAACTGAGCGATTAGAGAAGGAACTAAAGGGAGCCATGAGTAGGGTAGAGATGACCTAATATTGGGCTAGTCAAGCCGACCGAGATAGGTTTCTAGGCAAGTAAAAGTTATGTTGGCTTATTTGTTGTATTAAGGGTTAAGCCTTTGTATTGGACCCTCATGTAAAGAAATTTTACATTGTTTAATAAAATTAGAGGGTTGAAGGGTTGTTCCATGCAAATTGTGTATTGTGATGATGGTGTTGTTAATGATGTAAATTTTGTGCATGTATTGCACATGATGAATGTAATTTAATTGAAGCATTGTGACAATAATTTAAAATATTAGGGGGGAATAATGAAAAATACATTTAGGGGCAATAATTTAAAATCTCCCTCCAAAAGTCATGAGAAAACACTTTTAGAGGCAGTTGTTAGAAATCCCCTCAAAAAAATTCAAATTTTCATGACTTTCGGGGGGGGGGTTTCAAAAACTGCACCTAAATCCCTAAAAACACATTTAGAGGTGGTTTTGGCAAGACTGTCGCAAGCCACACCACCCCTAAAATCCTTTTTTTATAGTGGCGCAGGTGTCAATACGTGCCTAGTGCCATGTGTTAGTGCATTCTAAATGCCAAATATTCCTATGTTACTTATCTCCTACTTTCCAATAATTGATCTCATATAAATTTAGTCTTAAATCATGCCAAACCATGCCAAACCATGCCAAAGAATATATACCAAGGCATCTCAACAAATGTCAGGCATGTTAAGACTTGCCAAGTGCTAATATGTGCCAAGTGCCAATGTGTGTTAGGGAGTGTTACACATGTTATGGAGTGGCAAGGCATGTCGAAGAGTGCTAAGGTGGGTTGAAGAGTGTCAATGTAGCATACCACAAAGTGTTAGGGAGTATTAGGGTAACACAAGGGAGTACTAGGTCAAAATACATGGAAATGAATGGATATGAGGGTGTTCCAAGGAGTGTCAATGAGTGTTAGGTGTGCCAAGGAGGGATCAATGACAAGGTATGTTAAGTAGTGGTAAGGCATGCTAGGGAATATCCGTGCATGTCAAGAAGTTCCAGAGTATGCTAACATGTGCGAAATAGTGCCAAGGCATGCCAAGATATGTAGGTTGCTAGGGTGTTCCAACATGTGTCAAGGAGTGTCAACCAACAAAAGGGAGAACCAAGCTAAAATGCAAGTAAATAAACACATAAGAGGGTTGATAAATCATGACTTTCCCTTTTTTAGAAAGGGGATGCTAGGCACACTAACAACAAGTTCCTATACATGCCAAGTGATAATGCATGCCAAGGTGTTTCAGGGAATGCTAGGGATTATTGGACATGCCAAGACATGCTAGGGGAGTGCTATGTTATGCTAGGGCATGCCAACCTATGCTTGGGCATCCAAGTCATGGCAAGATGTTCTAAGTATAAAGATGTTCCAAGACATGCGAGGTGCCAAGGAATGTTAGTATGTGCCAAAGCATGTCAAGGTTTGCAAGGAGTGTTGAGGAGTGTTAGGTCTCTCTCATTAATAGAATTCACTAAGCTTGATTATGTATTAAAGTATATGCTTCCTACACACACTATGGAACTGCATATAAAGGGAATTCACTAGATAATAAACCTAACAAAGATGAATCATGTATTGACTCGTAAGAAAATTGTATTCCAATTTCTTGATGGAAATTATGCACACCAATTAATTCTCAACAAATTGATTGAATCTAACCACTATGGCCTTTGACACATAATGAAAAATACTCCATAAAAATGGTCTTAAATCGTTATCTTTGGACAAAAAATATAGCAAAAGTCACATAGCATCATCAAAAACTCATTGGAATGATCAATGATGATCGTCACCAAAAGTAATCAAAAAAAGCATTGGTGAGGGTCAATAAAAGATTGTCACTAGAAGTGTCACCAAAGAGAGAATTAGTGATGGGCCTTTAACAACCCTCACCAAAAGTGTCATTCAAAATGGCTTTGGTGACAAACCTTAAAGGAATGTCACTATATGCACTTACAACAACATTTTTTCAAGGATCATCACCATATGCAACATTTGTGATGAACCTTAAGCATTCATCATAGGCATGACCCTCACCAATGGCCTCTTTTGTTGTAGCACTTATTAGGTAGTCATATTTTTGTTCCTAGACTAAATTATTCATTCATGTTAGTCATTTTTAGTTGTACTACTTATTTTTTAGTCATATATTTTAACCTAGGACTAAATTGGTGATTTTTAGTTGGTTCACTTAAGATTACTCATTATTGGTAGTATTTCACTATTAAAAATTATGGTGACTAACATTTTTAGTCACATAGTCACTAATTTCTCATTTTCTACTAGTGAAGGCATTGGTTGAGAAGAAATTAGAATGAAGGTTAAGGGTCTCAAGAGTGATAATGGGGATGAGTACGTGTCAAATGAATTTAAATTTTTTGTGCAAAAGAAGGCATTTTATGAGGTTTTACAACAACCCACAGCAGAATGGGGTGCTTGAGAGAAAGAACCATAGTATTGTAGGAGTAGGAAGGGTGATGTTGCATGATCAAAGACTACCTTTACATTTGTGATTTGAAGCATGTTACACAACAGTCTATTTGCAGAACTAGAGTCCTCATCATATTTTTGGCATGATTACACTAGAGGAGGCCTTTTGAAGGAGAAAGTCAGATGTGTTGCACTTCAAGACTTTTCGAGCCTTTGTTTACTATGATGTATCCAAAGAAACAAGGAAGAGTCTTGAACTGACAATAGATTTGGGGGTGTTTTTGGGTTGCACAAAAAATCCCCACAACTACTATGTGTACTTTCCATCCCTTATAATGATAGTTGTGCAGATGAATGTAAAATTTGATGAGGAGAAAGTGTTGTGGTTCTCTCTTGATAGGGAGGTTCAGATCCCACCAGAAGAGGAGGTTTTACCTGCAAAGGAGGAACCTCATGAAGTTGTGGAGCAGCCATAAATTAAGGGGAAGAGAGTGGAGACAACCACTCAAGTAGAACTATCTAGATAAGGTAGAAAAAGAACCAGGGAAGATGAAAGACTTATGCCGGATGTAAGGGAGAATGTGGGTACTCCTTCAAATCAGCATAGGTAGAGAAGGTCACTTGATCGGTACACTAGATACATGGCTCTAATGACTCAACTTGTAGATACTAAACCATCCTCTTTCCAGGAAGCAGTAGAGAAACCTATATGGGTTGATGCAATGGTGGAGGAATATGAATCCGTAAATAATAGTGTCTTGGAAGTGGTCCCAAGACTAGTAGATAAATCGGTTGTGGGTTCGAGATGGATATTCAACGTAAAGCATATAGAAAATGGAAGCATATAGAATTACAAGGAAAGATATGTTGCCAAGGAGTACTCTCAAATGGAGGGAATTGACTATGAGGATACCTTTTCTCTTGTAGGAGCATACTCATCGATTAGATCAATTATTTCACTGGTTACACATAAGGGGTGGAAGATCCACCAGATGGATGTAATAAAAACATTCCTCAATGGATTTATTGAGGAGGAGGTGTGCATTAAGAAACCAGAAGGTTTTGATACATTTGATCAAGGGTCTCATGTGTGAAGACTCAAGTGGGAATTATACAGTCTCAAACAAGCACCTCTTGCTTGGTACACTAGGATCGATAGCTATCTCACTGGTTTGGGCTTCAGCAAAAGTGAAGCATATGAAAACCTCTATCATATCTTGTTAGAATGTAAATTTCTTATTATTTTCTTATATATTGATGATTTTATTCTAACTGGTGATCAGAAGTTGATCAAATCTTGTAAGGAGGACTTTGTAAGGGAATTTGAAATGAAGGACATGAGTCTCATGCACTACTTCCTTGGGTTGGAACTATGTCAAGGTGATGGAAAATTGTTTATCTCTCAGGGCAAGTATGCAAATGAGATACTACGAAATTTTGGCAGGGAGAGCTGTAAACCCATGGAGACACCTCTAGTGACCAACTAGAGGAAGGAGGACACCACTTCAAGTGAATAAGTGGATGCTACCATTTAGCAGTAGCTAGTAGGTTCACTAATGTATCTTTTAAACACACGAGCATATATGTTCTATGCAGTCAACTAGCTGAGAAAAGCTATAGTTAGGAAAACCAAATTAGTTTGGAAGGCAACTAACCATGTTTTATGGTACCTCAGAGGCACTATCCAATTTGGACTATGGTATAGACGGAAAGAGAAAGTGAAGTTGTGTGGCTTCATAGATGTAGATTGGGAAGGGATTACACCAAATTGGAAGAGTACATCAGGTGGAATTTTCAGTGTTGGTTCCACAGCTGTTTCCTGGTACAACATGAAGCAAATTTGTGGCGCTCAATTGGATAGAAGCATAAAACATGGTTGCAAGTCAAGAAACATGTGAGGTAGTCTAAATGAGAAAGATACTTGTTGGATTATTTGGTCAGATGATGGATTTAACTGTAATATGTTATGATAATCAAAGTTTCATCAAGCTTTTTGGGAATCTTGTATTTCATGATCATTCCAAGCATATAGATATATGGTATCACCATTTATGGGACTATGTGTAGAGGCAGATAATGTTGCTTCAGTACATTCTGATAGAGGAACAAGATGCTGACATTTTGACAAAGGCCTTGTCAAGAGGGAAGTTTGAATTCTACGGGTGCAGGATAGCGGTGGTTGATAATCCCTTTCTTGCTGAGAGGGAGTGTTGAAAAATGCACCAATAAATTCTCATTTTTCATTTTTCCTTGATTAAATTTAGAAAATTCTAATTTCCACATCAGCAAATGACTAGGATGTAGTTGACTTGTGTGACATGGCTTGTGTCACCTAGTTTACTCTATAAATTCAAGTTGGAGGAGTTAGAGTTTAGTGAATCATGTGTGATTTATAATTTGTAGCAATCAAAGTCAGTTATCTCAATTTGTTTTTACTTAAACTAGTTCTAACTGTTGGAGGAACTAATGGAAGGTCAGTTGTGGAGTGAGACTTGAATCAAACTAATTGATCATCCAGTTAACTGATCAATCAACCCAACATAGCTAGTGTATGCAAAGAATTTGAGTTCCCCAGGTGTGGTGTAGATTCCAAGGGTGTGTAACATCAGTTGTAGACTAGTCTTGAGTGTACAGGTGTTGCATGTAGTTCGATGATCAACCTTGGGAATTGTGCCATCCACTCTAGAGAAATTCCTAAATAATAAGAGCCTAATCTATCAAGGAATTACACAAGGAAATAGGGGATCAAGGAAAGGTATAAATTGACTAATTATGTGTCAGATCTTCTCAGTGAGCAGAGAGATAGGTTATTCACTTGCAGGTTGTGCTCAATTGAGCAAAGCAATTGTAATACATCTCTATTCATCAGATTGATGCAAGCAGGCATTGGGGTTATTAGAAGGTTTCTTTCTCCAAGAAAAATATTGTGTGTACATGTGTTATTTATTATTACATGTCTGAAATTTTTGTTCTATATTATGAATTAACTTCCACAGAGTAGTAGAGTAGGATTTTGTCTTGTGATTTTGATTAAAGCTTCATGAGCAGTTTCAAAACTACACCATAATTTCTATAGGAGGGAGACTTCTAAGAGTTACAATAACCAATTCCCTGTCAATAAAATCTCCCTCAACTCTTTGCAATTGATCTCTAAGACGAGATATCCTCATAATGTAGGATTGCACAAACTCTCCTTTGTTCGTCTTCATGTCTTTGAATTTATCTTTTAAGGAGATGATTTCATTCAAATTGTCGACTTCATACATGCTAACTATATTATAATATATGTCCTTAGACTTCCTCAAATTTCCAACATATGCAATTAAACTATCTAGTAAACCATCAACTATAATTTTCTTTACTTTTAAATCACCTTTCTTGTGCTTGTTCTTGGCAGCAAGGGAAGCATTCTCCGGAGGCTCAGGTACTTTTCCTTGAATGTATTCCAAAACATCATGTGGTTTTCTTAAGGGAGTCTGACCCAAGTTTAGAGTTATTCGTGCCAACCAATAAAACCCTAACATCTGGCCCTTTCAGCAACAACTTGCGTATCACAGGCTACAGTCTCACCTGAAGCAGTTATGGGGGATGCTAAAACTACGTTTCTACATCCAGAGGCCTATTTGATGGTATTCCTAAGGATCTTATAGCTTAGATATGCCTTCGCACAGATCTATCCCTTCTGACTATGAACTACTGCAATTCTATCGAAATGACCTTCAGATTTTCACGAAGGTATGTGATTGTACTTCACATGCATAAAAAATATAGATTCACTAGTTTTGTGCAATAAACTATATCTTTTGAAGCCCTTATGACCTAGAACTATCATTGTGCAGATCTACCTTTTCTAAATAGATAACTACCACATAGTTGTATAATGACTTCCCTACCTCCGTGAAGTTGGTTAATTATACTCATTATGCATAAACATTACAAAGTTATCCATTCCACAAAGAAATTAAGCATTAATTGACATAAAACAGATCACAAAGCAGAGATACATAAAATTAACACAGATAAATAAGTAAGGCACAGATGCACAGATTCAGCTCAAAATAGTCTTTACTAAGATGTAAATGTTCAGATACAAACTTCTTATCCCTATGCACCCAGCTGTAGGAGCTCGCACACTCAATTGCTGACTTACCAAGGTCTCCACGTACTCAACTGCAAGAGCCTTCCCCTTTCGCCTAAGTACAGGAAACAGACTTTTCCTGCCTTAGCACCTTTCCCTTACAATGATTCTTCACAAAAATTGATCCCTTAGACTTGCTATGACTCAACTATACGTAGCCTTTTCATTACAATACCATGGTCTTTGGACCATGGGAGGGTCTCAAAACCATCCTATCACCTACCCATACAAGGGACTAATGCCCCTTTGAATCTTACTTAGCTTTGACATTTCGCGAAGACTTTACACTCTTTAACAAAACTTATTACAAAAATTGACTTAACTAACAAAAACTGACCCCAAGGACCCCATCCCAACAGGCCCCCAACACAAATATGGTGACTCGCACTTGAGTCACTCAACTGTCTTCTCCACTTTGTTGCATAGGTCATTGAACTCCAATTTCAATACTTCGAGGTCCGTTGTGCTCTGTACTATGGCTTGTTGCACTTCCTTGACCAGCTTCTCTGTAGTTGGCCCCTCCATCGCGAGGAGCATGGTCCTTTATGTTTGTTGTAAAGTCTTCAACTTGTCCTGGATTTCCAAAGTAATCTAGCTCGCTTCCTCTATCCATGGTTGAATTCGAGCCTTCAAACAACTTCTTTGTGCTACATCTCCTCAACATGTGCCTATAGCAGCTTCATTTCTTAAAAGTGCACAAAGCGCTGGACTGGCACCAATGTGCGTGCAGTTGCCCTGATCTTATCAACTTGTTGTTGTGCCTCTCTGGTCTCTGTACGCAGTCGCTACATGTTGGATTCCTCCTGCAATGTAGTCCATACCTCCATCGTGGTTTCAAAAAGACCATTGTATCCCGATACTGCATTCTCCAAAGTAGACATGTGCTCTTTGATGGTTGCGCTGCGCTGCTCCCTAACTTCTAGCGTAGTAGTCAGCTGCAATTTCAATTGCAATTCTAAGATCTTCATCTGAAAATCAAAAGTAACTCAGCCTACCTCATCCTTAGACTATCGCATTGCAGTGGCCAATTTCTGAATCTTTGTTGAAGTTGATGCATCCTCTAGAATGTGTAGTTCTAGTACTAAATTACACGCTTGTGTAATTGTTTCTTGGAGGCTCTGGCTGCGCGCTGCTAGCTCTTCTTTTTCCTTAAGATCCTGAGCCTTTTTGGTGAAGATCTTCTCATTGTTCATTTTGACTTCGTGATGAGCACCAGTATTGCAGCAATAATGTTGCAACTCCTGGGCTGCCTACTTTACTCTTATCAACCCGGTAGTTCGTAACAAACTTGGAAGCGATGGTGCTGTATGCACAAGTACTAGTTATTACTGAAGGTTGTCACTTGGTTAGCCGGTGCAAGATCACTAGGAGCTCAAGCCAATTTCTATGGATTCCAGAAGAAGTTCTATATGTGATGAAAGGAAAAAGAGAGATTACTCAACAGATGCTATTCTTCTTGCAGAAAGGAAGACTGAAATGTAAAGCAAACCAAGTAAATCCTAATTAATCAACTAATCCTACTTTTGCAGAAAGAACTATGAAAACCATGAAAAGGATGCCATTACCTACTCAAGGAAGTAAAAAACATCTAACTAAGCTATCACTAGAAGTAAATGAGAAAAGAACATCTTTTTGGATTTTTATGTATTTTTATGTGAATTTGACATGTATGTGATTTATTGTTTGTGAATGTGGCAGTGAATAGGTGGTGTTGAAAGGTGGGTCTAGGACTTGAGAGGATGTAGGATGGTGTGGTTTGGTCCTATGAGGTCTTAATTAGCCTTCTAGAGGCTTTTCCCAAACTCGGCCTTCAAAAGAAAGCCTACAGGAAAATCTACAGGAGGACACAGGAAATCTACAAGAGGAAAAACAACGTTCTACAGGAGGCCTACAGGAGGAGGATGAGAGTCGTTTTGGCTGTTTTGAAGGTGTGAGAGTGGGTGGAAAAGGTAGATGAAGGTTGAAATGAAGTATTATGGCACCTAGGGTCTACCAAGAATCATTAGGAGAGAGAAAGATTATTGGATTTGCTCAAGGAGAGAGGAAGAAGTTCTATGGAAAATGTAGGAAACTAAGGCAGAATTGAGGGAAGACTTGGGTGACCTATATGGAATGGATCAGATGGAGGATGTGATGGCTGATAAGATGATCTGCTATGGGAAGATATCTACTGCATACACAACTGACAGTCAACCAATGAGATGAAGCAAGTGATGAAATAAGTGCATCTAGAAAAACAGAGTTTTGCATCAAACTAATCTAAACTATGATCTATGAAAGGAAATGATGATAACTACTACAAGAAAGGAAAGCATGGAAGAAGACTACTGCAAATAAAGAAGTGAGCATGATGAAGAAGATCTAAAGCAAAACAGAACTAGACTATTAACCAACTAGAAAGCTGTAAACACTAGAAGTCCTATGAATGAGGAAAATCTGTGTTTTTGGGCATAGAAAAAGGGTCTTTGCCTCAAATCATGGTCCCAAAAGGAGGAAGAAAGGCCAAGGCACTATTTCTAGCCTTTTAAATATTTTCTTTATCATTGCTTAACCTGCTATAGAAAGCACAAATGGAAACAAACTACTGAATCATCAAAAGCAACCTATTCTTAACCATGAAGGAAATACTTCTAACAGCAATCTAGTCTACAATTGAAATAAAACATACAAATACAAGTAAAGAGGGGCTTGGCTGCTTGGATTGGGCCCTAACCCAAGAGCTTCAGCCCTCTAAGGTAACCTAGTGCTAAGTCAAAAAGGATTCCATCTTTATCCTCAAAACATTAACAAGATTACATGAACTGTCAAAATAATAAGCTCGAAGTTGAGCAGAGTTTACATAAGAAAAAGTACAACGAAAATCCAACCCTAGTGAGGCCCTACACCTTACTACTTATAAAAATGAAGCTACCAACAGCTTCCTTAAAATCAGGAAGGCTTGGCTCCCAAAACTCAAGATAATCATTAGTCATCCTCCACTTGCTCAACTGCCTGCTAATGCATGACTTGGCTACTTGAACTCCGAGCTAAATGAAGGGGAATTCGAAGTGGGGAGTAATAAATGAGGGAGATTCCCTCCTATAAGTCCTCTCCTTTTTCCACTTTGACTTATTGTTGTCATTTGTCCACTAGATGTTTGACTTTGACTACAAAATTCATCAATAATCTGCATTAAACACATATTAGACCACATGGCATCATAACTAACTCAATTCACTCTATAAGCATAAATGTAATTAGAAAATCATACAATTAGCTAAGAGAATGGTTGGTTTGACTAGGTTAGGAGGTAAAATGAGCCCATATAATTACCCATTTATGAGGCTTATCATCACCCCCTACTGAAAGTGTTTCTCATCCTCTGTGCAACTTAGTCAATCTCTTCATCTTTCATGGCCCTAGTGGCCTCCCTAGCATCCCATGCTTCTAATGTGGTCTCCTCTTCCTTGTCATAGAATCCTTCTTTCCTGTCTATTTCTTCCCACTGCTCCTGCTCTTCTTCCTCTCTTCTGTCTTCCACCATGCCTAACAGCAGTGGGGGACTAAATTTGAGGCCAATCCAATTGACCATCGACCTCTGCATCGAGCGCTTATACATGGGCACTCTCCTTAATGCCTCCCTCATCCTCATTGGGGAATGATGTTCCCTGATCTGCAGACTGTGTGGTAAGGTATTCCATCTCCTCATGCAGGCATGTACACAATCATCCCCAAGTAACCTTTCCATATCCTCAAAATGTGCAATGGCTTGTGCTTGATCACTTATATATCTAGGGGAAATCTGAGGATTATGGGCAAGCAGGTTATGTGTACTGATGAGTGCCATGGGGTCTGATGGCTCAGCTCTGATCATTAATGGCTAATTCTACTCTTTTATCATCAACCTTCCTATTTCTGCTTCCCTTAACTCTTCATGGTTCATCCATGAGGCCATGGCCATTAGTTGCAGCTCCCCTAGCCTAGCATTGGGGTCCCACATATTCATAACTGTGAGGGCCATGTTATGCAGGTAGAATTCTACCATATTTGCCTTATCTTCTAATGTGCTCGGGTCACACAGGTCCATAAACTGTCTGTAATCTTGGAAAGGTATGGTGCCTCCTTGTGCCAAAGTATTTATCTGAAATTGCAACCATTGATCCTTGAGATACAGGCCATAGGATTTTGCTGGTTGCTTACATTGCAATGCCTCCATGGACCAGCTGGCCATGCATGCCTGTTGGGTCTCTTTCTCTTGCAGTTGTCTTCTTAGCAATTCATTTTCAGTTTCAAGGTGACTTCTTGTGATTGCTTCCCTGTGTCTGACAACACTTAACTCTCTACCCATTTCTCTGAGTTTGTTCTCCATATGGCCAATATCCTCAACTCCCTTGGATTTGGCTATTTGCATCCACCTATGGGTCCTTATTCTTTCTTTCTCTAATTCAAAGAATAGGGGAATTGCAAATTTTTGGGGAATGATTCTTCCCCCCTCAAGAAGATTGTAGTAGGAGCCAAGACTAGGCTGGGGATCAAGTTCTTGTGCCTCTGTTGCTTCCTCCTTTCCCTGTGGCTATCCTTCTACCCTTTTTTCCAGCTTTTGGGTCTCTTGTAGTTTTAACAGGGTCTCCTGTAGAACAGTTTGTGCCTCCTGTAGGATTTTTTTTGAGTCCTGTAGTTCTACTTTTTCTTTCCATGTGGGAGATCCAGGAGTACCCCTCTAATATGTGAGAGGTGCCTTGGAAGGGGATTCTTTTCCTTGGGCAAAGGGTGAATCTTCAATAATAATTGGCACTTTTAAAGAAGGCTGGGGTTTCCCTATTTTGATTCTTGTGCTCTTCCTAGCTCTGAAATACATTGAGGTCTTCCTCCTCCTCTTCTGTTTTGGCTTAATTGGTGTGCTAAGGGCAGTGAGGGAAGCTATTGCCTCTCTTTCTAGAGTCTCAGGGGACACTTCTGTCTTTTCTGCCTCTTTTTCTGTCTCTGTTTGCTCTGTTTCCTCCTACTCTGTTTCTTCATATTTTTCCTCCTCTATCTTGGTTTCTTCTTTCTTCCCTTCTTGTTCTTCTAAATCCCCAATTGCTTCACCTTCTCCCCCTTGTTGCTCTTCCTCCTCACTACTAGTGGGGCTAATATCATAGGTCAGGGTCTTTATGTCATCTTCAACTATCATGTTTTTGAAGATTTCCCATGCTATAGGGAGTGTAAATGTATGTAGGGCTTCGTCCACTAATATGTTTATTAACCCATGGTGAGCTAGCTGCTCTGGATTTCCTACTTTTACTTTAGTACTAGAGTCAATGAGGGACTGTACGAGGAAGTAGGGGATGTTGAGCTTCTGAGGGGCTAGAGTGTCCATGCCATACCTTAATTCATGAAGGATTCTAAAGTGTTAACCATAGAAAATGTTGTACCTCCCATCACAGGAAATATACTTGATTATTTGGTAGCTAACCTCATCCCAAGGATATGGTATGATAGCCCTTTTTATGCCCTTTTTATCTTCCATAAGGGTTTCATTGTTTTGGAAGACGTTTCTCTTGGTAGCCTGACCGGTTGGTTTTTCATCCTTACTCCAAGGCAACCCAAGAGGAAGGGTAGTGACCCTACTGATAAATTTAGAGGTTATCTCCATGGAAAGGCCTCTAAAGGTGATAGTGGCATGTGTTCTGGTGTGAGGGACCAAAGAGTGGGAAAATTCTTGAGCAATTTCCTCATCAAACCCTCGGAATTTCTCAAAAAAATTCATCCAATTTGCTCTTGTGAATATGTCCACTACTTGGGGATGTGCATGGAGCCTGGAGGAGTTGGTGGGTTCCTTCCTCATAAAACATTTTGTCATTTTGTTTATGTTTCTTTGGGAAACCAAATGACGAGAAGGAGACAAATTTTTTTGAAGAAAAACAGAGAAACAGAGAGACTGTGTTTTTTCAAGAAATAAGTAGAAATTCTGTTATGTATTTCCTCCACTTAAAGGCTTTATTTCCTCTTCAAAATTTAACCACTACTTGAAAATTTTGATATTCAATGGGGGTATGCATAGAACATACCCCTTCATCTAGAGAATTGTGCTAAAATCCATGTTTCCCCTCTCCAAAACAACTCACTGGCCTTCCTGTAGAAGACTGTTGGCCCTCCTGTAGAATTCCTGTAGGTTCTCCTATAGAACCTATAATTGCTCCTGTAGAAAATGCGGAGAGTAGGGATATGGGAGATATTAATGGAGCACAATGGTTTCAAGGCTGTGGGGGCACGAGAAGGTTGCAGGAGTGGAGTTTTGAGGAGAGAATGAAGGAAAAGGTGGTGAGAGTGCTCGGGGAGGAGTACTTATTGTTGTTTATGGATATTTCTGGTGATGGAGGGTGAGCTGTCTAAGTGTACGTTGGCAATATTCAGACTGTTGTTCCCCACTTGCCTTCTCATCATAGCCCTTTCCTTGTAATCATCCCTCATTATTGCATTGGAGTTCACACTACCTCCACTACATGTCCTTGACATCTCTCTTGAGTTGACTGTGTGCACGTGTGGGTGACATCTTCGGATGACTGGAGTCAACTAGATGAAGGTGGTCAAGTTAACTGGCCACCTTTCCTCATTCAAACTCAACCATCTCATTTCTATTGCATGCCTTCTAATTACACAAATGCAAACAGAGGAGCGGGTTAGTTACTTACTTGTGATCCAAATGCATTCACTGTGAGGTGTTGTGGCTCTCTCTCTGCTGCATGCCTTTGGTTCCTTTGATGCATGTTATCTTCTTGTTGATGTGTGGCTATGCTTTGTGTAGGTTCCTCTCTAGCTGGATCTGATCTTCAGGTGTCTTCTTCAACCTTCATATTTGCACCTTCTTGCTGCTGATGTTGGATTTTAATGGGATCAGCTGCTACAGGAATTCCTACAGGAGCTCCTGTAGCTGCTTCTCCCTTTGAAACTTTAGCTTCTTTCTATGCTTGGAGCTATGAGGATGATGCCAGAGATGTAGATAGATATGGGGAGGTAATGGGTGGCTTCAGGTGAGGTGGATGGTGCTGTTTCTTTCCTCATTTTTTTGTTTTTTTCTTTTTCCTAAAAACTGTTTTTTCTGTGTTTTTTCTTGGGCAAGAAGAAGAATGATGCTTGGGATGTGATGCAAGCTTGGAAATGATGGAAAGGAGGTTTGAAGACTACAAGAGGATTTATAGACTTTTTATGAAGCTTCCCTATTCCTCAAACTACTTTTTATATCCATTTCTGGCTCTCTGTAATTCCTACATGAGCCTCCTGTAGAAAACATAGTTTTTGAAAAAGAAGCATAGTAAGGTGAAAAGAATGCCAAGAATGATGGAGAAAGGTGTGGGAAGGTAGGATAGCTTTTGGTATTGGTTTAATGAATCCCTTGGCACCTTCTTCTGCTTCCTGTAGTCCTCCTGCAAACCTGCAATGCAACTGGATATTCATTTTTCTTTTCCTCTTTTTTTTATTTTTGAAAACAACTAGGATGCCTTCTGGGAGGTTTTCACCCTAATTGCTTGCCCTGGGCGCCTCCAAGAAAGGTTTTCACCCAGGGATGTTATTTTCTTTCTTCTTTTTCTTGACATCACTAGGCCACCTCAGAAGAGGTTTTCAACCCAATGATGGGACTCAAGTGCCTCATGAAGGTTTTCACTTGAGTCCTTATTTTTTTGTTTTATCTCTTTCTTCAGTGAGTGGGTGAAGTGGAGGCTAAGACATGCTCCACTACCATCATTGTTTTATTCAAATTTTCAATGAACTCTCACTTGGAGAGGGGTTTCTTGTATACTTTCAACCGATGTCCATTGATAAGCATGGGGATGGCTTCATCATCAATGATTCTGATCAGAACTAAACCATTGTCATTGCATTTCTCCATAGTGTAGGGTCCCAACCATCTTGTTCTCAGCTTGCCCTTGAAATCTTTGTATCTTGAGTCATAGAGTAGTGCCTAATCTCCCTCTTGAAATTGCTTCTCCTTGATGTTTTTGTCATGCCATATCTTTCTTTGAAGCTAAACTACCTCTGTATAGAGAAGGGCCTACATTCTATGTTCATCCAATCCATTGAGATGGAGTAATATTTCTTTTTGTGCATGGCTGAGGTCTAGGTCTAGCTGAGTTGCCATCCTCAGGGTATTGAATTCAAATTCTATTGACACCAAATTCTTCTTCCCATAGACCATCTCATAGGGTGTGAACCTTGTAGTAGTCTTCCATGTTGTATTGTAGGCCCAAGTTGCCTCAACTAATTTGTTCGCCCAGTCTTTTCTGCTATTTCTCACTACCTTTCTTAGGATCCCTTCCAATGATCTATTAGTGACATCCACCTGCCCATTGGCTTGTGGATGGTAAGGGGTTGAAGTCCTGTGCTTGATTCTATGATGTGTGAGTAGGTATTCAATCAAATTGGAAGTAAACTGACTACCTTGATCTCTAACCAATTCTCTTGGATACCAAAACTTGTAGAATATGTTCTCTCTCAAAAATTTAGCTAATTTTTCCTCTGTCGCTACTTTGATTGCTTTTGTCTCTGCCCACTTTGTCAGGTAATCAGTGCACATAATGATGTATTGCTTCTGCTTTGAAGGAGGGCTAATAGGACCCACAAAGTCCATGCCCCACTTCTCGAATGGCTCAAAGGTCACTTGAGGTTGCATGGGCATCTCATCCTTTGGAGTAGGTTTCCCCATCCTCTGGCACCAATCACAATGGTTGGTATATCTCCTCACATCCTGATGAAGAGTGGGCCAATAGTAGCCTTCTTGCAGTATCTTGAAGGCAGTTCTTTTTACTGCAAAATGACCTCCACAAGACCCATCATGATAGATCAGGAGGATGTCAAAGACTTCCTCCTCCCTAACACATCTTCTCAAGATCTGATCTGGGCCAAGTTTGAAGAGATTGCCCCTAATCCAGGGGAAAGGGGTGCTTTTCCTCACTATCTTGCTCTTCTCTTTTGAGGACAGATGTGGTGGAAATTGTGCTGAAACCAAGTAGTTTGCTATATTAGCAAACCATGGAGAGAGTACTGAGATAGAAAACAGGTGTTCATCTGGCATTTGGTTATCCATCATTCCTTCTTCACCTGCAGGAAAACTTACTCGAGACAAAAAGTCAGCAACAACATTTTCTTTGCCAGGCTTATCAAGAATGGTCAAATCAAACTACTGCAGTAAAAGCAACCATCTAATAATGTGAGCATTCACATCTGGTTTTTTCATTAAATATCTAATTGTAGCATGATCAGTGTGCACAAAAGTTTGATAGCCCGTGATATAATGTCTGAATTTGTTTAAAGAATGCACGACAACTAGGAGCTCCTTCTTGGTCACCGTATAGTTTAACTCTGACTTTGACAAGTTTTTGCTTATAAAGTATATGGCATAAGGTAACTTTTCATCAATTTGTCCCAAGGCTACTCCTATTGCTTTGTTCAAGGCATCTGTGTGAATGTGGAAAGGTAGGGCCCAGTTTGGGCCTCTCGGAATTGAGGCAGTCACGATCTTGCTTTTTAAGCTATCTAGGGCTTCTTGACAGTTTTCCAACCATATAAACTCGACATCTTTACCTAAAAGGCCAAATAAAGGAGAGGCTAGCTTGCTGAGATATTTAATGAATCTCCAGTAATACCCCACTAATCCTAGGAAACTTTTGACATCTCTCACCTTTTGAGGAGGTGGGACCCTTTGGATGATGGCAATTTTGTTGGGGTCCACCTGCAGTCCTTGTTGAGATATGGCATGACCTAGCACGGTCCCTTCAGTCATCAAAAATTCACATTTTTCCAGACTGAGGGATAGGTTCATCTCGATACATTTGTCTAGAACTTTTCCTAGATTAGATAAGGCTTCCTGAAAGTCAGAGCCATAAGGAGTAAAGTCATCCATGTATATCTCTACTGCATCATGAACTAATTCAGAAAATATACTCAGTACCGCTCTTTGGAAGGTGGCTGGGGCGTTACACAAACCAAAAGGAAGGACTCGGTATGCAAAGGTACCCCAAGCACAATTGAAAGTGGTCTTATCTTGGTCCTCCGGGCTGATCTGAATCTGATTGTACTCGTTGAACCCATCTAGGAAAGAGAAAAACTTTTTCCCTGCCAAACCGTCTAACACTTGATCTATGAAAGGTAAAGGAAAATGGTCCTTTTTAGTGGCTTTGTTCAATTCCCGATAGTCGACAGAGATTCTCCACTTACCATTTTTCTTTGGCACTAGCACAAAAGGAGAGAACCATTCACTTTCAGAGATGGGATAGATGAATCCTACATCAAGCAACTTTCGCAGTTCTTCCTTAACAATATCTTTAAGTGCTGGATTCATCCTCCTTTGAGGCTGCCTAACTGGCTTGCAACCCTCCTTGATGTATGTATGATGAGTACAGACTGAAGGGTGCACTCCCTTCATCTCCTTATAACTCCAGGTGAAGGCATCTAAGTGCTTTCTCAGCAGGCTACACAGTTCCTTCTCCTAGGAAGTGGATACGGATGGATTGATTTTCAAGGTTCTTTCTAGACCGAACTCTATATTCTTGACACAAAGAGAAGTGGAGTCGGCCGCACAAAGATCCGTTGAGGGGTTGTTTTGGGTTTCTCTTACTATGTCCTCTAAGGGTGATACACTGGAAGGTGGATTATTGATCAGATTTTCAATCATATCATCCTCATCTTGTTGTCCCCCCCCCCATGGCGATTCCTAATGTACAAAGTGGTGCAGAATAAACTTCATCCTCTTCTCCCTCCTCCAACCAGAGGGGTAGATCATGTTCTAACAAGGGTTGGGCAGGAGGATATAGGATTAACTGCTTGGACATATGCCCATTCTTTAAGGTCATGTTCCCAACTCGACAGCTAATGTAGGCATCATCGGTAGCCAACCAAGGTATTTCCATAATGAGAGGATACCCAGTGAGCTTTGCCTTTGGATGGAGAACTAAGAAATTAGTAGGGTACTCCCAACAATCAATGGAGACCATCACATCTTCCACAATCCCCTCAGGGGTCATGGTGGAGTGGTCTACTAACTATAGCATGGTTGTGGTCTTCTTCAAGGAGCCCTGGAGGTTGACTTTGAGCATTGTGTCCTTTGTCATCACATTAATGGCAGATCCTAGATCAATCAAGGTGTGTGGGATCATGGTGCCATTGATGGGGACATCAACTACTGGGTTTCTAGGGTCCAGATATTTTGGATAGATTACCTGCCCTAACATCAGGTCAGATAGTTGTCTTATGACATTGATGGTTGGGGCATCTCTCTTGCGCCTTCCTAGATGCCTAAAGCACTTCTCTTTAATCAACCTATTGTAGATAGGCACATCTTTTATGGCTTGGAGAAGTGGTATCTTCACACATAAATGCTTCAATTCTCCCAGGAGTTCAGTTTCTTCTGGGGTAGGCTGGATTGTTGTAGATAGTCTCTCAGGAAAGGGTGGAATTTCTTTAAGTTCACTTTCCTCTTTATCTTCCTCAACCTCCCTGGGTGGAGGCTGGCTATCTGGGAGAACTTTCCCAGATCGCAAGTTAATTTCCTGGATCTCCACAGCATAAGTTGGGCATGAAGGGTCCCCACTATATACTTGCTGAGCATGTTGGTTGTTCAGGTTCAGATTTTGTTGGGCAAGCATCTGGGGTTGCTTTGGTGGAGCACGAGGTAACGATTGTGGTTGGACAGGTGGTGGAGGCAAAATAGCGAGAGGAGAGTTGTATTGGGGCCTCCACCCTGATGAGATGCATTCCACTGAGGCTGCGATGGAGCATAGGATTGAAATGAATGGGTGGCTAGTTGGGCATGCTATGGAGATGTGAAGGACCAAGGAGGAGGTGTGGACCAGGAAGGATGAGCAAGGAGCCCCCAAGAATGTATGGAAGTGACTTGGTTGGGGTTGTAGTATGCCTGAGATGTCCCTTGCATCCCCTGTTGATATGGTCTAGGTCCATGCGGCCTCCTTTGGTTTATGTAATAAAGCTATTCAATGACTCGCTCAGCCCCCTAATATACAACTTTAAGTCTGTGTAAGGAGGGACACTTGTTCATAGAATGATTTTCTTCATAGACTAAACAAACTTCTATAGAGTTCAATGGGCATTCATTCTGAGGATGCTTCCTGGTGCATCTAGGACAAAAAATGGCCAAAGCCCTCTCTACTTCCTCTTGTTTTCTTTTGATATGTAAGGTATCCATTTGCATGGCAAGAGTTTGCAGCATCTCACTCTTGAAGTCTTCTAGCATGTTTCCAATTTCTCCTTTAATGGATGAGCTAGAGGAAGAGGTACTCGCTATGGGTTGACTCCCCCTACCTTTCTTTTTGGCTGCTCTACAATGGTTTCTAAAAATAGTCTTTATGTCCTCATAGGATAGTTGGTAGATGTCCCCCCCAGCCAGTAGATGGAGGGTGTCTAAAAGGTCTTCCCGAATTCCCCTAAACAGGACTAGCTTCAAAGACTCAGGGTCGAGTGTGCACCCGACCCTTTTGTAACTAAGTTGAAACCTCTCTTCATAGTCCCCCAAGGACTCATCACTTCCTATGGTCATTCGAAAGACTTCTTCTTTAGTATCTTTTGACCTACAATAGTCTCGATACTTGTTATTAAAGGCTTGCTGCATCTGAGCCCATATTGTGATGCTATTTCCAGGTAATCCCTTGAACCAGTGCAAGGTTGCATCCCTAAGAGTAGAAGGGAACAGTTTCAACTTTTTCTCATCTTCTGCATAGTCATAGGTTCGACAGATAATAGCAAACTCAAACAAAAGGGTGTTAGGATCTTCGGTAGTCAGACCATGGAAATGAGGTAGGGCAGAAGGGCTTATATTCTTCATTTTGGTGTCCCCATTGGTCTCCCGAATGAGAAAGGTACCCTCTATTCTTTCTCCATTGCTCCTAGCATTTCTGTGTTTAGCCATTAGCTCCACAGGAATGTTTTCTTCTTCTTCTTCCCCTATAGGTTCTTCAAATATGTCAGGTTATTCGCCTAAGGGTTCTTCTTGATCGCAGCCACCGAAGAAGAGAGAAGGTTGGCTGTGTGAAGCAGTGGGGGCGTTGGGAAAGAAGTTTCCTGAATTATCTCTATTCCTATGAGGCATGAAAGGAAATATTTTTGGTTGGCTTTTGTTTCATTTTTCCCCACACTGATAGTACCTACAAAAACTGAAATTGATTGAACAAAACAAATTGAAACTAACTGAAATGATCTTTGCTAAAATGAAATTTGTAGAATTGAAAAGGAAATCAAGGAAATGCAGAACTGAAGGAAAAGAAATGACTAGTCTACTTTTGCTGAAATGAAATTTGTAAAATTGAAAAGGAAAGCAAGGGAATGCAGAACTTGAAAGGAAAATAAATGACTAGTCTACTTTTTCCAAAATAAACTATTAGCAGAATGTTGCAATAGGAAATAGAAGAAAGCAGTAATCACAAAATACTCTAACGCTTCCCCAGAAATGGTGCTAAAAAGTGGTGAGCACTAGTATTGCAGTGATAACGCTGCAACTCCTGGGCTGCCTACTTTACTCTTATCGACCTGGTAGTTTGTAATAAACTTGGAAGTGACGGTGTTGTATGCACAAGTACTAGTTCTTACTGCAAGTTGTCACTTCATCAGCTGACGCAATATCACTAGGAGCTCAAACCAACTTCTATGGATTCCAAAAGAATCTCTATATGTGATGAAAGGAAAAAGAGAGATTACTCTGCAAATGCTATTCTACTTGCAGAAAGGAAGACTGAAATGTAAAGCAAACCAAGTAAATCCTAATTAACCAACTAATCCTACTTTTGCAGAAAGGTGGTGTTGAAAGGTGGTTTTGAAAGGTGGTGTTGAATAGGTGGTGTTAAAAGGTGGTTTTGGGTCTTGAAAGGATGTAGGATGGTGTGTTTGGGTCCTAGGAGGTCTCAAGTGGCCTTCTAGGGGCTTTTCCCAAACTTGGCCTTCAAGAGAAAGCCTACAAGCAAATCTACAGGAGGAAAAACAACATTCTATAGGAGGCATACAGGAGGAGGCCGAGAGCGGTTTTGGCTATTTTGAAGGTGTGGGTGTGGGTGGAAAGTTGGATGAAGGTTGGAATGAAGTATTAGGGCACCTAGGGTCTACCAAGAATCATTAGGAGAGAGAAAGATGATTGGATTTGCTCAAGGAGAGAGGAAGAAGTTCTACGAAAAATGCAGGAAACTAAGGAAGAATTGAGGGGAGACTTGGCCGACCTGTAGGGAATGGATCAGATGGAGGATGGGATGGCTAATAAGCTGATCTACTGTGGGAAGATATCTACTGCATAGACAACTAATAGTCAACCAATGAGATGAAGCAAGTGATGAAATAAGTGCATCTAGAAAAACAAAGTCTTGCATCAAACTAATATAAACTATGATCTATGAAAGGAAATGTTGATAATTGTTGCAAGAAAGAAAAGAATGAAAGAAGACTACTACAGATAAAGAGGTAAGCAGGATGAAGAAGATCTGAAGCAAAATAGAACTAGACTATTAACCAATTAGAAAGCTGTAAACACTAGAAGTCCTATGAATGAGGAAAATCTATGTTTTTGGGGGCAACAAAAGGGTCTTTGCCTCAAATCATGGTCCCAAAATGAGGAAGAGAGGCCAAGGCCCTATTGCTAGCCTTTTAAATATTTTCTTTAACACTGCTTAACCTACTATAGAAAGCCCAAATGGAAGCAAACTACTAAATCATCAAAAGAAACCTATTCTTAACCATGAAATAGATACTTCTAACAACAATCTAATCTACAACTGAAATAAAACATACAAATACAAGTAAAGAGAGGCTTGGCTACTTGGATTGGGCCCTAACCCAAGAGCTTTAGCCCTCTGAGGTAACTTAATGCTAACTCAAAAAGGATTCCATCTTTATTCTCAAAACAATAACAAGATTACATGAACTGTCAAAAATAAGAAGCTCGAAGTTGAGCAGAGTTAACATAAGAAAAAGTACAACAAAACTCCAACAAAAATCCGACCCTAGTTAAAATCAGGGAGGCTTGGCTCCCAAAACTCGAGATAGTCATCAGTCATCCTCCACTTGCTCGACTGCCTGCTAATGCATGACTTGGTTGCTTGTACTTCGAGCTGAATGAAGGGGGATTCGAAGTGGGGAGTAATAAATGAGGGAGATTCCCTCCCATAATTCCTCTCCTTTGTCCACTTCGGGTTATTGCTACCATTTGTCCACTGGATCCTTGACATAGACCACAAAATTCATCAATAATCTGCGTTAAACACATATAAGACCACATGGCATCATAACTAACTCAACTCACTCTATAAGCATAAATGTAATTAGAAAATCATACAATAAGCTAAGAGAATGGTTGATTTGACTAGGTTAGGAGGTAAAATGAGCCCATATAATTACCCATTTATGAGGCTCATCACTTCACTAATCACTGATAATGTGCGTTGTTCTCTGATCCGAAGCTCATTTGAGACCCCCTAATGAAGCGCATGGAGGGTCTGAAGTGGCAGCATGGCTAAATTCATACCCACGCCTTTGATATTTCTGAGCTGGGTGTTATCATTCTTTGACTCTGCACAGACTGTTCCATCTGGCAAGGGAATGACTCTAAGGTCCAATGTCCATTCTGGTTCCATTACACTCACACTCGCTTTCTGTAGGCTCGCTTGAACCCCACACGTTTGTACACGCTCACCTAAATTCTGCCTGGTTGAATCTTCAACTCGTGCAAATCCTTCTAGAAGCTCCCCAACATCTGCATGTATTGTTTCTCAAATTGAGTCCACATCTCGGTCACTGTGTCTCTGACCTTATCGTTAATTTCATCAAGGTCCCTTCCTATGAGGACCATTAGGTCAATGCGCGCTTATTTTCCTGATTTGTTCTTTTTCCTTGGTCCAGTAGTTGTCTCCTTTTGGCACTTTGATACATTGAAGGGAGTGCTCTATGTGGCCCCTCTACCTCCTTCCTTCTCGGACTGTTTCTGCTCTTCAATATGCTGGGAAACTGATGCTTCGACTTCTATTATGGCCTCCTTTACAGCATGCTCTTTTTTGGCAACTGCCTTGGTAGCAGCTTCTTTATTCTTCTGATTGGCCAACTCCCACGCTTTTTCTTGTCTTGCTTCTTTTTGTTTCTACACAGTTGTCATCCACGTAGAAGACATTTCTCTGCCTTTCCTGGTACCTGCGCCAAGATCTATAGGTTTTCGCCACTCTATTGGCCAGGTCCCCATAATCTCTTGTACATCAATCTCTGAAACTAAGTATGGAAACTTGTGCCATATCTTCTCAGGGCCTCACCTCGCACAGATGGATACATTATGAAAATTGGCCTTAAATTCCATGACGGTACACAACTACTCAAACAAGGTTGGAGACAACCTTGGCCTCTAACTGATCATTGTGCAAAGGTCCATCTCAACTAGTATCCAGAAGACTTTTGACTCCATGATCCTCTTTGGATCCTTCATCGCCCACAGTGAAGTGAACTTCATTGTCTCTAGTAAATCCTCATCCTGTGAAGGGAATTGAATATTCTCCAGAAGTCGCTAGGAAACGAGTACAATTAATAACAGTAGCAAGGCATAGTGAAAGTCCTTACTTTCATCCTGTGCTTCGTGGAAATTTGCTAAGAATTCATTGCAAAGGTACTGAGCCCAGTTGTATTGCATCCCCTGTGCGCATCATGTAGCCAACAAAATCACGGGCGCCGAAACCTCTTCCACACGACATTTTCTCATGACCTTCCCATCAAAATCGGAGTGGAAAACTACACCGCTTGGTCTGTAATAAAGTGGATAGAGTACCTACCCAACTTCTTGACGAGTCAAAAATTAGTTTTCATTCTATCTGCAAGATCGTTTTCCTTGCTTTTGCCTCCAAACTCCTTGGTTGGATCCACGCCTTTATAGGGAAATTTCGTAATTCTGTGGATCAACTTGTTTGTTATGGGGATGGGTTTTCCTAACCACAAACACCCATTATGCACAAGTGCGAGAAATTGGAGCATAGATACAATATTGATAATCGACCTGTAAAAATGTGGCACACACAACATATGTAGCAATCTGGCCTGCTCAACCCCTTTTACCCATTTCATTGGTTCCAACTTGGTGACCACAGTCTCTTCATAGTAAATCTTGGTCATGTACTTATTGGTGGCCAAATGTAGAAATTTTTCATAATTGACTAAATCCCAATCCTCCATTTTTAACCAATGGATACATGCTAAGAGCACACCTTCAAATGGCACTTCTTTCGACAATAGCAACATAGAGATCATGAACTTGCCCAAAACTAGATCCTTTGGTACCTTCACTTTCCCTTTTCACGCTAGGATATACACCGAGATCCTAGTGATAGGCTTGCCCTCCTCAGCATCCAATTATTCAACCCCATCGCAGAGTTCTTCTTTATCCAAAGCCATAGGTTCATATGGTTGTTTTGCCTTGTCCATCCTCCCTTTCTGCCAAACCTCCGCGGGGTTCTTCCTTGGTGACTGCAACACCAGTACATGTTGTGGTGTGTTCTTCTTCTCCTTAGCAACATATTTCTTTGGCCTAGGTGACTGCGGTGTCATAGGCACAAATGTCATAGCTTCCATTGATGAAACTTTAGGGTCTTCCACTTGAGAGACAACAACTTTAGAACTTACAAGTTTAGCAAAAATCTGTTCCAAGATAATCTTCTGGTTCCACTCAGGGAGTTTTACAAATGTCAGGCTTGAAACTAAATCCTCCTAAACCTATCAATTCATAGAGTGAAAAAAAGAGGTCTTATACACAATTTACAGAAAGCAAAGTGTTCTATGGCAGACTGGCATGCCATATTTATAGGCAATTTCGAATTCAAATCTAACTGTTCCCTCCATTTTCTGATCATAAATGTGCCTTTGGCCGCGGATCTTGAAATATTTTCACCATAATTGTTGCCTACTCGCTCCTCATAATGGGATTTTCTCTATCAAATCATGAAAAGTGTCTTCAATGGCTACTTTTGGACCCATCTGCACGACACCATCCTCCATGGTGCAACCCTCCTGGCGCACCTCCTCCTGGTGTGCTACTTACTTTCCTCGCACAACCCCCTTATGGTGTTTTCCTCTTTGTTAGGCAGTGTAGCTTATAGTCCCACTCTCCCTTTCAGTTTCTTGAAGCGCTAAGACTATCCTGCTACCATGTAGTCATTGCATAGGGGCAGGATCCCTTGTATACAACTTCAACCAACTTCCATTCACCCTTCCAGGGAATAATTCGCCATTCAACTTTACGAGCTGAACTACGACACCATCTGTGATTTCCTTAACAACATACGGGCCTAACCAATGCATTTGGATTTTTCCAGGAAACTTTGTGAACTTACTATCGTAGAGAAAAAAAAAATCATTCACCTTGAAAGTGGGCAGCTTAATATGCCTATCATGCCAGGCCTTCTCGCGTTCCTTTTCAACTTGTTAGTGAAATCCTACAAGAAATCAGTCCTCTTCCAAGTCCATCAACTGCGCGAGACATTCCTTCAAGGTCTAGTGACCCCTCATCTCTTTCAAAGTTGAAATGTGCAGGCTTGGAAAAATATATTCCATGGGCATCACCACCTCGATCCCATAGACCAACCTAAACAAAGTTTGTCCTATCAACTTCTTGCACGTCGTCCTATATGCCCATAGAATCAGCGGGATGCATACATCCCAATCATTTCTCTTCACATTAAAAACCTTTGTTAATGGATTCTCCATAATCTTATTGAATTATTCCACTGTACCATTAGCTTGAGGATGATAGGGCGTACTCTTTTGATGGCACACCTAGAATTCTTCAAGCATTGCGCTGATTGTTTCATTCAGAAAATGCGTACCCCTATCACTCATTAATACCTTAGGGCACCCAAACCACGTTAAGACGTATTCAAACAGCAACTTTGCAGTGGTAGCAGTAGTACAATCCTTCACCATCTATGGTTCTGACCATCTGGTTAAGTACTTCGTTAGAGTAATGATGTACCACACACCTCTCTTCCTTCCTAGTGGTTGTATCGGACCTACAAATTCAATTGGCCATTTGTCAAATACTTGTAATGAAACCTGAGGGTTTAAGAGAAGTCCATCTCTTCGTGAAGGCTTTCCCATCCTTTGACAAGCATCACATGCTTTACAAAATGACTTAGAATCTTTATGAACTGCCAGCCACCATAACCCTACACTTAGAATCTTCTTCGTGGTTGTACTACCTGCATAGTATCCTCCCACCACTCCTCATTGGGCTTTGGTGAGGATACTAATACGCTCAAACTCTGGAAGATATTGGCACAATATTTCATCTATTCCTATCTTATACAAGTGTCTCGTTATCATAGAAAAGTCAGCAGTTGACCACCAGTTCCTTCTTCGTTTGATTAGAATACCCTTATGAAGCTATACTAGTAGTTAGAAACTGAATAATGTCTGTAAAATGATCATCCACAGCGCGCATAGCAAAGGTTTGTGCATCTGGCAATCCTTCTTCCAAATTGGTTGGCTCTTCACCTGTCTTAATCCTAGATAGATGATCTAGTTCTGTATTCAACCGTCCGGGCTTCACAATCACTTCAAAATCATATTCCTGAAACAGAAACAACCACCTACAGATCTTCTCCCCCAATACAGGCTTATTGACCAGGCACTTGAGAGCGGAGTAATCTCTGTACATTTTGAAATGTGCACCCAACAAATAATGTTGAAACTTTTGCAGCACATAGACCATCGCCAACCCTTTGTGCTCCATAGTGGAATATTTATTTTCAGCTTTTGATGGTTTCCTACTTGCAAATTCTATTGGATGATCAATATCACCTTTGCCAGGCTGGGTCAATACCACACCTAGCGCAATACATGAGGCATCTACATGCACATGTAACTCTTTCTTCCAATTTGGAAATACTAAGATGGGCAGAGTCACCATATTGTCCTTTAACACATCAAGACTTTGTTGACACTCCTCATCCCAACAAAAATTCACATCCTTCTTTAACAGTTTCTCCGTTGGCGTGGTTATCTGGGCATAAGACCTTATAAACTTCCTATAGTAGCTTGTGTGGCCCAGCATTCCATGCAGATGATTGATATTCTTGGGAGCTTATCAATTCACAATCACTACGATATTCGTAGGGTCCACCATAAATCCCTTCTTACATACTATATGGCCTAACAAAATTCCGAAATGCACACAAAATATACACTTCTTCATGTTCAACGTGATCTGGTATCTGCGACATGTATCGAACATGAGGTGTAGACTTGCAACGTGGCACTTCACCAATCCAAACACAGTCTATTCATCAAAATATACCTCCAAGAATTTATGAATAAACTCCTTAAACACCACGATTACTACCCTGGAGAAGATTGTGGGTGCCTGCTTCAGCCCAAATCGCAATATTGTATGTTGAAAGTAACCCCACTCAGTCGTGAAGGTTGTCTTGTTGTAATCCTCTGGTGAGATCTTAATCTAATGGTACCCTAAGAAACCATCAGTGAATGAATAAGTCTCATCTCTGCCAACATTCTCTAAAATTTCATCTGTAAAAGGTGTGGGAAACAGATCATGTACAAATGCATCATTCAACTTCCTTAGATCTATGCATATTCTAATTTCGCCTTGTTGTTTCTTTTCTTGGGCAACCATTGGGCTTACCCTATCGGATTCTTCTACTAGCTCAATAATTTTGGGCACCAACATTTTGTCCAGTTCCTTGTGCACCTTTTATTTATAGTTTGGATTGAGCCGATAAGGTCTCTTATTTATGGGATTTACGTCAGGTTTCAAAGTAACTTTCATTACACACAGATCTCCTACAATACCCTTCATATCTGAGAACTTCACTAGGAATAAATCCTGGTATTCGCACAACATTTCATCCACCTTATCAACTATATCTTTGTCCCAATAGTCTCCTATCTTCGTGAACTTAAGCTATGCATCCAATCCAATATTTACTTGTTGGGTCTTCAGAGACTCTATTATATCAAGGTTCTTTGTCTTAGGTCCTTCAACCTCATGCTGACCTTCAGTTTCAGGAATGTTGATTTTTCTTGGATCGTCTTCTTCTTCTTCAATAGTTACATTGTAGCATTCCAATGTGTGGCAAAGCTATGTACTCCAGTTTGGCTGTACCCACTCCATCAGCTCTTCAGGCATTCTAAAAATAGCGGCCTTAATTTCTTGTAGCGCTTCATCAATGCATTCAAATCCATCCTCAAAGCTAAAAATTAATGAGAATATTTCCCTCAAGATATCCCATTTGGTCGTCCCATGGCGTAGCTCTATTGCTAGGTACCAATTCATAGGGATAGTATCTAAGGTATGGAAGAAAACATGTATCCACTCTAGTTGAGGTTCTTCACCCTAAGCTTTAGACCATCATGCCATATGTTCACGTGGATCATCAACCTTCCCGCTATATTTCTCAATCATCCAGGTATTAGCATACACAAACCTTATCTTCATCATCCACTTGTATTCCTTCTAGTCAGCGAAGCTTTCTTATGTGTACCCCACCATTGGGCAGGCGTAGCATGCAGTGCCAATTCAAATTCCTAGAATCGATGTTCCTTAGGCACATCCCTTTCAAATTCATCCAAAAAGAGATTAACATCATTCAAACCATCATAGTACGAAAGCTTTCTTACCTATTTGGATATGCACCGCAGTGATTTGGTCATCATATTGCAGTGCAGCATAGATACTTCATGCAACCGATTCTTCTAGTGATCATGTTCTTCATCCAAGTCTGAGGTACAGGAATTATCCCTATCCCATGTGATCTTTCCATCCGTAGTGGGATTGATCCAATCTTTGTCTCACACTGTTATCTTGTATATCTGGTCTAGATCATCATCATCCTCCACAAAGTCACGAATAGGTTTAGCATAGCACACTACTTCAAGAGGGTCTAGTGGCACAATAACCCTGAATGCCTTCCTCTCAAATTACATCTTCCCCTTCTTCAAATTAATCACCGCATCCATGTCGAAGGCCCAATCGAGTCCTAGTAGTGCAGGGTAAGGATTGTTGTCATCAACTATTTCAATTACCTCGAAGTTAGCCAATGCACTTTCTCCTTCAATGTCCACCGTTACCCCATACAGAAGCCCCATAGGAATAATATTTTGCTGATTATACATGCGTAGTTGTATAGGAGACCATTGTAGCGCAGGTCTCCCCATCCTTTCCCATGTCTATTGAGGTAGTACATTTGCATCAGACCCTAGATCCAAGACTACTTGGTCCATTTCATACTCTCATATTTGCGTGGTCAGCCTCATTTCGTGCCTCGTCTGCTTCTTATGCTTACCTAGCTTCCTTATAGTGCATTTTTCTGAAGGAACCTTAATCTTACTTGCACAGTTGTCTATTAGCTCTTAGAGCCCTTCTACTACCTTCTTATCGTGCAACAAATTCATACAGGTCTTCACAAAGGTATCTAACAGCGAAGGATCTATTGTGTTGTGTTATATTCTTTCCACGACTAGCTGCCCTAGTTAACCGGGGGGTTAGAGGAGGGGTGGAGCCCCCCCTTCATTGCACCGATTGTGCAACATGGTGTCATAGGGGAGGCGGAAACCCCCCCTATATGGGGGGTTTGAGTGGGGTGGTTATCCCCCCTCTACAAGGTCTGAGACAATGCCCCAGGGAAAAAAAATTTGGACCATATATTAGGTGGCCAGACCTACCTATGGTTTTGTGCATGGTTTTCGCACATCATTTTGGGTGCGATGGTTTTTGGTCCATGGTATTGGATGCTTCCACATGTATATATATATATGTATTTTAACATTGAATGGAACATAACGAAAAATCAATCTGGTAGTCCCAGTTTTTGGATCCAGGGGAAAATCTCTGTGTATATTTGTTTATGTGTTATTCTCTCACTATTGTTTATTTTCTGTGTTTTAGAATTCGTATGCAGGTAATTTCTGTACGGGGTTAAAACCTACAGGATCCACATCTTGCACTTCATTGTTTCCAGTGGATTTCTCTTGACTCCCAGACGTAGAAGCTTCAAAAAAATTATTTTTAGCCTCCATAATAGTTTCTTTAGCTTGATTGAGGTCAAACCCGACTTCCTTTTCAGCAGCCTTGCACACCCATCCTTCGGTTTTTGGATGCTTTCCCTTATCTTCACCTGTGGCCATAGGACTACATGTTATCATATTTATGCTATGATCTTCTTCACGAGGCTTTGCCCTCATCATCTGGATATTTTTGCATAGGCTGCTGGCTCTGCATCTTATTTTCTTGCATATTTTCTATAAGGATCAGGCAGTCTTCTATCACATGGTCATACTGTCTACAATATTGATAATAAATATGCATTGGGTTATGACATTCATGCACAAAATTTCCATCTTTGCCACAATTATAAAAAATACCTTGTCCACGACCTATGCCAGCCCCTCCTCCTCTTCCTCTTCCACGGCCTTGGAATCCTCCGCGTGCTGCACTCACACCCTGATCCTACGGCCAATTTTCTGCCTACATTTGGTAGGTAGGGGTCTTATCCATCATTAGTTCATAACTTTGACAATGACACTCATCATGACCTACAGATTTGTAAAAATTGCAAAACAATAACTAGGGGGTCTATACAAACTTCTGTAGTAAATGACAATTGTCTGTCACATGTTGTCATGTAACCTGGCAAATGACGCACCATGGTGCTGCTCCTGCACTCGGTCTAGTAGTATTTTCTAGCTTCAGGGGGACATGCCCTCCCCCAATGAGATAATTTTGATAAACCGAGAAATGGTCCTTATTATGCCCATAGGCCTTGCATTTCAAGCACCAAACTTCAGCACGCACCTCAGGTTGAGCTTCCTCTCCCTTCTTTAGGCTCTGCAACTCTAGATGTAGATTTGCCAGCTGTGAGTGAATATGTTGTACTCCAATGTTTGTATATTGTATTGGCAAGGCTTCTAACCTCATCGCGATCTCCACAACTTCTACCTGCATTTCTATCTTCTATTGTGATATTGGTAATCTTAAGTGGGGAACAAAAAAGCAATGTACTAATCTTTGTGTTGTTCATCTGTGAAATTCATATTAGCCTGTCGGATTAGACATTTTATCCTCTAATCAAAATGCCATGAGGATTCATTCACCACTTTCTTTATCTCCTTAAACTCTGTAATAGACTGTGCATGAGATTTAAGCTTCTTAAACTCATAGTTCAATGCTTGTTGAGTATCTGCCAATGTCGCGATAGGGTGATCTTGACAGTACTTGATATACTGGGTCAATAGTCTATCCTCCAACGCTGTGACCCATTGTGCTTTCTTTATATTATCATCAGTGATTTGCTGCATTGTGCACATAGCATCTATAATGAACTAGAATTATTCGGGGTCTTTGCTTCCTACCCCTTTGAATATCGGCATCTTCATTTCATTCACCATGTTGAATGGTGTAGGTGGAGGCGGAGGTGGAGATGAACGTGTAGGTGTATTCACTGGAGGTGGAGGTGGAGGTAGACTGGATGGATGAGGTATCTGTGGGATACCTTGACTTACCAACTACAATGCACTTTGCGGTGTATTTAGAATCGTTCCTTCGTCGTCACTTGAAGAGGATCCCAATAGCTGACTATATTTAGAGCTTGATTCTTCATTCTTTCTTAAGGGCTTTCTGCTTCTCGTAGTCCCAAAAGTCAAGGCAATAACATAACCTATTTTTCACACAACAACATCTTAATCCAAGTTTTTAGAGATTTTAAATACTTACCTCGCGGTCCCTTGAAGAGCTTGCACTCTGATTTGCTATAACTCACGTATATATCAATCGCAAGCTCAGTGAAAAATCCTCCTATGATACGGTCAATCTAGTGATCAATATCCCATGTGATGTTATTTTATGAAGCTTCCAAGCACCTCACTAGTCCTGGAATCCACAAAATAAGACTATCAAGTCTCCACATACCCTGATTGTCTGCCAATCTAGACAACCACTTGTGCAATTCACAAGGGAAGAAACAAAAAAAGTTCTCGGTTTCATCTATGTATAGGTATCTATTCAACCAATGTTCTTTGGATAATAGTGGGTTTCTATTCTCCTAAGCTACGAACGTGTGTTCCTTTCGATTAAGCCACTTCTCAATTTCTTTCTTAGAAGGGAACCACTTATTTGACATCACACATTCCTCAAATAGATCTTGGTCCCGACAATAGAACCATTTTCTCACTTAAGGGGGCTTGACCCAAGTTCAAAGTTATTCACACCAACCAACAAAACCCTAACTACTGGACCTTTCAACAACAACTTCCATAGCACAGGTTGTAGTCTCACCCGAACTAGTATTGGGGGATGCTAGAACTAGGTTTCTGCATCTAGAGGCCTGTGTAATGGTCTTCCTAAGAACCTTATAGATTAGATCTACCTTCACGCATATCTATCCCTTCCGACTATTAACTACTACAATTCTATCAAAATGACCTTCAGATCATCACAAATGTACCTGATTGTACTTAACATGCATAAAAGATATAGATTCACTACTTTCGCCCAATAAATTGTATCTTTTGAAGCCTTTATGGCCTAGATCTGTCGTTGCACAGATCTACCTTTTCTAAACAACTAACTAGCACAGATCTATCTAATAACTTCCCTACCTCTGTGAAGGAGGTTAATCATACTTAGTATGCATAAACATTATAGATCTATCTATTTCACGTAGAAATTAAGCATTAATTCACATAAAATAGATCACAAAGCAAAGATACATAAACTTAATAGAGATAAATATGCAAGACACAGATGCACAGACTCGGCTCAAAACAATCTTTATTAAGATTTAAACATTCATATATATACTTATTATCCTTGTGCACCCAACTGCAAGGGCCCATGCACCCAGTTGCAGACTTACCAAGGTCTCCGTGCACTGAGATGCATGAGCCTTCCCCTTTCGCCTAAGTACAGGAAACAGAATTTTCCTGCCTTAGCACCTTGCCCTTACAATGGTTCTTCACAAAACGTTTTCCCTTAGACTCGCTATGACTCAATGATATATATCCTTTTCATTACAATACCATGGTCCGCAGACCATGGGCGGGTGTCCAAACCATCATATCAACTACCCATACAAGGGACTAATGCCGCTTTGACTCTTACTTAGCTTCGCGCTCCAATTCCACATTTCGCAGATGCTTTACATTCTTTAACAAAAATTATTGCAAAAATGGACTTAACTAACAAAAACCGACCACAAGGACCCCATCCCAACAATCGTTATCATCTATGATCTCCAACCTAATGTTCCATGTAATAAAGTTATATGAGTCACCCAATTTCTCATGTTCCTTGAAGAAAGAGGAAGACATATTGACTTGGATAGATAGGATCCTTCAACTTTCCAAAGATTATTGCTTCAATTCTTCTCTCCTTTTGAGTTTTTCATTCACCTTAGCTCTGATACGATGTTAAAATTCACACTCCTCTATGTTGTTTCAATTAGTTTTAGCCCAATTTAATTCTTTAATTAGCAATATTTTCAATAACAAATAAAATTTTTGATCATGAACAGTAAGTAAATATAGAACAATCACATGCAATGATAAAGTATATAATCAACACATCAACAAAAGACACCAAATTTGGTCAAAGACGAGGGAAAAATACACTATGGGGAAAACCCTTTGAAATTCTTCTTCTTATTAGATTGTGAAAAAATATTTAGCAAATAGTACAATGAGCCCAATACAAAATCATTCAACAAAATTAACCCAACAATATTCAAAAATACATTCCCAGCATCAATCTAGATTAGAGACAACTTTTCCATTCCATGGTCAACTGTGGTCAACTACAGTCAAATGTCAAAATTCAGCCTTAAAGCCTAACCGCATAGAGGAAGAAGGATGTGTGTGCTTGAGACCTTCCAACCAAATTGTTAGCCTGAAAGCCTGTGGTTATAGCAGAAATCTTCCTATGAAAAGCCTACAATAGTGACCCAAAACCCTAGAACACGTGTGAGCTTTGGACCGTATAATCTTAGACTTGTATGAACCAAATTCCTAAACCCTACCTTAGACTTATATGAACCAAATTCCTCAACCCTTCCTTAGACTTGTGTGAACTAATCAATGAAAAAGAGAATATGAATATGCCTTGGTGATTTCCAAATGATCTTGAGGTCACTTGTATTTATAGGCTTCCAATGATGTCCATTTTCCTATTAGGGTAAATCTGATCAAATGTGCACAACTTGGATTTTCTTTAAAAGTACACTTTCCCTTGTCCAAATTGAGCACTTAAATAGTCAAAATTGGTCCTCACGAAAAGAGGAAGCTAGTACAATGGTTGGAATTCATCACTAAGCTACCAAATTAAAAAATACAATTGAAACCACTCGCATAATATCCTGAACAATCTCCCTAATTTTCTCCCTTCCTTGAGCTCCTATGTTGGATGCAATGGAAAACTCATCTCGAAGTGAAAAAAATCTAGGTGGTCGAGGTTCTAAACAATATTTTGGAGAACTAAATCCAACATCTCACATAGCATCAGGTCGTTCATGTGCACAACCTTTCCCACTCCATAGAATATGGATCTCGTATCTGTATAATTAGGATCCATGTGCTCTTGAAACTTGACGTACAACATCCCCGCACAATATTATGGAATTTCATCAATATTGGGGAACTTGTCGTATGTGTATAGGAACTTTTGATAAAGAAATGGTGCAATATTAGGATCATCAAATCTCGCAACATTCATATGATTTTTTCTTTGGGTCACAAGTCAAACAATGAGAAGGCCATTTCTTTAGTGACTCTTTATCTCACTTCCTTAAAGGAGTGTCTACCCATAACTGATGTTATCATCCTATGTATTGTTAGACAACTGGAATTATATGTCTAGTTAGTGGTAGTAAGTGTGTTGGCATTGATTTCAATAGTCATGATAGGAGATCAAGTTGGGAAGCAGGAATTTCCTGATAGTAGGCCAGTGTGTTTCCATTTATGTCAACCAGATTAGCATGGATGTATGTGCTAGTGTGATGCTTACGAAAGATAGCTTTGATGTCCACTAGGCTAGTTATGATGGTAGAAAATTCTAGCATTGATGTGCTTCATGTGTCAATCTCAGGGGGAGGCCTATGGTTGTTGCATTCTATGGTAGAGAATCATTACACTAGCAAGCTTATTGCAAAAGCCATAAAATGATGGCTATGATGATTGGGAGTCCCAGAATTTGGAGGAGATTCTAACTCAAGAGATCAACTCATATACTCTTGGAGTTAGCACAGTTGGTTAGGGCTCAAAAAGAGCTTACCAACAATATTTGTAAGTCCATCAATGGATCTATGGATCAAAATTTATTGATAGGTGAAGTAAGGACCTTGAAGTCCTTAGAAGCAGGCTAAATTTCGGAGGGTCACAGTCAATTGGAAGAAGGCCGCATTTTGGAAATTCAGGACTCCATAAGTTAGAGCCTCTGAACCTCAGAACCAGGGAAGATAAGGAATATCAGAGCCTAGATAATTTCGGAACCTCGAAGGGTTGGAATATCAAAAGGTCAAAATATCAAAAGGTTGAATTTTGGAGGTCAATGCCTCAAGATCTCATAACTAGGTTGAATATGGGGGAGAAGGAAAAACATTAGAACCATAAATTTGAGAAGGTCAGAATAACAAAAGGTTGGCATATTAGAACCTTCGAGGTTTACAACTTCAAATTTTCAAAACCTGTTGTCACGTCGAATGCTTGTTGTGCCAACAAAGGGAACCGACCCAATCACAGACCCCAACTAGATCCACTTTTGTTTGGAGTGGCTAGTTCCAATGGGTTTTAAAGGATCTCGTAAACTATTATAGGTGTTGAAAGATTGATTCTTGGAGGAAGACTTCAATTAAATCAACAAAAGAAACAACTAAACCTATATGCACTAAGCTCTACCTATACTGATTCTACCTACTTATACTAGTCCTAACTATTCTAATCTATCCTGCAGGAGCATAATAAAAGAGATTAAACATCATATATAGATTCCAAGTCCAAATGAATCAATTACTGAGTTCATCGATGAACAAGGTTGTATTTAAACTTAATTGCAGTCTAATTATTCATACAAGTATACACATTCCTGTTTCTACAAATAAAACTTGCAACTGATGTTTAATATTGCTTCAAATCGGAGACCTCTCATGAGTTAACCATGATAACGAATTATATTCAAATAACCAAGACTAGTCATAAGCTTTCTATTATCACTGTGCACAAAAAAAAACATATATATGCTCATTCCAGTCACAACACCCTGATTCCAAACATAAAAGAAAAAAGAAAATGAATCTGAAAAAAGGCTTCTTCTTGACCGAAACAGTCTTCTTTATTAGCATAATAAAATCGACCCCTCTTGTGCCAAAAAAATTCCGTTACCCATATCTAGAGGTAATACTTATGCAGCAAGACAACTGACCCTCGGTCTTCCATGACTTTCCATCTTCCTGTTCTTTTCCATATACAAATCTAAATATACAAACATAGAATGGTCAATGAAATTGTTGACACGTTGAGGCCACATTTGTTGGAGCGTTTTATTTCCTAGAGGAAATGAATGGATGCTGATAGAAATAAGAATGACTGCAAGCCATCTCTTTGCACCTGTATTGACTGAATGTTATTCCCTATTATTTCCTGAAGGAAAATGAAGACACTGCACTCATAATCGAACATCTAGCATGATTTAAGGTGTATCTGGAGGTAACAATAGCTTGATGGATCTGCACTGTCAGGAGTACCTCCACTTAACATAGAGTGTGCCTCCATTATGCATTGTGGTGGTTCCATATCCCTTTCTTGCGGAGTATGTCTTTGCAATATCGACATCAGTGGTGTAGAGGTGTCATCTAGAGTCCCCAGAGTGACATAAGAACTCTTATACCAACATCTATTCTGCTTCCTATCTTGTCATAATTTTAGGACATCCTACCCCATTCTATCCCAAAGCCATGACACATGGTAGCGAAAATTCAACTGGTAGGGGTATCATGTGGACTAGGCATGTTGTTCCTGTGATGATCATTCAAAGGCTGCGTTACTTTCTCTAATTTTGTTACCACCTCACGATCCCTTTGCATCTTTCATTGCAGCCCTTCATGATGCTTATGCATCAGCTCGCGACCTCAATTTTCTTCTCTTGGTCCTTGCCTATAGAAATAATTAACATTAGCTATGATTATGATAGATATGATAGAAATGCCCAAAACCAAACCTTGCCTTCATTGAAACTTTCATAAAGAGACAGAATCTGTAACTGGGAGCTCTGTGAGTCCTTCGGGCTCTAAGTCTCAAGAGGGTGCGGTGATCTTTATTTGGTCACGACACAATGATGGCTCTAAACTTGTTAGGTGATGGGGAACTAATGATTCAAGCAAAAAGGATAGCCATGCGATGAAATGGTTAAATTCTTTCGACGTGGTGGTGATGCATCTCTTCCAAATTTTGTTTTCACTTATTCACATTTGGTACTATGAACTGAGAGCCCTCAAGGAATTTCCCCGAAATCTAGAGTTTAGGCATCAGGGGAGGCATCAAGGGAAGTGATCACACGACAATTTCGGACTCCTACTATCTTAGGTGAGGTTTCAAAGCCGGGCACGATTCAACCTTTAGGAACCTTTAGGTTGATTCCACGAATTATAGTATCAAGCATTTCATGACACTCTTCAGGCATGCACAGTCACAGTTTCCATTTTAATCTCAAAACACATTACAACCATAATTATTAAACCATTGAACCATTTAGATTTGAAGACAGAATTCCATCTGACAACTCCAGTTATAATTTAGAGAAACAAAAGATCAAAATTCTTAGGGGACACATTCAAATTTGCCCCCAGAGTAGGTTTTAATAGGGTGGTGGTTGTGGCCGCAACAAACTCTAAAAGTATTGTTCCCTAGAGGGAATTAAAAAAAACACTCCAAAAAGGTGTTTTTCCCTTTAGGGAACATCAGCTATTCCCTTTAGGGAACAATAACTGTTCCCTGGAGGGAACAACAAAAAACACTCCAAAAAAGTGTTGTTCCCTTTAGGGAACAACAAAAACACTTGAAAAAATGTTTTGTTTGATGACGGATTCAAATGATTCAAATTGGAAATGAAAGTAGATTCATTTATTTATCTCCAATAGAAACAGGTTTTGAAAACAAAAAGAATTGATAGGGTGGTGGTTGTGGCCACAACAAAATGGCGAACCACTGGGCGAACCAGTTATCTCTATTGCCAAATAAACTTTGATCCATAGAACATCAGGGTGTTAAGATAAACTCAAAATGCAAACTGTATAGACAGACAGGCATGGGTTCCACTTCAGCATTAATTGCTTTAGGCGGGATAAAGACAAATAGCTTCTACTTATTGATAGGGTTTTGACAAGAGTTCTCCAATGGTCGAATTATGGGATTTATTGACCCTCCTCTACCTGTTTTCTACTTTCAAAATCCTTTTAAGGCCATCACCGGTTTGTCAATACTTGTTTAGGTGTGTACGTCAGCTCTTTATCGCGCATCAAGCTTGACAAATATATGTATATATGTTTATCCGCACTTTATGTAAGAATTTTTAGTGCTATACTTTTGTATGATCAAATGAGGCACAGTCATGGATCATGCCATATTTTTAAACCACTTAAGCTAGGTTGGGGTTGCTGTGTCAACCGGTACTCTGAGTCCAGCAACAGTCCCTACTCCAACTAGCTTCCCAAACAACTTGTCCTTCCAGATTGGCACAAGGACTTGACATTTCATTTTCTTTTAAATAAGTCCTTCCAGTTTCGGGCACAAGGACTAGAGCACAATTAAATTTGCCACAGGATATACGACAGCGAGCTTAGCCCATGAAGGGAGGTTTACTTGTAGATGACAAATATTGGAAATTTAGTGTGGTGGACGGAACCAATGGAGAATGACTGCAAATCTCATAGGCAAGTATAGGCTAGGTCTAGGTGGGATTTAAAAAAAAAATGCAGCATTCCACCATGCCAGTCCAACCGTGGTTACACATTTTTTCGTTTTATAAAGATGTCCCTACATGCTTCAGGTATCCAGATTATCAACAGAGCCTACCTAGTTCCCAACAGATGCCAATGAGTGGCTTCAATTTGAATTTTACCACTGATTTTCCAGTTCTCATGGGCTCATCGAAGGTTCATTCAACTTGCAAGGTAATAATGAATTTAGGATCTGCAGACTCATCAACAGGTTAATGAGGGAAGCAAAAATGCTGAAGGTAATGAATGAGGGAAATCGAAAGAAAGTTGCAAAAGGTGAAAATGAAACTGAAAGACCGAAATCAAATGGCTGAAAAGGACTGAAGTTCAAAAACAAAAGGAAGATAGACTTTGCATAAAAACAAAAACGAGAAAAAAAATGAAAAATATAACTATGCTAACAACAAAAATAAAATAAATCCTAACCTACTCAGGAGGTAACCACCATGTGGTGGCTACTGGAAATATTTCTTAAGATGCTGACCATTAACAGGGAGTTTTTTGGTTTCTCCCTATAAAGTTTTTAATCTGTAGCTTCCCTGAAGATTAGAGCTCATATAAGAAATGGGGACTTCATTGCTGTTATCATTTTTTTGGGTGAGGATTGCGGCATATGAAACATCAGAAGAGAAAGTTTACAGGAGGAATTCCTTGTCAAAATTGGGGCTAACCAACACAGGAGCTTCTGCGATGGCCTCCTTAATTTGCTGAAATGATCTTTTAGCTTCATCACTCCACCTATACACGATGTCTTTCTTCATCATCGGCTAAATGGGACGCACTATTTCCGCGAAGCTTGAAACAAATTTCCTAATGAAATTAATCTTCCTAAAAAGAGATTGCATTGCTCTTTTATTTGTAGGAGGTTGTATTCTAATGATGGTCTCTATTCTTTTAGGATCGATAATAATTCCTTCCTTGGAGAGGATATGACCCAGTAGCTTCCCTTTTGTAACTGTGAAAACGCTCTTCTTGGGATTCAACGATATTCCGTACCTTCAGAATCTTTCAAAAATCTATTTCAAGTGATAAATATGATCCCTTTTAAGATAAGAATACACAGTAATGTCATCCATGTATACCACTACTAATCTATTAATAAATCCTCAGAAAGCTATGTCCATAGCTCTCTAAAATGTGGTGCCTGCATTAATAAGTCCAAATGACATTTTACGATATGCATAGGTGCCCCATTTAGTGTTGAAGGTTGTCTTAAGTTGATCTCCATTTGACACCAACACTTGATTATATCCTGAAAACCCATCCAATAGGGACAACATTTCAAACCTAGAAACGCATTGAAGAATGTGTTCCATAGAAGGGACAGGATAGTTATCCTTCTGTGATGCTCTGTTCAAGTTCCTGAAATCGATACATAATCTAATGTATCCATTTTTTTTCTTACTAGCACAAGATTGGCTATCCAGCAGGTGTGCTTTATCGGAAAAATGATTTTAGCATCCATCATTTTGTTTAATTCTTTCTTTACCAATGGTTCTAGGCTTAGATGCATCTTACAAAGCTTTTGTTGGTAGGGCTTAACATCCTTTTCCAAAGGAATTACATGTTGCATGATGCTGGTATCGAAGGTTTTTAAGTCGCCATATGTCCATGCAAAGACGTCCTTGTACTCTTTAACCAGCTTAATAAATGCAACCTTTTCTTGTGGAGAGCATCCTAATCCCAAATTAACATTTTTTGGGTCTTTTTTGGTTCCAAGGTTGACTGACTCATACTTCATGGATGAGCTATGCTTTTGCAGTTAGTCAACTTTTTAAATTTATCATGTAGGTCATAAAAGTGCTCCATCTTGACAACTAACTTGGGAATTATATTGGACTGATCTTTTCCCTCATCTTCACTCTCATTCATAAGCATGTCATGCTCTTTTTCATTAATGAGTGCATTTTTGAATGTCTTTTCACAATGCAGGAACTCAAGGATTTGCTCATCACCTTTGAATACATGCCAATTTGAGATGTTATCAGGTACGGATGGTTTGAAAATCAATTCAACATAATATTTATTCTTCTTTAATATAAGGTCAGGAAAAAGTTTTGAAGCCATACTAGCCATCAGATTGTCATCTTGGTTTTTCCGTTGAGGTATGTATGTGATATTAAAAGGATCAAAACTGTCAATTAAGCTCCATACCTCATGTTGGTATCTTACCAGGTGTGGCGAATTGCAATGTATCCTTTTCCTTACCCGGTCGACAATTATCTATGAGTCACCAAAAACTTTAAGATTTTCCACCTTCATGTCAATGGCTTTCTTCAGGCCCTGTAGAAAGCCTTCATACTCTGTTGTGTTGTTGGAGCACACGAACTCCAACCGACTGGCCATCAAATGTTGGTTCCCTTGTGGGTCAATGAGAATGCTCCCAGCACCTGTGCCCTCTATGTAGTTAGAGCCATCAAAGTAGAGTGTCCAAAATATAGAATCTAATGTTACATCAATTGAAATGCTTTCTACGAAATTAGTGCTATCATCTACTATAATACAGGATAATTCATCAGTTGGACTACAGGGGAGAGCTTCCATCTGTGTGTTCGTTGCACTTTCTTCAATTGTCTCTGCATGGAATTCTCCAAAATAGGTTTGCACGGCACAAATGTCAAAACTATAATTCCCAAGGATAGATTTGGTAAACATTACAAGTTCATTGGGGTCGTTTAATTCTGTCACTACATACTTCATGTATCTTTCTCAATCAACTCTCAGCATATCACCTTTTCCTTTCTGAGGCAACAAGAGATGGGACCAATCAATTGAGAAATATCCATTGAAATTCGCTGACCAGTCCCTACTAAGAAGCATTCCATATGCCTTGGTTATGTCGACTACCACTATGTCAATGACTTGCATGTACTGTGGTTTCGGAGTCATCCAAATTAGCACATCTTTCAATTCTCCAATTACTTTTACATTCATTCTGTCTAGTTGCATAATTCGAGTTCCAGTTTTCTTGGGCATTGCATGAAGTCTTTTAGCAATAGCATAATGCATAACAGTGGACGAGGCACCAGAATCTACCAGGCAATTGTGTACATTCATGTTGAAGATTTCAAATGCGATAAGGAAAGGTGGAGTCATGGATTTTGATTTCCTTCCTATCATGGTTGCACTAACATCTTGGGGCGTTCAATTCATTTGCGACAAAGTGGCTTCCATGGTTGATGGAATTTGGGATGTACTGGAGGTACTAATGGGTCTGGACATAGAAGTTTTGGTTTGACTATTCGGATTGGTGGGAGATTTATAATTCCATTCATTCATAACTTTCAAAAGCAAATCTCTTTGTTGTGTTAACTTTAAAAAATCGAAGTACGTGATATTAGCTCGAGATTTCTTAAGATCATCCATAATGTTGTAATCAATGTTATAAATAGGGTAGGGTAGAGTAAACATACCAGCCTTGCCGCTCTTAGGTGGGAATTTACCATTTTGAGTTGCCTTCGTTGCATTTGGTGATGTATTATCCTTCTCTAGATAGCTCACAACTAGAGTACTCTTGGAATTACCACTAGGTTTATTCCTCTCAACAGGAAACTTAGGAGCAGATGTCTTCGAAGGGTGAGCATCTCTCTTTGTCTGGTGTATAGGCTTCATCACATCCGCAAGTGGCCCTTTACTTTGTGTGTGGATTTCATTAGTGTGAATTTCTTCTATGCTATCTTCTTCGTCATCGTTCCCATTTGCATAGAAATCCCACAGTACATTGACTTGAGATGCCTCGTCCCTGGGCTCTTCTACTTTGTAATCTTCCTCATCTTCCTATTCTTGCTCCAAATCTGCTATAGGTTCTTCTTTGGTAAGAAGCGATCCGATAAGAGCCAGGTCTTCCATATTTAAAATCCCTTCATTAGGTGGAGCAAGCAACGCATGTTGACCATGACCACCTTCTGTCTTCTTGTGATAGAAAGGTTTGAAGGATTTTCTGTTGTTATTATTTCCTCCATTCCCATTTGTACTCTCTCCAGAATTTCTTTTCAAATCGATGACTGTGTTCATGAATTTCTTAATAATTCGATGCAAACCTTCCACATCTATGGTGTCCTTTTTCTTTGATCTCAGCCTCTTTTTTATCACTTCCATTATTCTTCTTTGATGATTGAGAGGCTTTCTTTTCTTTGGTCATATGATGACATGTTGTGAGACTGATCATTTCATTCTCAACTTTTACTGCTTCATCAATGGCACCTTGTAAGGTTTGTGCATTACTCCTTTTGACCCACATCATAGTAGGGACAGTGAGAGCAGTGATGTAGAATTCCATGAGTACCTCATCAGTAGGTCTAGCATTAGCAGAGATTCTGTTGAACAAAGTGTTGAACTGGATGTTAAAATCCTTGATGTTTTCTTTGGTTTCCATTTTTAAACGTGATAGTTATAAAACCAAGGCCGCGGGTGTCTTATCATCGCCAAACTTGTCTAAGAAGGCCCGGTGAAAAGCATCCCACGAAGTGACTGATCCTATTCTCAGGCTAAAGTACCATGTGGATGCTGCACCAATCAGAGTAAAAGGGAATAAGTGACATACCACATCCTCATCGGCTACCCCCAACATGCGCATGGCTAGGAAGAAAGAGTGGATATGGTTATCAGCTGTGTCTCCCCACTAAGGGTCGAATTTGGGTAATACTCTTTCTGTGTTCCTGCGTAAGGCATGCTACTGCCCAGGTACTACTACAACATAATGTGCAAGCTAGGGAAGGAGTCATCCTAGAGGGGGTGGGGGTTTATTCCCACCTGGAGGAGGTAGTGGAGGCTGATTCCCACCTGGAGGAGACAGTGGAGGCTGATTCCCACATGGAGAAGGAAAGTTAGCCATATTATGGTTGGGGAAGTTTTGGTTGAAGGTTTCCCCTAGGTGTTCTTTGTTAGGATTTCCCAAATTGAGCCAGGGATTACCTTTAGAGAGGGGATCCTCAAGAATTTCTCCCCAAGGAGTGTCGATAGTTTGCAAGGACTCTAGCAAAATATCTTCAAGAGAAGGGGCTACAGATGTCTCATCGTTTATGGGATAGATCCTTGGATTTCTTTTAGTTGTCAGAGGTAAAGAATGAAAGATGGGGAGCTGAGATAGGGAATGAGTGTAAGCACGAGTAAGTACCCTGACTGGTTGGTCCTGAGTGACAGGATACTCCCATAGTCTCTCTTCCTTGGGTGACCCAAACACAGGACTTAGAGGGACCTCTGCTTCCTTGAAATGAGGCTCTTCCAAATGGGCGAAAGGATCTTTTCGACCTTTACGATCCATAAATCAATCTTTTCGAATCCATGCACGACGTTTATAGATGAAATCCTGAAAGTTGTGGATAGAGGTCAGGCCCTCCTTCTAGCACTAATTTGTTGTCACATCGAATTTTCATTTTGCCAACAAAGGGAACCAACCTGATTGTAGACCCCAAATATATCCGCTTTCGTTTGGAGTGGCTAGTTCCAATGGGTTTCAAAGGATCTCGTAAACTATTATAGGTGTTGAAAGATAGCTTCTTGGAGGAAGACTTCAATTAAATGAACAAAATAAACAGCTAACCTATATGCACTAAGCTCTACCCATACTGATTCTACCTACTTATGCCAGTCCTAACTATTCTAATCTATCATGTAGGAGCATAATAAAAGAGATTAAATATCATATATAGATTCCAAGTCCAAATGAATCAATTACTAAGTTCACCGATGAACAAGGTTGTATTTAAATTTAATTGCAATCTAATTATTCATACAAGAATACACATTCCTGTTTCTACAAATAAACCTTGCAAATGATGTTTAATATAGCTTCGAATCAGAGACTACTCATGAGTTAACCATGATAATGAATTATATTCAAATAACCAAGACTAGTATAAGTTGTCTGTTATCACTATGCACAAAAACAAAACATATATATCCTCATGCCAGTCACAACACCCTGATTCCAAACATAAAAGAAAAAGGAAAATGAGTTTGAAAAAAGTCTTCTTATCCGGAGGTAATACTTATGCAGCAAGACAACTGACCCTCAGTCTTCCATGACGTTCCACCTTCCTGTTCTTTTCAATATACAAATTAAAATATACAAACATAGAACGGCCAATGAAACCATTAACACGTCAAGGCCACATTTGCTGGAGCATTTTATTTCCTGGAGGAAATGAATGGATGTCGACAAAAAGAAGAATGACTGTAAGCCATCTCTTCGCACCTATATCAACTGAACGCTATTCCCTGTTATTTCCTAAAGGCAAATGACGACATTTCGCTCATCATCGAACATCTGGCATGATTTAAGGTGTATCTGGAGGTAACAACAGCTTGATGGATCTGCGCTGTCAGGAGTACCTCCACTTAACATAGAGTGTGCCTCCATTATGCACTATGGCGGTTCCATATCCCTTTCTTGCGGAGTGTGTCTTTGCAATATCAACATCGGTGGTGCAGAGTTGTCATCTAGAGTCCCCATAGTAACATAAGAACTCTTATACGAACATCTCTTGTGCTTCCTCTCTTCTTAGAATTTTAGGACATCCTACCCCATTCTATCCCAAAGCCACGACCCATGGCAACGAAAATCCAATAGGTAGAGGTATCATGTGGACTAGGCATGTTGTTCCTGCGATGATCATTCAAAGGCTGCGTTACTTTCTCTAATTTTATTACCACCTCACGATCCCTTTACATCTTTCATTGCATCCCTTCATGATGCTTATGCATCAGCTCACCGACCTCACTTTTCTTCTCTTGGTCTTTGCCTATAGAAATAATTAACATTAGCTATGATTATGAGAGATATGATGGAAATGCCCAAAACCAAACCTTGCCTTCATTAAAACTTTCATAAAGAGACAGACTCTGTAACTGGGAGCTCTGTGAGTCCTTCGATCTCTAAGTCTCAAGAGGACCCAGTGATATTTATTTGGTCACGGCACAATGATGGCTCTAAACTTGCTAGGCAATGGGGAACTGATGATTAAAGAAAAACGGATACCCATGCAATGAAATGGTTAAAGTATTTCGGTGTGGTGGGGATGCATCTCTTTCAAATTTTGTTTTCACTTATTCACATTCGGTACTGTGAACTGAGAGCCCTCAAGGAATTTCCCCCAAAATTTAGAGTTCAGGCATCAAGGGAAGCGATCACATGATGATCTCGGACTCCTACTATCTTAGGCGAGGTTTCAACGCCGAACACAATTCAACCTTTAAGAACCTTTAGGTTGATTCCACAAATTATAGTATCAATCATTTTGTGACACTCTTCAGGCATGCACAGTCATAGTTTCCATTTTAATCTCAAAACGCATTGAAACCATAATTATTAAACCATTGAAACATTCAGCTTTGAAGACATAATTCCGTCTAACAACTCCAATTATCATTCGGAGAAACGAAAGATCAAACTTCTTAGGGGACCCATTCAAATTTACCCCTAGAGCAGGTTTTAATAGGGTGGTAGTTGTGGCCGCAACAAACTCTAAAAGTGTTGTTCCCTGGAGGGAACAGCAAAAAACACTCCAAAAAGATGTTGTTCCCTTTAGGGAATAATAGCTGTTCCCTTTAGGGAACAACAACTATTCCCCGGAGGGAACAACAAAAAACACTCCAAAAAGGTGTTGTTCCCTTTAGGGAATAGCAGCTGTTCCTTGGAGGGAACAACAAAAACACTCGAAAAAATGTTTCGTTTGATGATGGATTCGAATGATTCAAATTGGAAATGAAATTAGATTCATATATTTATCTCCAATAGAAACAAGTTTTGAAAACAAAAAGAATTGATAGGGTGGTCGTTGTGGCCACAACAGAACCTCGTAATTTCTTATAAATTAATTTCTTTGAAAAGTAACGAGGGTTGCCATAAGCATGATTTACAAAGGAATTATTACGAAATGGCCCTTTCTCTCTTCTCAGATAGGACACATGGAAATAGGTTATTGGCCCTTAGTAGCTGATAGTGGAAGATGACATCAGCATGACATGGCAATACGAAGGAGATGTGATAGTCAAAATCAACACTATTGGCTGGCCTAATGGGGAAAATCTATCTGACACATGTCACCACTAAGGAGATTCCATGTGGATTGATGACAAGAGCATGAAATCATTTTAAAGGTTAGAATATCAGAGGTTTGTATTTCATAACTCCTCTATAATTGATTTTTAAGAAAGTCACAACACCAGGGAGCTCTGATGTTGTTTGGCACTTGGTCGTGGAAATCCCAAACAACCAAATGTCTAGAGGAAGGCTTAGCACCTAAGTTCCATGGAGATTCTACATGGGTATTTTGGACCTTAGAGATTTTGTAACTCCATTGTAATTGAAATGTGAGAAATAATCCAATATAGTGGGCTTCCGATGTGACTAGCGTTTGGTCATGGAGACCCAAAAAACCAAGGGTGGTGTTGTAGCAGCTACAAGCACCCTGCAAAAATTTACCTTCGCTTCATTTTGGAGCCTCCCTCCTCGAAATCATAGAAGTTATCCTACATTTCTCAATACTTGTGTTTATGTTATTCTATATATCACTTAATAGCTTATGTTCACTCACTTGTTCCATTGATTAGCAACAAGACGACCCAACACTTGGTTCACATCTGGTATTTGTGCTATTAGGAAAAACTCTGCAATCTTGGAGGCTAGTATGTATTCCCCTCAGAAATTGAACAGAGTAGCCCAACAGCTGACCTATACTCAAAAACTACGCAGAGAAGGCCAGCTAGCCTTTCTCTGGAGAATTGCACAGAACTGGCCAACTAGCTGGGGCCACTCAGCCAGAAACAACTCAGATGATTTCCCTAAGTGATTGTCTATTTCATGTGATAGTACGTTTACCAGTTCCTAAAAAAATAAAAAATCAAAAGGAGAAAAAACATCCCTAGATTTTAGGGATTTATTTTTAACAGTGGGAGTTACATGCAAAGTTGTTTTTAAAAAATTCCTGCGAGGTGTCGCTTTTTCCTTGATTTCTGGCATGTGCATCATAAACCTTAAGTTCGCCAAATATATTTAATGGAAACCTCAAAGCTCATTCTTCACATTCGATCTTCGAGCTCTAGCATTCCCGAGGCATCTAGGAAACTTTGGCACAGTCAGCAAAGCTTTTCCAGGTAAGTTTTGCTTTTCATGCCTTTTGCCACCTTTTTTGTCACTTTTTATTTCTTGGCTTGTATGAGTGTTGTTTTCCTTGTTTTATTGAATGAAAACTAGAGTTTTAATGTATTTCAAATTTTAGAAGTTTTGTTTAGAGTTTTTCATTGCATTTCCTTAGTGCCACATGCATAACATTATTTATGCATTGGCAATTGTTGTTGTGGTGACTCTTTTCATGAACTTCATGGTTTTGTCATTTGACTAATTTATGCACTTACTTGAATTACATTCATGTTTATTCACTCAAATCTTCACCATATTTTTACACACATTCATTCCTTTGCGTTTTCAAGTTTCCCTTAAGTAGATCTGTGGTCTCTTGGCCCAGATCTTGCTTCTCCTGGGATGTACTGCACATTCTTGGTAGTCAAGGCTCGGCCTTGCCTCCACAAATTGCACAGAGATCACCCACACTGGCTTCCATCTATGCTTTTTGCAATACTGGGAGGCAGTGCCCTAGTCCTACCCACTAGAATGGTGCATTACGCAGTTCCAACCAGCAACCCAACCTGCCTGATTTGCGCATTGTGCTGTTTCATTCAAAAGTCAACCTCACTGGACTGCGCATTATGTAGTTCCAGTCAGCAGTGAGCCTCAATGGCAGCTGAGACTATTCAATGTGCAGTTACAACTGAAAGTCTCCCAGCCTCTTGTTGTCACTTGATATGACAGGCTAGGTTGTGTCAACCTCCAACCATGAATAACAATTTCAAACCACTTGTAGCTAGAAGTTAGCCCTTCTAGAATGAGAGGGATCTCTAAAGGAAAACTGGATAATGTTCTAAATAAAACTCAATTATAGATGGCTAACTTTTTATTTTTGTATGATTTCTTGCAGGTGAAAGAAAGCGTGATAATCACCACCATTGGGCATGGATTCAAAAGAAAAACATTGAATTACAGGAAAACATGTTTTGAGGAAGATGAGGCATTTTTGGTTTACTAATGTGAATATGAAAATTTACAGTTAATCACAACAAATTGAAAGAATTTGGAGCAATATAACATTGAATTCTAAGTAATCAAATAAGGTATGAAAACTAATAACAACATAAAATCATGATGAGATATTGTAACAGTCAAAATTGAATCCCAAGTTGAAAAAACAGAATATATTGTAAACGTATATTACCTTGATAAAGGTTTACAAAAGTGGTCTTTCTCACATTCTCAATCCTTTGCAGAGTAAAAAAACTACAAATATATAGGAAAACATCTCCATCTGCCATTAATTACAAAATCTACCACCTAGGGCTAGATTCGATCATCATGCTAAGAGATCTAATCCTATTTGACTTACAAAACATATTTTAGATTTCTTAGGGATTTTTTGTTTTAATACAATTTTAATTCAAATAAGATTCTATATATTTATGAGCCCATAAATATTCTATTGCTAAACATTATTAAATCCAACTAAATTCTCAGTGTACAGGATTGTTGATGTGCTCCTGCCATGGATGTGATGACCTAGTTGACTTTGATGACCTGTTTTCCTAAAAAATAGGAGTTCTTATCTGATGATGTCGACACCCTTGTGACCTGTAACCCATCTGATTCCCCTGATGTTTGATGCCCAATCAAAATTTATAACATAGAAAAAGACAGTTTGACAGTTTTGTAGCAGAATTTGGTAGCAAGATACAAAAACATTCGTCTAGTACTTTTATTATCTTTCTAAAAACTCTAAAGTGTACTCTCATGTATTTTAGCTAAACTCGTTCCATTAGAACTCATTTAACTAAATGTTTTCCTTGCATTTTCCTCAATGATAAGCTACAGTACTTTTGTAGCAAATTTTTAGCTTAACCATGGGGAGTTGCTATGAATTTGAATTTTCTGATTTTTTTTAATTTTTTTAATGATTTTTTCTACCGTCTTATCACTCCTTATAGCTTATTTAACCATGTATATTTCTAAAACTATTATTTTAGCATAGTATAGGTAAAAGAGAGGAATTTACCATACTTAAGGGGTGCTTGTTATTTCAGCTATGAGCCCAAGATTTATTTTTGAGAGTTCAATTTTTATCATCTCTATTTGAGTTTCCAATGCTTTGAATCACCTATGCAACTTATTTTTGTCTGCTTGTAGCCAACTGTTCTTTTTGTACATATGCTTTAACTTCCTATGCAAAGGTAGAGTCCTTTTCTCCATCTTCTTGGCTTCTTCCACTCTCTCTTCGGATTCTTCTGCAACTTTATCCTAGAAGTCTCTCTGTTTTGACATCTCCCTTAGGAGCTTCTCAAACTCAAGTTTATAATTTATCAGTTCTTGTCTATCCTCTCTCAATTGTTCCTGTCGAACTTCTATCTGTATTTTTTCTTGCACTGGCTCTTTTCTTTGTCTTCTCTTTGCTGGTTCCACTTTTTCAAACGACTCTTCTGGCATCGTTTTTGTTTGTTGTGTTGATCTTGTTACAATATTTCTTGGTCAGAAGATAAAACCTTATTCCTCTTGTGTAAAATCAAGTTTCTTGGCCCTCTTTCTCTTTTTCTGACCTATTTTTATGTTACATGCAAAGGCTGAAAAACTGGACCATATCCAATTTCAATGGCTTCTAGAATATCAGCTAACCTACCCTTCCCTTTACACTATTTTCTGGCCAGCCTTTTCCCAATGCTTGTGGAAGTTTTTGCTACAGGCTCTACTTCTATGGAAGTTTCTACTACAAGTTCTATTTCTGGTTGTTTCTCTTCCCTAGGATTTGTTGACTCGGATTTTGGAGATTTTCGAGAAGGGGTGGCAGCATCTAGCTCATAACCACTTAAGAACAAGAAGGTGAGCCAATCTCTGTTTAAATTATTTATTTCTTCTACAAAAAGCAATTTGATGAAGCCATGATAGAAAAGAGAAGTGTTACTAGCATCAAGTTTAGCATGGACTTTGTCATCCATCTTTCCCAAACTCCTATAAAGATAAGAAGGAATGTACAGAGGTTGTTTACCTGTGAAATGTAAGAGAAATCTAAAGTGATACTGGTAAACCATATTGAACCTGCCTTCACATGTAAAATATTTATGGATGACCATTAAAAATTTGGAAAAATGCTCTTTGAGGTAAACCCTAGTAATGCCAACGGTCATGTCAATTCCTTTGTATTCATCCTTGAGAAAATCATCACAATTGACTTTCTTGAATTTGTAAACCTTGAACCACATCTCACCAGACATGGGAATCTATGTAGCACAGGAAATTGTATTAGGGGATACTACAAAATTTAGCAAGCCAACCTTCGTTTCTATTCCTATGAAATTTATGGCAAAATCATTGGCAATTTGCCCATAGAAACCCTACAACTTTTGGAAAAAACAGAGGAATCCCATGCTGGTAAAGGATTGAACAAAAATAGGGTATTCCTCCAACAACTCCATATTTGTGGGTTCATAGCGTACCATAAAGAATATTTTTTATTGTTTCTTTTATGCCATGGATGCAACACGTAGAAAACTCCTTCTTGCCACCTGCAATTTCTCCTAATGAAAGCTAAACCTCCCTATGACAGTACGACCAACTCGAAACGGAATGAAACTGATGGTGAATGAGCCTTGGTGGTGTTTATCATTTGGGAATAATGAAAAAAAAATAAACCCTAACATGTAGTCATGATCCATCAAGACTCTAACCCGTATTTAAGAAAAATTTAACCATTGCTAAGATTAGTAGAATTTCGTAGCGGGATAAGTGGCAGAAGTGACAGATTTGCTATGGAATTTGACAAAAGTAGATAAATCCTAATCATGATAAAATGAGCCCAACACAAATGAAAATTTGGATTTTAGCTCCTACTATGGACCCCACTTAGACTCATGTTGACCCTACATGCTAACTAGGTGAAAAAAAAAAAATTAACTAATTTCACAAACTGACTCCAAACTATCTCTAAGTGTTATCAAAGATAACACCTCCCAGAGTCAATGTTGTGAAATCTTGCCCACCATTCACCCAGTTTGTTGCCTGATTGATTTTGGAGTTGCTTTATGTTTTTTAGCTGAAAATGTCTTGACGTGAGTGTCTTCTCTATCTCCAAGTACCACAGGGTTTGTGTAGCTTCTTAGTAGTACAGGTATCATGGTCTCCAAGAGAGATGGATCAAAAGACACAATTGAAAGTAGTATAGGAGATGTGTTTTAGTACGGGTATATGAGCTTGCCCATATAAGTAGACACAGACTTGTTCCTTGAGAAAGACATAAATATCACATGGAAATATATCAACCCTATTTTTGTAGGCAACTTTGAGGAGAATCTGGAGGACTGAAATTTTTATGCCAATATTCATAAGTCAAGATTGTACAAGGATGTATGCAGGTATCCCACCTTCCCGTGCACAAATGTGATCCACTGGATGGTCTCACACACTGATCCTGAGATGATGATACTGAGTAGTGTTAGTGGAGTAGATCCTGCTTCCTTCAGGACAAAAGATTATCAGAAGATGTACCATTTTCCACAGCCGGTGAATAGGATGGATGGACCATTTTAGACTCCTAACAATAGCACAAATACAAGAGACATCTTGAATAATTTCATAAGGGATCATGTTATCACTCAGGTTGTCCTTAAGCTCGTGAAAGGATACGACCGAGGTAACCACAAACCAATCTTTGGACTGCAGGTTCTAGCCCACCTGCAATCAAAGAGGGCTCTCTCTTTCTGATTTAGCTTTGTTGAAGATGATTTTAGGCTAGTTATTGAGTTCAAGGGATTTTGTTTTGATTTTGGTGGGATGATTGATGCTGTCAAGTAGAAAGGCAATGTATAGTGTGAAAGTTTCAAACCATTGGGCGTGGAGTCAAAGAGTAAGACTGCTGGTGCATTTTCTTGGTCACAAGAGAGGAATATGGAGCAAGATAGCTGCATATGAAACAATAATTAAAGGTAAAAGAGATGGATTAAAGGCTAAGGAATGAGAGGCAATTAAGAATCCCTCATTCACGTTAGCAGAGGGAAGATAAATGAGCCCTATCTAGGAGCAGCTAAGAATTCCTAGATAACAGTCATTCATATGTGAAATAGATCAAACATGAGCCATAAAAGAATTCATATTTATGCCTAAATCAAGAGGAAAACATTAAGAAGCCACAGAAACTGAGCATAGAGTGCAGTTAAGCAAATTCTAAACCAATCCTTTGTTCTGTGACTTGAGCATTTATGAAATTGAAATAACAGAGGTAAAGAACACTTATTGATTCATATTGCAACACAAGAATTCCAAATTCATTCTTTGGAAACCATTAACAACACATCAAACAGTCCATTCTCCAAGCTTTCAGCAATCTTTGATTAAGGAAAACATATCAGATATACAGTGCGAGTCTCTCATGAGGATTATCAACCAACCAACCCTTAAAACAATACAGAGGGTGGTATAAATAGGAAAAATATCCAAAATTAATCTATTACAGCCGACCTAAACAGGTCTGAAGGAAATGATTTTCTTTAACCTAATCTTATCCAGAAGTTAATGCAAGAAAATATCTTTTGAGCTGCGCTGGGGAGCAGCTGTATCAAAATGAGTTAATTCTGTCCTGGTGGCTCTGTGCTATTCATTTAGCCATAACTGCGCATTGGTCTCTGCTCCATTGCTGTTCGGTGGCTTTAAATGCTTTAACTGTGATTTGAGAGCTTTGATGGGCTTACACCGCTTTCTTTGACTTTGTTGAGAGCCATTCAATGTTCACCTGCTTTGGGAAATACAGACTTCCATTAAAAATATTTAACTGATACTCTTTGCCGCTTCTTTGATATGCTTTGGCACTGAAGGTGCGCCTTTTCTCACCACTGATACTCTTTAAATTGTCCCATCGACCTTTTATGGCTGCTGTTCGGCCCTCTGCTACTTTAGAACTGTCTTTTCCCCTTTTCTGAATCCTGTGTGAAGAAATTGCTGTCGATTTGCGAATTTCGGGCTTGCTGATGGCCGCGCCATGAGAGGGCTTCCATTTTGGCCTATTTTCCTTAGCGATGCACGATTAGCGCTAATAATCCTCATGAGAGACTCGCACTGTATATCTGATATGTTTTCCTTAATCAAAGATTGCTGAAAGCTTGGAGAATGGACTGTTTGATCTGTTGTTAATGGTTCCGAAGAGTGAATGATGGAATTCTTGTGCTGCAATATGAATCAATAAGTGTTCCTTACCTCTGTTATTTCAATTTCATATATGCTCAAGTCACAGAACAAAGGATTGGTTTAGAATTTGCTTAGCTACACTCTATGCTCAGTTTTTGTGGCTTCTTAATGTTTTCCTCTTGATTTAGGCATAAATATGAATTCTTTATGGCTCATGTTTGATCTATTTCACATATGAATGACTGTTATCTAGGAATTCTTAGCTGCTCCTAGATAGGGCTCATTTATCTTCCCTCTACTAACCTGAATGAGAGATTCTTAATTGCCTCTCGTTCCTTAGCCTTTCAATCCATCTCTTTTACCTTGAATGATTGTTTCATATGTAGCTGTCTTGCTCCATATTCCTCTATTATGACCAAGAAAACGCACCAGCAGTCTTACTCTTTGACTCCACGCCCAATGGTTCTAAAACTTTCATGCTATCCCTGCCTCTCTACTTGAAAGCATCAATCATCCCACCAAAACTTAAACAAAACCCCTTGAACTCAATAACTAGCCTAAAATCATCATCAACAACGCTAAATCCTAAAGAGAAAGCCCTCTCTGACTGCTGGTAGGCTAGGACTTGCAGTCCAAAGATTGGTTTGTGGTTCCCTCGGCCGTATCCCTTTTAGGAGCTTTAGGGACAACCTGAGTGATAAGCGCATCGAAAACTGCCTCGGTTTTTCATTCCGAGCTTCCTTTACTGCAGATTTCGCACTTCATGCCCTTTTTAGTGATGACGTCAGCATGATGTCAGCATGAGTCCCAGTATGGCGGTGACGTGGCAGGGTGACGTCAGCAGTACGACCGGGTGACGTGGCAGTACTGTAGGGGTGATGACATGGCAGTACGGTGGCAGTGACGAGGCAGAGGACACGATGGTAGAAGGCCGACGTAGGTTGATGACATGGTGCTGACGTAGGAGGGCGGAAGGCGGTATCCGGTTTTCTGTCGCATCGCCTTTATGCAGAAGCGGTTTCGGAGGAGGGGGCTCCGCCACAGCCAAGAGGGCGACGCGTGGCGGGAGTACGACAGGAAAACCGCCCATCTCCCGGACGTTAACCCTCGGCATATCGGTATGTGAAAAGACCCGCCCACCGTAGATCTGGGGTCTTGGCCATCGGACGGCTGGTGGGGTAGGCGATGTAGCGGGAGGTTAAAGACGGGGGCCCGCGCGAATATTCGAATAATTATACAATGTTGCGGGGGGTTTATACTTTGGGTTTGTGGGTTTTTTTCAGGTTTTTCATAGTTTGAGCGCCGGGGTTATAGTTTAATCAAAACATTTAAACTGAACCCGAACATGTGAGTGCGAGAGGGTAAAAAATGATGAAATGTTATGGGTAAAGGGGTGAGGAAAAAGGTTATTAACTTGACCGAATGTCAAGTTAATCCCAAGGTTAGGACGTGGAAGGCTAATCCTAAGCCCCAGATGAACTCAGCATTTCCCAAACTGATATTTATAGGGCTATAGTGCCAGGGGATGGGAATATGTACATAGGGGAGTTATTAACATAGTTTTAGTAGGGGAAGGGGAGATAGATAGGGAGCTACATAGTAAAATTAGTAGTTAATATGACAAGTGATAAGAAAGCGCTAAGTATGTGAATCTTAGGCTATTAAGGGGGAAAATGATTCATAGAGAAAGTATGAACATTCCTTGAGTAAAGCAGATCTTTACCAGGCAAATGATATGGAAGATGATGAAACTAAGAGGTGTCAAGCAGATCTTGACCTCTTTAGGGGAAGTTAGTGAATGATTTGGGGACAAGGAAGAATGGGGAGTTAGTCATGCCTCGCTTGAGATGCTTCCAAGGAAAATTGCTTGATACATGTGATCTGAAGTAAAATATCACTTTGAAACACAAAATTGATCACAAATCAACATTCTGCAACCTCAAAACTACCTACCCAGCCTACTTACCTAACATTTTTTCTTCTTTTTGGTTTGGGTGCACTTAGACTTGCAGACCCTGATTATCCTTTTTTCTTTTGACTACCCTCCTATCTAAATCAATCCTTATTTCTGTCGAGGCTCAGATTAAGCTGTTGAGCACCCAATATTCTCTACCTATCTACAAATCTGCCAAGATTAAGCTGTTTGGACAGATATTCATTCTCTATATTCTACAACAAGAAATTGAAACCTAGGGAGGCCAAGATTAAACTGTTTGGCCTTCCCTTAACTGAAAAAACTTATCAAAAATGGAATAACTGATCAAAATTGGAATACAGCAGTGGCATTTAGACTAGCACACTTTCATGGCCTCTTCTTTGGCCTCTTAAGGAAATATGGAACCTTGCAGCATGAAAAGATGACATATTTGGCACTCTCAATCTGTCAATCATGAAATATGAACACCTGTTGCAACAGGAGGCTAACAGTGGCTCCACTTGGGGATGGCTTTTCCTTGTGAAAAGCCAAGAACAGCAGGTCAGACTGCCTTGATCTTCTATTGTTGCTGTAGATTGAAAAATTTCTTTGTGCTGGCTGCTAAAAGTGTGAAACTTTGAAATATGAGCAGCCCTCTCCTCAACTGAAATATTGTGAAATACATAGCACTGCCTGCTTTCTTCTGCGTGCTTGATGTTATGTACAATGTTGCTTGAGCATTGCCTTTTGAAATAGATCCAAAACATGGATCAAAACTGATGTATTTCCCTTAGCCTTGGTCTAGAAACAATTGCTGATGTGAAACTAAAAAATGCTCCTCTCTTATTGATACTGTTTGACTGAAGACTGCAAGTTGCAAACAATTTCTTTTTACCATGAATTGTTGTGATATGACAATGCTACTCTTGCTATTTTGCTGAGATTAATGCAGAGACAGAGCTAAAAAAATGGAATACTTGCATTGGCTGTGTCTTCACAAACTTTGCTGCTGCTCCTCTAACAATCAGACTGCTTATAAGAAAATAAAAACAAAGTGCTGATATATACAAATATCAATGTACAAAGAGATATATACAGAGCTGCCTTGTATCCCTTAAAAGGGATCATGGTAATGTTTTAACATTCGTCCATTAACAGGGCCTTCTTCAGCAAAGCTGCCCTCTACAGATTTGAGGAAATATGTGTTATTTCCCTGAACAGCAGAAATAACGAATGGCCCTTTCCATAAAAAATCAAATTTTGCATGTTTTCCCTTGTCTTCTCTTCGTGAGTCCCACCTTAGAACTTTGTCGCCAATGTAGAAATCCTCAGCCTTAGCTCTCTTATCAAACATCCTTTTGAGCTTCTCTTGCAAAATTTGAGCTCTGTCATAAACTTGCTCTCTGGTTTGCTGAAGATGAATGGTCTGATTGATTCTTCGTTGAATGTCATTTGGTTCAGCCTGAATCTCCTGTAGCAGTTTGATAGTAGAGATGCCCAAGGATGAAGGAAATCTAGCCTCCATGCCATATACTAGCTCATAAGGGCTCATCCCAATGGATTTCTTTGTTGAAAGTCTGTCTGCCCATAGGGCATTTACCAGCTTTTTGTGCCAGTTCTTCTTGTTTTCTTCTAGCACTTTCTTTATGATGTTGATGAGGCTTTTGTTGGATGATTCGGCCAAGCCATTACCTTGAGGGTAATAGGCTGTAGAGTGGCCCAAGGTAATGTGAAATTTATGGCAAAAATTGATCATCTTTTTGGATTTGAAGGCAGCGGCGTTGTCAGTAATAATCTTCTCAGGGCAGCCAAATCTAGAAAGGATATTGCACTCAAGGAATTGGATAATGATGGTGTCGTTGGCTTGCCTACATGGGGTGGCCTCAATCCACTTGGTGAAATAGTCGGTGGCTGTCAGAATCCACTTATGTTGGCCTGAGGAAGAGGGATGGATTTCTCCAATGAAGTCAAGACCCCATTGTTGAAAAGGTTTTTCGGTTGAGATGGGTTTAAGGGGTAGGGGTAATAGCTTTCTTTTGCCCTCAAAGATTTGGCATTTGTGACATGAAATGGAAAATTTCTTTACATCTGCAAAAAGAGAGGGCCAATAGAAACCAGCCCTTAAAATTTTATCAGCAGTGGACTTCCAATATAGATGTCCTCCACAGTCACCTGCATGGAATTCTTTCATGACATTGTTAGTTTCATTCATGGTTAAACAATTAAGCAATATGCCTTCATGATTTTTCCAAAATAATGCACCATCTATGACACAAAACTTTGAAGCTTTCATTTTCAAAAATCTTTTCTTGGTTCTGGACAATCCTGGGGGAGCAAATAGGTTTAACAATACAAAACATATATCAGCATACCATGGGGATTGCAAAAAGGTTTCACTGATCTGTGGAGTCGCCAACTCCTGTTCATTGTCCAATTGGTTAATGTCTAAGGCTTGAAAGTTTGTTTCGTACATCAGTTTGGCTAAACCTTGTCCCTTTATCAGCTTGGTTGGTTTTATTTCTATGTCATACTCAAGGATGTTTGCAATCCACTTGCCTCTTTTGCCTTCTAACCCCTCTTGGGTTAAAAGGCAATCACATGTCAATATAAAATGTAAACTCGGAAATCTTTGATTGCTTTAACCAGGGCATAGGCCTGCTTCTCCATGATTGGGTACTTCAACGGGGCATCTCTTAAGGCTCGGCTGAAAAAGGCAATTGGCTTTTCAGCTCCTTGATCATCTTTTCGCAAAAGGACAGCAACTATGGTGTGATCAGATGCAAATGAGAATATGATGAAGTCCCTATCAAATTGCGGACTGGTGAGGACAGGGCTTGGGTTAAGGCAGATTTTATGCCCTCAAAGGCTTGCTTGGTTTCAAGAGACCATTTTACCTTGGCATCCTTTTTTAACATGTTGCTTAACAGTCTTATCAGCTCGGCTAGATTTGGAATAAATCTCCTTAGGAAATTGATCTTTCCAAGGAATGCTTGCAACTCTTTTATGTTTCTTGGATATGGGATTTGGAGGATGGCTTGGATTCTTTCAGGATCAATTCTAATCCCATCTTTTGATATGATGTGACCAAGTAGTTTGCCTTCTTCAAGGCCAAAGAGAGACTTCTTGGGGTTCAAGGAAATGCCATATTTCCTACATGTCATGAATATTTGCCTCAAGTTTTTTAGGTGCTCTTGATCAGATTTGGAGAAAGGGGTCAAGTCATCAAGGTAGACAACTAGGAAATCATGTATTTCTTTGGCAAATGCAATATCCATTGCCCTTTGAAAGGTAGCACCAGCGTTTTTAAGTCCGAAAGGCATCTTTACATACTTAAATGTTCCCCACAGTGTGGTAAAGGCTGTCTTGTCTTGGTCATCCGGGTGAACCAGTATTTGATTGAAACCCGAAAAGCCATCTAGCAAAGAGATTCTAGATGACCCCACTACTCTCTGCAGAATATGATCCATTTTGGGCAATGGGTAGTGGTCTTTTAGGGAGACTTGGTTTAAATTTCTTAGGTCTACACATAGCCTAATCTCACCTGCCCTTTTTCTTGTAGGAACAAGATTGGATACCCAATCAGAAAATCTGATGGGTGCTATTATGCCTGCTTCAAACATTCTTTTCACTTCCTTCTCAATCAAAGGGAGAAGCATAGGATTGATTCTCCTTGGTTTCTGTTTGAAGGGCTTTTGGTTTGGTTTTAAGGGAATGGTGTGTTGGATCACTGAGGTATGATAGGACTTCAAGTCCTCATAACTCCAAGCAAATACATCTTGGAATTCTTTGAACAAATCAACATATTTGGGCTTTTGATCGGCTGGCAGATTTTTGGACAATTTAATCATTTTGGGCTTCTCTGCTGTTCCAATGTTATGTTCTTCTATAGCAGTGTTTAAGGGCTGCATTTTTGGCTTTTTGGGAACATCATTTGCATCAAACATGTCTTCCAATGGAGTGAGGCCAGCAGGGAGAAAGTTATCCTTTAAGTCAATGATCTCGGCCTCTGTTTTGGCTATTTCCTCCAAATGCATTTGTTTCAGCTCTTCTATGTTTGTTTTGTCAAAAATAGTTGGGTTTAGGATTTGTTTGGCTGTTGTAGCTGTTACAGCCTGTTGATTTTCATTTGTTTGTTGTTGTTCATCCGTCATAGCATCCATGTCAATGTTAATATTTGAAAACTCATGCTCAAGAGTAAGGAAATTGTTAATCTGGGCATCACTTTCGAATACTTGCCAATCTTTAGGCCTATGTTTTATCTTAGCAGTGAAACGGTGATTCGGCTCAAAGGGAAGCTTGCATGTACTAGCAAAAGTGGCTAGGCTGTGTGCATGAATGTTATGATTTCTTGAAATCTTTGCAAGCTTGGATTCAGCAAAAGCATTGAGTATATTAGTGGCAGCAGTCCTATAGGCCCTCATTCTATTGTCATTGGTAACAAAGTTGCATTTCATTTGTTGTATGATTAAATCAGAGTCACCTAGAATAGATACTTTTGCAGCTCCTAGAGCTTTGAGCAGTTTAAGGCCTAACAGGAGAGCCTCATACTCTGCCATGTTATTGGTGCATTTGAAATTCAATCTATAGGCATGGCCTTCTGCATGATTGTTATGTGTATTGTGAATCCAGACACCTGCCCCTGCTCCTAACTTGTTAACAGAGCCATCAAACTCTAAATACCATGTGATTTCTTTCTTGTGGTTAGTATTAAGAGTTTCAGTCATTTTAGGATTGGGCAGATTTGAAATTTCTGTTTGGGGAGATTCCTCTTGTATGCTGGTTGCCTTGATTGTTTTGACAGTCTCTTGGGTGTGGGCAACTGATTCCTCATTTATGCATGTTTCTTGTTCTAAAGCCAAAGGCTTATCATCAGTTGGAGGACTTGTTTCATCATTAAACAAAATAAAGGAATCCATATCAGAATGGATTGAGTAAATAGGAAAATTTTGGGGCTTTTCCTCACTGCTTACCACATATTTCATCAGTGTTTCTCTATACAGTCTCTTTGGTTGCCCAAAGACTGAAATAGTGGCATAGGAGAGGTCTAATTGAAGGGATCCTTGGAGCTTTGCTCCCCATGATCTTGATAGGAGCATGCCATACTTTGGTGGAATGTCAGCAACCACCACATCCATGAGGATGGTCTTGTTGGGATATTGGACTAAGGAGACACACAAGTCTTTGATGAGGCCTAAACACTTGACTTGACTTGAGTCAAATGAGAATAAATCTTTGTAGGGTCTTGTAACATCAAGGTTTAGTTTCTCCATAACTGCTTTGGGCATAAGATTGTGCGATGCTCCTGAATCAAACATAGCATTGTGCAAAACTTTGTCATGTATATGCAAACTGACATAAAAGGGTGGAACAGGTCCATATGTTGATTTTCCATTAACTTCTGGACCAAACAACAGTTCAGGGGTATCATCTAAAACATTTACATCATCCTTATTCTCTGGGATTTGAAGTGATCTTTGAATTTGTTGCCTATACACATCATGTTTGGCAAGTTCCGAGAGAGGGACAGATATCTTCAATTTACCTATTTCTGCCTCTAAATCAAATGATTTTTCAGATTGGGTTTTAGTATTGTGAGAGGCAGGCTTCCCTTTTTCCATTGGAGTATCAGCGATTTGCTCTTGTTTATCAGCGTTATGGGAAGTGATTGCTTGCGGTTTTTCAGTTTTAGGAGGGCTTTTTGGAACGCTGTTCGAATTCTCTTTCGAGGAAGAAGGTGGCAGAGGCTGATCAATAGAAGGTTGTATTTCTGTTATGTCTTCTATAGTCACTTGATGCGGGTTTGGGACAGTTGTATCAGCTGGTTCTGTTATAACAACCTTGCCTTTAATCTTGTTGGGCTGTTTACCATCCTTTGGTTTGCTAGGTTCAGAAATATCAATGGTCCTAGTTCTCAGCTTGTATTGTTTGTGGACCTCATACACAGCAGTATCATAACCTTGTTTAAAATCAAAAGACTCACCAGACTTAGTCTGAAATTGATTAAAGTCATGCTCATCTTGGTCTTCTTGAGTTAGGAAAATTTGATGCTCACCCTTTAGATCCATCAGGTTCATGTGAGTGTCCTCTGTTGGCTCACTAGATGTGGATGCTTCAGCATAGTTTTCTTGAAAAGGGGGTCTTATATCATGGTCTGGGCTAGACCTACCAGCATTTGTGTTCTGCGTTTTCCTGAAATTTGGGTTCCTTATGGTATTGGACTGTTGTCCTTCCCATGATGATTTCCTCTCAACACTTTCTACTCTGTCTCCCAGCCTGTGCATGCCACTGATAATAGCATCAAGCTTTTGATCTAAGGCTGAGGGTTCTTCCTTAAAGGTGGTTCTTCTCTCCATTCTAGCTCTGTTTCTTTTGGCAATTAGGTTGGCCTCTATGCTAACAGCAACATTTTGCATGTCTGCAAGGGTTTGAGGGGCTCTTTCTTTTAACTGGTATGCCATATCCGGGTCGAATCCATTAGGGAATTTATACAAGGCAAGGTCAGGTGGAGGCCTTAAGTTCTGTGGTATTGCATTATAGACATTATTGAATCTTGCACAATAATCTAAGACAGACTCTTGAGGGCCTCTTTTTATTGTATCGTATTCAGCTAGTATGTGCAAGGGGTCTTTCTTTTTCTCCCATCTGTTGGTAAAGGATTGGTAAAGCTCATCCGGATTGGTTATGGAATTTGCAGCAAGTGCTCTGAACCAAGTTCTTACTTCACCTGTTAAACTTTGGACAAAAATTTTCATTTTCACGCTATCATCATCAATCTCATAGCTTTCAAAGTAATCATGCATTTTCTTTGTATGCTGAAGGGTTGTGCAGGCACTTGTGCCATCAAAATATGTGATTTTAGTTTGGTAATCCTAAGGCATAGCCCCGGGATTAGCAGGTAGTTGCAGGGGTGCATATCTATTAGCCATATTCACAGGGATAAGTGGAACAACAGGGACAACAGGAATAAATGGAACAACTGGGACAGCAGTAGTGATAGTAGTAGTATGTGCAGTGAATGGAGGTGTGGAAGGAGTGCTTTGAGAGGTGGATGATGAACAAGGGGAAGCAGGGGTTGAACGAAATAAAACCTTGACTGGGGTTGGAACACAGCTTGGGTGAATTGCTTCAGGACTATTATCAGCAAAATCTTCTCTTTGCTCTTGCTTCCTAAGGATCTTTGGGATTAAGTTCGGATTTTCAAAAGCAGCAGGGGGATTTGGGTTTGGATTTGACCTAGTATAACGAGTTTTCCTCTTTGGAGCCAGCTTCTGAATTTTGTTTTTGGTATTTTCCTGGGAATGTTTCTAGTTTAGGAAGGAATTGATTAAATTTTTGAGACAGTTGTTTAAAGCTTAAAACTAGAATGAAGATTGACTGAAGCAGCTTTTATTTAATCCTGTAAATGCAAAGCAAGAACAGTTTCAAAGGCTTCCTGGCTGACATTCAGACTTCATCTGTAGTTTTAAGAAATAGACAACAATCGGAAAAATTATTTCGAGTTCCCTAGTCAAGCTTTCCAACTTGATTCGTGAAATTATCTGAGGATGTTCCCCAGTGGAGTCGCCATTATGTTATCACTCAGGTTGTCCTTAAGCTCGTGAAAGGATACGACCGAGGTAACCACAAACCAATCTTTGGACTGCAGGTTCTAGCCCACCTGCAATCAGAGAGGGCTCTCTCTTTTGATTTAGCTTTGTTGAAGATGATTTTAGGCTAGTTATTGAGTTCAAGGGATTTTGTTTTGATTTTGGTGGGATGATTGATGCTTTCAAGTAGAAAGGCAATGTATAGTGTGAAAGTTTCAAACCATTGGGCGTGGAGTCAAAGAGTAAGACTGCTGGTGCGTTTTCTTGGTCACAAGAGAGGAATATGGAGCAAGATAGCTACATATGAAAAAATCATTCAAGGTGAAATAGATGGATTAAAGGCTAAGGAATGAGAGGGAATTAAGAATCCCTCATTTAGGTTAGCAGAGGGAAGATAAATGAGCCCTATCTAGGAGCATCTAAGAATTCCTAGATAACAGTCATTCATATGTGAAATAGATCAAACATGAGCCATAAAAGAATTCATATTTATGCTTAAATCAAGAGGAAAACATTAAGAATCCACAGAAACTGAGCATAGAGTGCAGCTAAGCAAATTCTAAACCAATCCTTTGTTCTGTGACTTGAGCATATATGAAATTGAAATAACAGAGGTAAGGAACACTTATTGATTCATATTGCAGCACAAGAATTCCAAATTCATTCTTCGGAAACCATTAACAAACACATCAAACAGTCCATTCTCCAAGCTTTCAGCAATCTTTGATTAAGGAAAACATATCAGATATACAGTGCGAGTCTCTCATGAGGATTATCAACCAACCAAACCTTAAAACAATACAGAGGGTGGTATAAATAGGAAAAATATCCAAAATTAATCTATTACAGCTGACCTAAACAGATCTGAAGGAAATGATTTTCTTTAACCTAATCTTATCCAGAAGTTAATGCAAGAAAATATCTTTTGAGCTGTGCTGGGGAGCAGCTGTATCAAAATGAGTTAATTCTGTCCTGGTGGCTCTGTGCTGTTCATTTAGCCATAATTGCGCATTGGTCTCTGCTCCATTGTTGTTCGGTGGCTTTAAATGCTTTAACTATGATTTGAGAGCTTTGATGGGCTTACACCGCTTTCTTTGACTTTGTTGGAGGCCATTCAATGTTCACCTGATTTGGGAAATAAAGACTTCCATTAAAAATATTTAACTGATACTCTTTGCCGCTTCTTTGATATGCTTTGGCACTGAAGGTGCACCTTTTCTCACCATTGATACTCTTTAAATTGTCCCATCGACCTTTTATGGCTGTTGTTCGGCCCTCTGCTGCTTTAGAACTGTCTTTTCCCCTTTTCTGAATCCTATGTGAAGAAATTGCTGTCGATTTGCGAATTTCGGGCTTGCTGGTGGCCGCGCCATGAGAGGGCTTCCATTTTAGCCTATTTTCCTTAGCGATGTGCGATTAGCGCTAAGCGCTAATTGCGCATCGAAAACTGCCTCGGTTTTTCATTCTGGGCTTCCTTTGCTGCAAATTTCGCACTTCGCGCCCTTTTTGGTGATGATGTTAGCATGAGTCCCAGTACGACGATGACATGGCAGGGCGACGTCAGCAGGGTGACGTCAGCAGTACGGCCGGGTGATGTGGCGGTACTGTAGGGGTGATGACATGGCAGTACTGTGGCAGCGACGTGGCAGAGGACACGGTGGCAGGAGGCTAGCGTAGGTTGATGACGTGGTGCTGACGTAGGAGGGTGGAAGGCGATATCCGATTTTCTATCGCACCGCCTTTGTGCAGAAGTGGTTTCGGAGGAGGGGGCTCCGCCACAGCGGGGAGGGCGACGCGTGGCGGGAGTACGACGGGAAAACTGCCCATCTCCGGACATTAACCCTCGACATATCGGTATGTGAAAAGACCCGCCCACCATAGATCTGGGGTCTTGGCCATCAGACGACTCGCGGGGTAGGTGATGTAGTGGGAGGTTAAAGATGGGGGCCCACGCGAATATTTGAATAATTATACAATGCTGCGGGGGGTTTAGACTTTGGGTTTGTGGGTTTTTTGCGGGTTTTTCATAGTTTGAGCGCCGGGGTTATAGTTTAATCAAAACATTTCAACTAAACCCGAACATGTGAGTGCGAGAGGGTAAAAAATGATGAAATGTATATGGGTAAAGTGGTGAGGAAAAAGGTTATTAACTTAACTGAATGTCAAGTTAATCCCAGGGTTAGGACGCGGAAGGCTAATGCTAAGCCCCAGATGAACTCAGCATTTCCCAAACTGATATTTATAGGGCTATAGTGCCAGGGGATGGGAATATGTACATAGGGGAGTTATTAACATAGTTTTAGTAGGGGAAGGGGAGATAGATAGGGAGCTACATAGTAAAATTAGTAGTTAATATGACAAGTGATAAGAAAGCGCTAAGTATGTGAATCTTAGGCTATTAAGGGGGAAAATGATTCATAGAGAAACTATGAACATTCCTTGAGTAAAGCAGATCGTTACCAAGGCAAATGATATGGAAGATGATGAAACTAAGAGGTGTCAAGCAGATCTTGACCTCTTTAGGGGAAGTTAGTGAATGATTTGGGGACAAGGAAGAATGGGGAGTTAGTCATGCCTCGCTTGAGATGCTTCCAAGGAAAATTGCTTGATACATGTGATCTAAAGTAAAATATCACTTTGAAACACAAAATTGATCACAAATCAACATTCTGCAACCTCAAAACTACCTACCCAGCCTACTTACCTAACATTTTTTCTTCTTTTTGGTTTGGGTGCACTTAGACTTGCAGACTCTGATTATCCTTTTTTATTTTGACTGCCCTCCTATCTAAATCAATCCTTATTTCTGCGGGGCTCAGATTAAGTTGTTGAGCGCCCAAGATTCTCTACCTATCTACAAATCTGCCAAGATTAAGCTGTTTGGACAGATATTCATTCTCTATATTCTACAACAAGAAATTGAAACCTAGGGAGGCCAAGATTAAACTGTTTGGCCTTCCCTTAACTGAAAAAACTTATCAAAAATGGAATAACTGATCAAAATTGGAATACAGCAGTGGCATTTAGACTAGCACACTTTCATGGCCTCTTCTTTGGCCTCTTAAGGAAATATGGAACCTTGCAGCATGAAAAGATGACATATTTGGCACTCTCAATCTGTCAATCATGAAATATGAACACCTGTTGCAACAGGAGGCTAACAGATCCATCAAATTTCAGGATGGCACCCAACTAGATATATATGATGAAGACACTCAACAAGGCCTAGCAATTCTTGGTCATCTTTGCATGCCACTTGTATGGCCAAGGGAGTACGGAGACCTTCCCAAATAGTTGGCTTGTTATTTTGGATCAGCTAGCAAGTGAAGAAAAACCTTTCAACTAGTTTGAAATGTTGGCTCTCTAGCTAAAAGTGCATGTATCCAATGCCCGAAGTCTTCCCAAGGATCAGTGAGCAATATTCCTCATGTCTGCCTACCTGCTCGATGCAATTTGTGCCCGTCAATAGTTTCCTGGAAGGGATTGGGCTTGGACACCTTTAGATAATGTTGTGAACATATATTGCAAGTTGCTCTCAGAATGTAGCTACCTAGGATTCATGGCTAGACTATATAACCACTTTTTTGCCCCTCTATACATGATGACCTTTGAACAGGATCCGCCTTGCATGTTCCAGGCAGCAATGGAGGTGTTGTTGAACATTGTGGATTAGTACACCTCCCCCGATCGTACCTTTACTAGGATGTACAGTGTTGACGAAGTTTTCCACGAACAAGTTGGTCATGTTGGAGGTTGCATACCACATCTCGATAGGGTTTTCAGCTAGATTGCACAGGAAGAAGACGGCACCATGGCCTATCCTTCCTTTACGAGTTGTGTTGTATGTGATTCAAAGTTTGAAATAAGTAGATGTCAAAGTTGATGACTTCAAGAAGTTTAAGTTTGGCACCAACAGTTTCAATCCGTACAATCCGTATGGTGTATGTAGGGACCACTATGTGAGAGTGTACTATTCTTGGATCCATGGGCCATGTCATTAGCCAGAGGAAGACCCATCCAGATATTGCTATAATTCCTCCAAGCTCAATGAACCAGTCAGCATGGCAATAGAGTTGCTAGCAGCATTCAAGGCAACAACATCACAGGGAGCAGCAACAACAGTAGCAATAAGAAGAAAACTTGCGCAAGGAAAAGGCAAGAGGAATATTGCCGAAAGTGTAGAGACGGATCAAAGCTACAAGTTTAAGGAAGACCTACTTGTGGAAAGAGTAGCTTTGGATATAGAAGCAAAGAGGCAACAACACGACAGGAGAGGAGCACAAAAGAGGAGAGATAAGCAAAGGTTTGTAGAGACAAAGAGGAAGTCGCACGAAGTAGAGCAGAAGCTCAAAGAAGAACAAGATTTGCACAGAAGAGAGAAGGAAGCACAATAGGAACAAGAACATGAGGAAGTGCAAGGTGCACAGACAGTGTAAATTGCGTTGATACAGGTTGAAAACACATAACTAGGAGTAGATGAAGAACATGGTGAGTAGCCGAAGGAACAGGAACTTGCTAAGTAGGATGAACCAATGGTAGAACATATGGACTCAGAGATGGAGTAGTCAGAACAAGATTAGGACATCGACCTCATGCCAAAAGAAACCTAGGCCACCCCAAAAGTTTCACCAGCTCCAACAATAGAGAAATTCCTAACTGAGCAATGGGATACTATTCTCCTTAAGGATAATCTGGGAATAGGCGTGTACAACATAGCCATTGATGAGTCACATCACAAAGTTGTGCAGGCACGTAGAGTGCAGACTCTGGATGAGCATGCATCACCTACACACTTTGAAGAATGGGTGCTTGTGTCAAATGTACAAAGACATCTAGCTACCTTGGCCAATGATACAAAGGCTTATGTTGAAGCCACGACCTCGAGTGTGAAGTTCTTGATAATAGAAAATGAGTGCATAACTAAGGAGTTGCAAGTAGTCAGGCAGAGAAAGGAACAATCGACAGGATCCGCCAAGGCAGAGATGAAGAAAGTGATACTTTCTGAAGTAGCAGCACTTGAGACAGTTACGCTGTATGAGAGGTTCGTCACCGTAGACAAGGCAATTGTCCATATACATGGTCATATGTAGCTCTGCAAAAAGATAGCATGAACACTTACATATATACATGTCATTGTTGATCATGTACAAACATGGACAATGAGGTACAAGGGAGCTCCACTTCACTTGCACAAGATGATGAAGTTGCAGGTAGAGATGGAAAAAGCACGTATCTGGAGCCTGATTCAGAACTATGAGGAACTCCCACCACTTATCACCAATATTAAGGCTTCGTATGCATGGTTGTACAAGAGTTTGGATGTCGTGGTGAGAAAGTATGGCACCCCATCAATTGGAATGCTCACCAAGGCCAAAGAGAAGAACCAACTCTGACTGGAGCTCAACGTGTACCTTGATCAGATGATGCTCATGGCCACCAGCACATATTTTCAATTTAGCGCAGATAACATACGGATGTATATCGTTAGTCTGGCCTTTCTCAACACTAAGTTGCGCATGTTACACGATGGGTTGGATAGAGTTTCAAAATAAGTATACCCAGAAGAAATGGAGGCAAGAGTTCATTTCTAGGAAGACATCATTAGAGAGTACCCAAACACCATTGCGCACTACCAAGCATGGCATCAATTGGTCACTGAGGATCACGGAGAGGATGTTGATGAGTTGGTATTTCCACATCCGTCTGAGTCTTAGTGTTGTCTTGTCTGGTTAAATCAAGCCTATTTTTGTCCCACATGGGTATATGTGGAAAAAGTATTTTGTAAACATGATGTAAAGTGAAATTCCAAGTGTCATTAGTGGAATGGAAACAGTCATATGTAATGTAATGATTTATGTAATGCATTTAAAGAGTCATGGGGGTAGTCCAAGAGTCAGAAAGGGGAATGCCAAGGGACACCCCACCATTTTTTATAAATAGAACCTCATAACTCATAGAGGAGGCTTTTGGGAGCTAATATTTTTCTAGGCATTTCTTAGAGAGGGCTTGGAGAGTATTGTGACAAGCCTTGGCTTCTCCATAGTGCAGAACGAGTACATATCTTTGGAGGAGCAGGCGGTGTTGACTATAATGTTCCACTTTTGGGTTAGTGGTTGTCATGGTTATATGTATGGATGGAACTTTAACTTTTACATAATATAATTTTGCCAGCACGTTTTCATGCATATGTTTTTATTGTAGTTGGACTATTCTGGTTGCTTTAGAAATGTATGTTATTTAACTTACGCATTCATGTATGAACTACTTTGTATATGATTGTATGAATCTTATTGGAATTGTGTTGTTGGTTTAACTTGTTGCCTTAGATTGTGGACTATTCCACTTTCAACCTGTGATGTCATTTTTCTTGTGTATTCCTTTCAGGTTGCATAATATTACAAGCTTCTAAGGGACACACTTCCTTTTCCCATTCGTGTGTTAGAACCTCCCCATCCCTCTCTCTTGACTCGCGTGAAGGCCACACACTTGCTTTTGAAAAAGATATCATGCTTACCTCTTCACACTATCGCAGTTAAGGCATAGCTTTACTACTGAGTGCTGGGACTCCTACTCCAAATGATCTAAGGTCTAGTTAGGACTTCTTACTGAGGATACCCCCTAACATTTTGGCTGGTCCAACACTATCAACATGTTTGGCACTAGAAGGAGGGCCATATGACAAGCTAGGTCCTCAAAGTCTATTTTGAATCTCTACACAACTATCATGTCTAATTGTACACTTCATCCTCGGAGATGTATCTCTTGTGGAAATGACTTTGAAATCCCAGAGGAACATTGGAATGACTTGGGAAAAAAAACATACAAAGGTTAGGGCAGAACAACCTAGTTTAGACATGGAGTTTTCTTTTCTAGTCTTTGTCACAAGTATGGAATCTATGAGGATTACATGACCTGCTCACTATTCACATTCAGACTTTGAGGGAACCCATTGCAATGGTGTGTCACACTACCCGATCAATCTATTCACTCTCTTAATCACTTTATTACAGAGGTGGACCGTGATTTCCATCATTTTTACTATAAAGAACCTAAGAAAAAATTTCTCGAACTATGGAAATCCCCTTATGAATCCTTGTTGCAATTTTGGGAACGCTTTCATAATCTCGTATTTCAATTCCTAGAGGATGAAATTGATGGGAAGTTTATTCATGAAATATTTCACTATCTTCTTCACATATCTAAAAATCGACAAGTGTTAGAATCATTAAAACCCCTCCCCACATACCTCAATGTTAGAGCTACCAAATCCAAGGTGGAAAAGGCTTCTATCACAAGTGACTATCCGTCCTCATCTCATCAAACATATTTAGCCCTGCAGTGCGAGGTGGGAGAAGGTGTGCGCCCATATTTTGAACCGTCACATCCTCCCACCACACCTAATCTTGATTTCTGTGTAGATTTGGCTTGCTAAACTGTTGGTTGTCATGTGGCCTTGTTTCCTCAACCTTCGTCCTTGCATTTTGTTGATCCTCCAAATTGTATTGTGTTGTGTTCTCCTGTCCTAGACTCCACACTTATTGTCCACAAGGACCATGTTTTTTACGGAGTTGGTGTTGAGCATCCAACCTATTCTATCATTTTTTATGAGTATGTGTGGTAATCTAAAGAAGAGCCCGTGACAAAGGATGACCTCCTTCTCTCTACACCTCATCTGCTTTTTCCTAGAATCTTTGGTGATTCTTCCATTGCTAATTTTCCATGTGAGAATTCAGTCTCAAATGCATCTACTTCTGATCATTCACATAATACACCAAATTTCATTTTGTCATTACATAGCGGAGAGGACACATCTTTCCTTGTAAATCCACTCAATATTTCATCTATCATTTCCGGAAATGTAGATGGTGAAAATTCTTATTTCTCTTCAACCCCTTTGTATGATTCATCAGATCATGAGGATGTCGATGAACATATCAAATTTTTTTATCATGGTTGTCATGATCTCTTTACTCCTTCATTCGATCATTATGATGATTCATTCATTTTTGATCTTTCTAAGCCACACATCTTTGATGATCTTCCTACTAATGAAGTCAAAACCCCTCAATCTATCGAGGCACTTTAGCCAGAGCTCATGGTTATGTCAGGCCCTCATTGTCCTGAGGTTGATTTCACTTCAGATCAGAAATTTGATGAAACACCCAAGGCTCCTCATCACTCTCCTGTTTACATTGAAGATCAATCTAGTTGAGAGATTCCACATCCCCCACCTGAATAACAAGATCCCATCACTCATGTATTGGAGGAATCATACACAACGAGCATTGTTTCTAAATGTAAGTTGTCTTTATTTCTCATGTTTTCTCGTTTGTCACGAACAAAAGAGTGTGCATGTTTATCGTCTACACGCAATGTGTTTCATGAGCATGATAGGTCGACAAAATGTTTATCCTGCACTTTTATTATTATTTTTTTCTATGGACACTTTTAAACTCAAGCGTGTTGGTCTTCACTATTATATTTTTCTTGTTTTCTGGTTTACACACTTACCTTTCTCGTAAAGCACGCCTTCAGTAACACAAGTCAACCAATGCGTCGATGGCTGCATTGGAAATATCACTTTATGTGTGCCAGCCCATGCACTATTTAGTTTAGGAGGAGGAGTAGTGTTTTCTTTATTATTTTTCTTTGTTTGCATGCTTTCTTTGTTTACTTTGTTTCCGTTTCTTGTTTTTTTTCTTTGCTTTCTTTCTTTTCTTTCACTTTACTTCTGCTCTTTTCTTATTTGTTTGTTTTTGAAGTGAATACTTCTTGATAAACAAAAATATATATATAAATATTTTATTAAAATGAATTGACAGATGATGATTGTTTACAATGGGGGTTCATGGCTTATATACCGCCATGGGCATCCTTTGGGGAAAGGGCATGATCTTATGATCGTGCCCTTTCATCTAGTTAACCTAAAATTAAATAATGAACCTAAAATTAAATACTAACTAATTTTTTACATAACATTGCCTTCCTCTCGAAAGAATGCTTTGTCCTCAAAGCATAAGTAATGATGGATGTTGTTGAAAAAATGATTCGTTCTCCCAAGAAGTGCCTTCTTTGGGTAAGTCCTTCCACTTGATCAGATATTCCAAGATGATCCAGGTCCCACACTTTAAAAGGTCTTGAATTAATCTCTCAATTTCCATTTTTTGGTGATGTGGATATCGGTATGGCTTGATGTTCACGGGGCTTGACCCTGCCTTGACTTCTATTGTATGCTCAATTTCCCTATTAGGCAACATCTTCATAGGTAGGTCTTGAAATAATTTTTCATGCTTCCGAATCAGATCCTATATCTCTGGTGACTCTTCTCTAGTCATATTTGCAGATAACATTTCTAATTGGTGACATTGTACTACATAAGCGGGTGCTCCTTTTCGACTCAGCTTCATCATCTGAAATGATGATAAAACTTGATTTTCTGGTGCTTGGAATCCGTGTAGTTTGTACTTCTAACCTCCCCATTTGAATTTTATAAATTGTACTTGATGGTTGGCAGCATAAGTACCTAAATTTTGTAGCCATTGGATACCTAAGACTACATGTACTCCTAACGGTACCGTGAAGAACAGAGTCTTGAATCTGCAATTTGACCTTATGGCATTTCCCCACCTTTTCAATCTTCTTACCATTAGCTACCATCACTTTCATGTTTGGTAAGGGAAATGAAAAAATATTGAGTCTCTTTGCCACGGTTGCATCTAAGAAATTGTGTGTGCTACCAGAGTCGATGAGAACCACTATGTTGTTCTTCTTTATGTGCCCTTTTAACTTTACGGTCTGAGGTTGTGATATACCTGTCATAGCTGATAGTGACACTTGTGGAATACTTTCGTCATCTAATTCTGGTGAGAATTCTGGGGCATCTTCTGTTTCTTCTATGTCAGAATCTTCACTATTTGAATCATTGGTTGCTTCACAATTATATAGGTTCTTTGGTTCTTTTCCTTTAGCACATCTATGTTTGGGGTCCCACTTCTCACCACAGCGTTTGCATTTACCCTCTTTTATCCTTTGTATTTCCACATTAGATTTTTCATCTTCATGACGATGTGGTGGAACATATCTTGTATTATTTGCGTCCGCATACTGGGGTGTTCTTCGTCTTGAATATGTTTTTCCGGATTTTGACCAAAATATTTGTTCGAATTTCTTTTTGGCTATTTTTGCTTTCTGTATTGCTACTTCTATTGATGTAATGTCATGCATCTCAAGTTCTACTTGTAAATGAGTTTTGAGCCCCAAGACGTATGACTAAATTAGACGAGATTCTGATAACCCAGGTACTCGTGTTACTAAGGTTTCCCATTCTTGAGTGTATTCGTCCACACTTCCTTTTTGTTGTAATTTGATGAGTTTTGAAAAGAACTCTTCTTCCTTTACACCTTGGAATCTTTTAAAGAATGCATCCTTAAATTTTCTCTAGCTAATGACGTGTGTTGTCTTCTTCCACCACATATACCAATTATATGCTTCCCCTTCCATTTTCATGGATGCGTGTCTGAGTTTTTCGTCATTGTCATTGATGTCATATATCTCAAAGTATTCTTCTGCTTTATTTATCCATGCAACATTGTTTTTTTCATTTCCATCGAATTTAGGCATCTCGACTTTTGCCCTTCTCTGGTATGTCACTAATGGTTTAGTGAAAAAGGGGTGTTGATTGGTAAAGGTATCCCAGAGTTGCTTGTTTGTAAGAGTTGCATTACTCACTTCTTGGTGGGGTGTCACTGATTTTTTTGGGGATTCAGCTTTTTCATGAGAGTCTGTTGACTTTGTTGAATTTGATGAGATGTGCTCTTTATTCTCTTCATTTTCTCGTAGTAGTTGTGTGGGTGTACAATTCATCTTTTTACACAAAAGTTTCATCATTTTTAAGGACTCTCTGAGATCTATTTATGTTTGGGCATGTTGATTTTCCATCTTTATTTCTATTTGATTTGTCGTATCCTAAATATTTTTGATATTGTCAGCTTGCCCCTTAAGCTTGATCTCGAAATCATCTAATCTTTTACTAAGCTCGTCGTGGTTGTTATTTATCTTCTGCTCTGCTTCAACCAATTTTTTTTGGAAATCTGCCATTGTCATTGTCGACATTGAGCGAGTTTGTGGGGGCGTGTATTTATCTGCCAACTTAATTTTTTTTTAATAATTAATTTAATTATATGACATAAGTTTTTTTTTTAATTAATTAAATTATATAACATATAATTTTCAACTATATAATATATATGTATGTATAAATAAATTATATATAATATATATTATATAATGTATATTATTTAATATAATTTAGTTATATAATTATATATATATATATATATTATAAATATACATAACGAAATTTCAATATCGGATTTAAATCAGAATGGAACGATGTGATGGTTGGTGGTAGATGTGGCCCGATAACGAGTTTAAAGAATTTCTTTTTAAAATAATAGCCTTCAGTTTGGTACGGTGTTCGATAAATTCATGAGATTGAACAAAAATGCTTGATTTCGATTAAAACCACCACAATCGATATCAAACTTCGGTTTTAGAATGCCGAAAGTTAAAAATGAGTTCCCTCATGTCCGTTGCAAAGTTTGCAATTTGCAGGCAGAAGGATAGGATTTTGAAGATTGTTGTGTCCGTAAAGTCCTCTCCTTCCCATGTCTTCACTGGAATGGCATTTTGTGGTTGTGGATAGTCGTAGCGAGAGCAGTCCAGGTGGGAAGTGGGTAAACAGGGTGTCAGTAGTGAGTATGGCAGCAAAAGGTAAGTACAGTGATAGCAGTGGATAGATGCATGAAACCAGCAGTGGATGGATGCGTGAAACTAGCACAGGCAAGAGGATTCGACCACTCTGATACCAATGAAGCGAATACTTCTTGATAAACGGATATATATATATATATATATATATATATATATATATATATATATATATATATATATATATATATATATATATATATATATAATATATATTATTAAAATGAATTGATAGATGATGATTTTTACAATGGGGGTTCTTGGCTTATATACTGCCATGGGCATCCTTTGGGGAAAGTGCATGATCTTATGATCATGCCCTTTCATCTAATTATCCTAAAATTAAATACTAACTAATTTTTTACATAATATTTTTCTTGTTATTTACCCATAGGTTTAGTTTCGCATGAAACCGTGTGCTGATATTAAGACAAGAAAGGAGAAGTACAAGAGGACTTGTACAACGAACACTTGGTTATCTGTTGTCCTCTCCTTTCACGAAGAGCTTGTTGTCTTAAATCGATGATACCCTGATGGAAAATATGTTATGTTCAAAGTGAATCTTGGTGAAAACACAAGGCTTGAACTTTTAACTACTACTGCCTACTCTAATCTGTTATTTTGGGTTAACCCTTGTTATCTCAATCAAGTCAAGTAAGGTCATGGGGAAAACCTTAACAATTAAATAAGTGACTATGCATAGTTCTTTGAAAATGAAAAAAAATAAGGCTAAATAAGAGAAATGCTTCCTCCGTAGAGAGGTGATCCAAGTAACTTCGTCGAGGTACTAACCAAGTTGCTGGCAGCGGAGTAATGCTTGTGTCCCTGTGTGACTCTATCAGGGTATTGTCCAAGCCTGTTGGTAGCGGAGCAACACGAGAGATGAAACTAAGACTCTGACATTTATATTACTTTTGCACCAATATACCCCTCATCCCCAATCGAAACAACTCAGTTGACTAGCTTGCTATTTGTGCTGACTGATCAAGAGAATGGTAGGGACTATATCTTTAACTCAAGCTAAGTGTTGAAGCCATGATGATTGAAGAATCGAACAATACTTCCAGAGGAGTTAGACTCATTTTTCATGAACAAGTTCCATACAGAGAGCTGGATTTCTACCAGTGTGTCACCAATGTTGGAGCAGCTACAACCACCTTCCCAAATTTTTCCTTCACTTCATTTTGTAGCCTCCCTCCTTAAAATCATAGCATTTATCCTACACTGATAAGGTACTTGTGTTTATCTAATTTTATCTATCTCTTAAAATCTTGTGTTAACTCACTTGTTCCATTGACTAACCATAAGTTGACCTAGCACTTGGTTCACATCCAGTCTTTGTGTTGTCGAGTGAAATTGTGCAATCCTAGAGGGCATTTTGTCTTCTCCTCGGGAATTGTGAAGAGCAGCCCAGCAGTTGCCCTGCCCTCAAAAATTGCGTAGAGAAGGCTAGCCCCCCTTACTCTAGGAAATTGTGCAGAGAAAGCCAGCCAGCACTGCTCCCCAGAAATGGGTAGAGCAGGCCAACAGCCTTTCTCTGGAAAATTCCATAGATCTAGCCAGTTAGCCAGAGCCACTTAGCTCAGAAAAAAAACAAAAGCCTTCCCTCAGTGACTATCTGTTGCAAGTGCCAGTAGGTTGTTCAGTTCCCTCCAGAACTACACGATCCTTCCTTGCATGTAGCGTAGTGTTTATTGAAAAAATAAACAGAAAAAAATAAAAAAAGAATCCCTAAATTTTAGGGATCTATGTTTATCAGTGAGAGTTACATGCAAAGTCGTTTTTAGAAACTTCCTACCAAGTGTTGCTTTTTCCTGTAACTGTGACATACGCGTCATAAACCCTAAGTTCTCAAAATATATTTAATGGACAACTCAGATATCATTCTTCACATTCAATCTTGGAGCTCTAGCATTCCCAAGGCATCTAGGAAACTTCGGCACAGTCAGCATAGATTTTCCAGGTAAGTTTTGCTTTTCATGTATTTTCTACTTTTTATGTCGCTTTTTATTTCTTGTCTTGTATGAGTGTTTTTTCCTTGTTTTATTGAATGACCACTGGCATTTTAATGTATTTCACTTGTAGAAGTGTTGTTTTGATTTTTTCATTGCACATCCATAATGTCGCACGCATAACATTCTTTCTCCACTAACAGTCATTGTTGCGACAACTCTCTTCATGAGCTTCGTGGCTTTTCCATTTGACTGATTTTTGCACTTACCTTAATTTCATGCATGTATATTCACTCAAATCTACACCATCTTTGTACACCCATTCAATCCTTTACATTTTCGAGTTTCCCTTGGGAAGACCTGGGTTGTCTTGGCCAAGATCTTACTTCTTCCAGCATGCACTGCTTATTCTTAGCAGTCAAGGCTCTGCCTTGCCTCTCAGAATTTCACAAAGGTTGCCCTCATAGACTCCCAGATGTGCTTTGTGCAATCCTAGGAGGTAGTGCCCTAGTCTTGCCCATTAGAACTACACATTGCACAATTCTAGCCAGCAACCCACCCTGATTGATCTACGCACTCCGCAGTTTCAGTCAACAGTCAGCCTCACTGGACTGCACATTACGTAATTCAAGTCAGCATTCAACCTCACTAACAGCTGAGACTGCATAATGTGTAGATCCATGCGATAGACTCCTAGCCTCCGGGAGTCAGTGTTGCATAATCTTGGACACCAATCACCCATTTTGTTGCCTCATTGATTCTCGAGTTGCTTTATGTTTTTTTAGCTGACATTGTCTTGTCGTGAGTGTCTTCTCTATCTCTAGGTATCATAGGTTTTGAGAAGCTTCTTAGCAGTACAGGGATCATGGCCTCCAAGAGAGCTGGATCAAAAGACATAGTTGAAAGTAGTAATGGAGATGTGGTTGAGCAGGGGTCTATGAGCTTGACCATGTACATAGACTCACACATGTTCATTGATAAAGACACCAAGATCACACCTTCCCATGTAGAGATGTGATCCATTGGATTGTCTCACACATTTATCCTGAGACAATGATATTGAGTAATGTCAGTGGAGTAGAGCTTGCTTCCTTCAAGATGGAAGATTATCAGTAGATGTACCATTTTCCACAGCCGATGAATAGGATGGATGCACCATTCTACACTCCCAAGAGCAACATAGATACGAGAGGCATCTTGATGCATTGGGTAAGGGATCCATCAAAGTTTAGGACGATGCCCAACTAGATATAAAAGATGAAGACACTCAGGAATGCCTACCAATTCTTGGTGATATTTGCATGCCGCTTGTATGGCCAAGGGAGTATGTAGACCTTCCGACAGAGTTGGGTTATTATGTTGGATCAGCTAGCAAGTGAAGGCAAACCTTTTAACTGGTCTGACATGTTGGCTTTCCAACAGAAAGTGCATGTATCCAATGCTTGGAGTCTGCCCATGGATCAGAAAGAAAGATTCTTCGTGTCTGCCTAGTTGCTCAATGCAATCTATTCCCGTCAACAGTTTCCTGGAATGGATTGGGCATGGACACCTTCAGAGAATGTTGTGAACATATATTGCAAGTTTCTCTCTGAATGCAACTACTAAGGAGTCATGGCTAGACTATCTAACCACTTCATTGGCCCTATGTACATGATGATCTTTGAATAGGATCCACCTTAATCCACCTTGGATGTCCCAAATAGAAATGGAAGCATTGTTGAACATTGCAGATGGGTACACATCACCTGATGGCACTTTTATCAGGATTTATAGCATGGATAAGGCTTTGGATGTGTTGCCAAATTTTTCCATGGACAAGTTGGTCATGCAGGAGGATGCATACCAAATCTCGATAGTGTTATTAGTTGGACTACACATGAAGAAGAAGGCACTATGGCCTATCCTTCCTTTGCGAATTGGGCTGTACACGATTAAGAGTTTGAAAGAAGTGAATGCCAAGGTCGAGACTTCAAGAAGTTTAATTTTGGCACCAAGAGTTTCAATCCATACGATCCACATGGCTTATGAAGGGACCACTCTGTGAGAGTGTACTATTCTATAATCCACGAGGTGTCTCATTAGCCAGAGGAATACCCATGGAGATATTTCTATAATTCCTCCAGGCTCAATGAACTGGTCAGCAAGGCAATAGAGTGGCTAGCAACACTCAAGGAAACATCACCACAAGGCGCAGCAATGACAGCCATAGCAAGCAGTGAACTTGATCAAGACAAAGGCAAGAGGAATATTTCCAAAAGCATAGAGACAGAGCAAAGCTACAAGTTTAAGGAAGGCACACTTATGGAAAGAGTAGCTTTAGAGATAGAATAAAATAGGAGACAATGAGATAGGAGAGGAGTGTAGAAGAGTAGAGATAAGAAAAGGTTGTAAAAGATGGAGAGGACATTGCAGGAAGTAGAGGAAGTTGCAAGAAGTAGAGGACGTTATAGGAAGTAGAGAAGAAGCTCAAAGAAGAACAAGAGTTACGCAAAAGAGAGAAGGAAGTGTAGTAGGAACAGGAACAAGAGGAAGTGCAGGGTGCACAGACAATGTAAACTGCACAGATACAGGTTGAAGACTCAAAACCAACAGCAAATGAAGAATTGGGTGAGTAGCCACAGGAACAGGAACTTGCTCAATAGGATGAACCCATATTATAATAGATGGATGCAGAGATTCAGTAGTTGGAACAAGGTTAGGACACCGACCTCATGCCAAAAGCAATTGAGGTCACCCCACAGGCTTCACTAGCTCAAGCAGTAGATCAAGTCCCAAGTGAATAATGGGATATTGTTCTCCTTGAAGATAATCTGGGAAGAGATGTGTACAAAATAACCTTTGATGAGTCATAGGACAAAGTTTTATAGGCACATAGAGCACACACCCCGGATGAGCATGCCTCACCTGCGCACTTTGAATAACAGGTGATTGTGTTAGATGTACGAAGACATACAGGTGCCTTGGTCAACACTACAAAGGCTTATGCCGAATCCACACACTACAATGTGAAGTTCTTGATAGTAGAAAACAAGTGCATGGCTAATGAGTTGCAAGTAGTCAAGCAGAGAGAGGAACAATCAAAAGGATCTGCTAGGGTAGAGATGAAGAAAGTGATACTTGTTGAAGTATCAGCTCTTGAGACAGTCACATGGAGACAGTATGATAGGTTCGTCACCATGCACAAGTTATTTTTCCATATACATGGTCATTAGCAGCACTGCACCAAGATAGTGCAAACACTTATAGATATGCATGTCATTATTGATCATGTACAAATATGGACAATGAGGTACAAGGGATCCCCGCTTCACTTGCACAAGATGATGAAGTCCTAGGTAGAGTTGGACAAAACACATATCTGGAGTCTGATTTGGAACTATGAGGAACTCCCGCCACTCATCACCAATATTGAGGCTTCGTATGCATGATTGTACAAGAGTTTGGATGTCGTGGTGAGAAAGAATGCCACCCCATCAGTTGGAATGCTCACCAAGGCCAAAGAGAAGAACCAAGTCTGATTGGAGCTCTACACATACCTTGATCAGTTGATACTCATGGCTGCAAGCACAGATTTGCAATTCAACGCAAACAACATGCAGATGTATATCGTCAGTCCGACCTTGCTTAGGACTAAACGCGCATGTTACGGGAGGATTTGGATAGAAGTTTGAAATCAATATACCTAGAAGCAATGGAGGCAAGAGTTTGTTTCCAGGAATACATCATCAGAGAGTACATGGACACCATTATGAACTAGTAAGCATGGCATCATTTCGTCACCAAGGATCACAGAGAGGATTTTGATGAGCTAGTCTTTCCACACCCATCGAGTCTTAGTGTTGTCTTGTCTGGCTGACTCAAGCCTATTTTTTTCCCACATGGGTATAATGTGGAAAATGTATTTTGTAAACATGATGTAAAGTGAATTTCTAAGTGTCATTAGTGGAATGAAAACAATCATATGTAATTTAATGAGTTATGTACTGAAGGTTAAGAGTCATGAGGGTGGTCCAAATGTCAAGGGTCACCCCACCCTTTTTTACAAATAAAACCTCATAACTCATAGAATATGCTTTTGGGAGCCAAGCATTTTCTAGGCATTTCTTAGAGAGTGCTTGGAGAATATTGTGACAAGCCTTGGCTTCTCCATAGTGTAGAGCGAATACATCTCTTTGGAGGAGCAGCCAGTGTTGATTGTAACGTTCCACTATTGCGGCTAGTGGTTGTCATGGTTGTATGTATGGATGGAACTTTCAATTTTACATAATATAATGTGGCCATTATTTTTTAATGCATATGTTGTTATTGTAGGTTGACTATTCTAGTTTCTTTAGAAATGTATGTTATTTAACTTACTCATTCATGTATGAACTACTTTATAAATGATTTTATGAATCTTTTTGGAATCGTGTTGCTGGTTTAACCCATCACCCTGGATTTTGGACTATTCCGCTTCCAACCCCTGACGTCATTCTACTCGTGTGTTCCTTTCAGGTTGGGTACTATTACAATCTTCTAAGGGACACACTTCTTTTTACCCTTCGCATGTTAGAACCTCCCCATGCATCTCTCTTAACTCACTACAAGGTCACACACTTACTTCTGACAAAGATGTCATGCTTACCTCTATGCGCTATCACAGTCAAGGCATAGATTTACTACCCATTACTCAGACTCCTACTCCAAACAGTCTGAGTTCTAGTTGGGACTTCTTACTGGGGAGATCCCCTGACATGTTGGTGGGTCCAGCACCATCAACAGGCAGAGAGAAAGTACATAGGGAGATAGGCACCTAACATAATTATGAGGGACTTAGAACCTAAGTGCTATGACGCTAGTCACAACACCTGGTTCTATGGTAGAAATGCAATAAGGGGATAAGAAAAAGGGCCCAAAGGTTAATTGGGATCTTGAGATTTCACAATACCTGCCTTAATAAATTTTCGGAATGAGAATCTCTAAAGTTGCAACACAAAGGTGTATGGTAGATGAATGAGTCGGTAACTAAGAGTAATTGTGCATAGAAGAGTTGGTCGATGGAGGAAATGAAGATTTTCATAGGAAGGAGACAGAAACAAAGATTGTTGGATCAAGTCGGAAAGGACCACAATTGTGCATAATTATTTAAATGGAGTTTGTCAGTGAATTGTGACAAGCCATCCCTGATCTTTCTTGCATGCTACAGGGGATTAATGAAGAAAAGAGCCTCAGGGACTAAAGGTCTATTCACAACTCAAAGGAGTCATGCTTGAGGTACATGACAGTCTCTAGAAGACAATTCAGAAGTATGTCCTGAGCGGTAAATATCCATACTATCGGTACAAGTTGAACTTAATGGTAGATCTCTTTCAGTCTATAGTGTGACTGAGATTTATTTCTTGGTAGGTTGAAAAACACTTAGGTGCCCATTCTCATGTTTAATGCAGCTATAGAGTTCAAGCAAGAGATGAAACAACAACATGGACATTTATGCAAGAGCACTCTTGGGCAACCTAAATGGTAGGATAATGGTCAATAGAGAGAGCATCGTTCCTAGCATAAGAGAGAAACAAAACCCAGGATTGCAATTGAGCAACTAGGGGGAAACAACCAACCATGTTTCTAGAGAGTGGAGTGGAGAGCTTTATGTGTGTGTGTGTGTGTGTGTGTGTTCTATTGTGTGAGGCCAAGTGAAAATTTTCTATAGAGAAGGGGTTAAGAGTTCCTATGCAGAGGAAAGAGACCTTGAGAGATCCTTTGTTGTTGTATGAGAGGCCAAGAGAGGTTGTGCTGCTGTGTGAAAGGATGACAGTGTCAAAGCAAAAGAGGAACTTTGAGTTATGAAGGTATATTGTTGAGAGTAGAGGGCTAAGATCAGAAGTATGATGTTACAGTGTTGTTGGGTGGACCAAGGGAAGAGAAGAAAATAGGGGTGAAAACAAGCAGAGAGGTTGCCAATTACAGTGAGCAGTAAGCCATATTTTGAGTGTGGGTTAGAGCCTAGATACAGGAAGTTGGTGCTTCCATCTCTAGTGGATATCTGAAGAAATCTTGGGGATTGGTGCGTCCTGCAAGTTAGTGCTTCCATAAATCCAAGGAGATACAAGTTGGTGCTTGAAATAAATTTGTGAAGCTGGTGCTTCACATGGTGCTTCTAGTAAGTTGATCAGGTGTCTGCAAAAGGAGGGAGTTGGCACTGTTGTAACATAAATAGTTTTAATATGTTAGAAATTTATAAAAGTGGGTATAAAAAATATAAATAAAAAAAAAAGAATAAAAGAATGAAAATATGAAAATTGTTAAAAAAATATGAAAAGAAAAACAAGTGTACAAGTGAGCAACCTCAAATGCCACTTAAAATAATTTCTGTTTGAATCATATAGTATAATCATGATCAAAAATGTTTAAATTTATGTTCTTAGATTAGGAAATAATTCAACCAAACTGTTTAATCTTGGTTGAAATTATGACATAGGATAGATTAGAGGAAAAAAGTGACCAAAGAATTTAATCTTGGTCAATTGCATTTTATGAACTAGAATAGGGTTAAGAGTTATTTTAGGAAATAAAGGAGGACATGCTAGATAAAATGTGTCCTTAGAGCTATTAATCATTATTTGTTAGATTTATTTTTATTAAATAATAAAATAATCATGTCATTTAAACATGATTAGCGAGATGTAATAAGAATTAAACATGAGTTTTATTATAACATCGGGAGACAATTTGATGTTTTGTCAATTTGTAATTTCCAAAGGGTACTTTTTGATGGCCATGATTTTCCCTGGCCGGATCAACAACAGGGAAATAAATTTGCACCCCCTCGTCCCATTTCCCCTTAATGCCAGGGGGGTCCGAAAAGCGGTATTTCTTTTCTCGGGCCCCATGCAACGTGGTGCTCCCTCATGACTTTGCACGCACCTGGTCCAAAACCACTTACCATCACTCCCCCCCGAAATATGCCTATCGCTCCTCCACTTCCACCAATGTTCACTACGTCACCTCCTGCCCATTTGCTTCTACAAATAACATTGTGCGACTTTTCCATCTATCATTCACTCATGCCCTATTCTTGTTACCATTTTCTCGTTACACATTTATATGTTACCATATTCTCATTTCCAATTAATACACCAAAATTTGGTTCAGTAATGGTTCCAATCGCAATGGTAAGTGATCATCAAGTCTATAAACTCACCTCAACTCATTTCGTGTGACTCTCCTAGCTACTTTGATCATTGTTTTTAAATTACAAGTATTGTTTTAAGTTTCTGCAACCCCTATTGTTCAACACCTGTCAATTTCAGCAATATAGAGCCCAGATAGCCTTGACAGATATTTATTACTTATTTAGGTAGTTATTCAAGCCAAAATTTTATCCTCTGATATCATTTTCCTTCTCAAACTCCTTAGTCATGGAACCAAAAGGAAAACCCCAATCTTCTAGCAATAAATCAAGGAGTGAAGATAAACCTAAAACCTCTGCTACCCTAGACCTTGTGGAGTAGGAAGATTCTCTCTACGGATAGAGACAATCCCTCCAGCCCAGGGAAGAGGGTTTAGCCACAAACAAGACAATCTATAGAAGTTTCCTTATATCGAGAAGGATAAGATCCTACCTCTTGTATTGCTAATCCTCGTCTGATGAATTCCTTGTGGCTTTGCTCCAGCGATTAGCTCCTTAGTGTCAAACAAGTACCTAAAACAATGAGACAAGAAACCAAAGCACACATGATAGCATACAAAATATTCAATCTACTTAAGAGGCTAAGGAGTCTTAAGCTACCAATTAACATATGCAATTGATATAGGTAACAAAATACCAGTTGTATTATTGATACGATAAAAAGTAAAGTACAACCTTCACCTTAGCGTTGGAGGGTTCCTTTGACTTAGCTTGAAGGGGATAACATATGCTTGTAATGTAAGTCCATCCTTCAGATAAATCCGACCTAGTAAGACTAACGAGCCCTAGGAAGGAGGAACTCATATTCGTCATGGTGACGAATCCGATGTCATTTAAAGTTTAACGAGTTTGACAAAGGGAAAAATCGATACCTTTTTCATTTTTAGAGAGTTTGAAAAAGACACGGAAATAAAACTCCAAAAGGTCCCTTTTCGTAAAGTTATCTCTCAAGCCCAAAAAGGTAGAAACAAATACTCGAAAGAACCTCTTGACCATGTTAGCCAAGTAACTTTTTCGTAAATATTTTATCCCAGCCCGAAAAAGTGGTAAACGTACACTGGGTAAACGACGTTTCGAAACCATTTACAAGGTCAAAACGATAAGAACTCGATAATCTTTTCATGTTTTGAGAGTTGGAAAAGGGTGTCAAGTAGACTCCCTATTTTTGTTTTCTTTAACGAGTCAAAAAGGGAAAAATACTCAGAAATCTTTTCATTTCAGTTTTGTATGAGTTGGGAAAAGAGCTTAAATACGACTCTAGTTTCGTATCCCCATTGACAAACCATCACATGTCGCTGAACAAGAAGAAAATACATTATCCATTTCTAAGGGAAAATGGCGAAAAATACCTTTTAAAACCCTAAAACAAAGAGAAAAGCTTATAAAAATGGAAAAAAGTAAAACATTTTTACCATTTACCTCATTTGGAGCAATTTTTTCCCACTTCTATGCTAAATCTTCAGGAGAAGGTTTCTGCAGATCCAAGGGGCTGATCGTCAAACCGTATGTTGCAAGTAAGAGTCATGGCCCTACTCTTTGTATTGATGCATGCTTTTCATGCATTTAACAATCTTTTTGGGGGTTTTAAGGGACTTTTGGCAAAAAAAAATCGCCCTCGACCAGCATGGGATCTAGGCATGGGACTACACCGATTAAGGGATTTTAGCACGGACTCTTTTGTAAGCACAACAAACTAAAATTTTTCAATTTTTGCCCAATTTCATTGCCTATAATATGAAATTTGTCCTTCAAGGACTGACATTAAGTTGAATGCGGGGTGTTTGCAGGCAAATTACAGTAGGAAATATGGTGATTGAGTGGAAAGAATGTGCGCATGAAAGAATAGATTCATTTTCATTGGAAGATCCAAAATGTCTTGATGCACTGAGGCGTACACCAGGCCTATGGGCTCAACCTGAGATACTACAATACCTTATCAGTCTATGGGATGTTGGAGGAGAGGTATTTGTGATCCATGACCAAGAGTTGGAGCTAGAGACTTCAGACATTTACTTCATTACTAGACTGTCCCGCAGAGGGGAACTAGTCCAATTGTATGGAGGTAGGCCCATTGGGGTGAGTGTAAACATGCTCCTTATTGAACATTGCCTAGGAGCTCTAAAATATACAAGCGATAAGATCAACATCATGACCATAAACGATCTTGTATTGAAGGTGATGCTCTTAACCATCAACTGAGTGGCTGGGGCTCAAGCACTACACGAGTCCAACAAATCTAAGTTCCAGTATGTGGTGGATTGCTTGGCACCTACTGTCTTCAATTGGGTAGAAGCCATGAAATTGAAGATGAAACGCCAATTATCTAAATGCAAGGCAGGGAACTAGAGGCAATTTGGATATGGTTATGTTCTGGTGAATTTCTTCCTGGAACGGATCCCACTACTCCACTATCAGCTAGCAGAGGTGAACCCCCAGATGCCACGAGATCCACGGATGGTCCATTGGGGTGAGTTGATGCCTAGGATTGGAGGGGGTCAGCACATGTCGTACAAGCCCACCTCCTTCATGTGGCTTAGACTACAATTAATTATGGTAGAGGATTGGCCATATAGCGGGACTGACTTTCGCAGTGATCCTGACATGCCACTCCCAGAGGGAGAAGACTTTGATGATGGAGGTGAGAAAAAAAAAATTGGTTTTTGGGTTTTTGTTGTTTTTTGCATATATGTATTCATGAAATCTTGATTTTGTAACTACAGATGTTGGACTGGAAAGACCAGCAGGGATGTCCCCTATAGCTAGACATGTGGCTCAACAATTTGAGGTTGCTCCTTATTAGGAAGGAGTGGACAGAGAAGAGGAGATTGCCCGAAATCTGGAGGACTTGACCAGAGGAATCCCAGAGTATGCATGGTGTTAGCTTATATGGGTCTCACCTAGGTTTGGAAGGTTATTTAGCCAAACAAATCCCGTAGCTACTAGCCCTTTCAGCAACAGCCCACAGAGTGCAGACTGAGGTCTCACTCGAGGCAGCAGGGGAGGGTGCTGGAACCAAGTTTTTGCACCTTAGGGATGTCTTGGTGTGGTCTGGTGGTTTCACATACTAGTTTACGAATCCGCGCTGCTGGGTACTCGCACAAATCCATCTTGATTATATCTTTCTTATTAGTGTGCTATTCTATTAGATGATGTGGTTATCAATTACCAAGGTCTTTAAGCAAACATTTAACCAACACAATTGATTCGCGTATTAAAATAAACCCAGATTTATATTTATTCCAACCATAAGAAGATAAGATTAAATAGATATTATGGCAGTTCAGAAGAAACACAGAATTCAAGAAGAAACTTATCTTTATTTCCACTTTGTCCTTAATACATCCAGATCCGCCCTGCGCACTCCACTGCAAGGGTCCACGCACACAGCTGCAGACTTTCCAGGCCTCTACGCACACAGCTGCAAAGCCTCTACCTACTACCCCAATCCCTCGACTCGGACTTATAGACGCTTTCCCAATATCTTCTTTTCAAGAACCCATTACATTTCATCTCCTCAAAACTCTACTCCCTCTACCCATAGAGCCTCGCTCTATTTATACCCTTCTTTGGCCCATGACCCCTACACGACTGACCCTATTTTCATTTTGTTACATTATTTTCAGGTGGACTACCCTTTGACTCAACCTATTATAATTCACACTCCGCGGTTTCAGTGGAGTCTTTACCCTATCTTTACCCAAAATGTTCAGCTTCATGTCCTCTAACCATTGCGCGGGGCTTCCGTTACCCAACAATCCCCCAACACAATCATCGTGACTCATCCCAAGTCACTCGGATGGTGGGGAAATCTTCTCACGAAGGTTGGTTACTAGCTTCTCCACAACGTGTGTTTCTTCAACAAATTCTGCGGCAATCCATTGTACCTGTTCCACCCGAGTCATTGATGCCACTGTGTCAGTTGGATTCACCTGCTCGGAATCACATACTGCCTACATATGTGCTAACTTGCTCTCAATCACTGTAGAAATGGCAAATGCTTCATCGAGCCAAGGCTGAATGCATTCTTTAAGCTCTACCTCTTGTTGCCGTGCAACATCCATTTGGGCTTTGAGAGCCTGGGCCTCCCGCATTTTAGCCAATCGCTATGTGAGAGCGACCATCTGGGCATCGCCGCGAGCTATATCATAGGCCTGTTGCAGTGCACCCGCCTCAACTTCTATGCATTGTACGGTAGGGTCCTCTTGGAGAGATGTAAGTATACGAATCGACTGATCTAAGAGCCTCAAATATTCACGGATAGCGCACCTCATTGTTTCTATGCCTACTTGAAATTCCGCGCGACGTTGTTCATGGTCTACCAATGGTTGCTGCGCCTGGAGTCTGAGCTCTACTATCTTTCCAGTAAGCTCCCCCTGTGTTTCTGTGGCCACCTCTTAGGCCATGCGGACTCCTGCATCCATGTGTTGAACCTTGGTAACAACTAGAAGGTCCACGGGGATATCTAATGCCAGAACCATGTTGCATGCTTCTTTCATGACTTGTTCGACGTATCAATAATGTTCAACCAAGGCAGCATGTTGAAGATTTACCTATTCTAACTCAGCTTTTTGCTCCCTTAAAGTGTGAAGGGCACGACTTTTCCTAGCCTGGAGTTTGTTAGTGATTCTGTCCTGCAGTTGGTAGAGTGACCCCCTAGGTAGGGCAGCCAGATTTAACTCCCAACTATGGTCATCACCAGTGCCTTTGGCTAGGATAGCATTGGCTGGCAACTATACAGTATTTGGTGTGGGCATGTGCACCATCTGCTCATCTACGGTTGTATTGTCGACGAGGAGGACCCTATCTAGAGAGCACACATGCATTGCCTCCAATTGCATCCTGATCTCCCCCAACACAATCATTTTCTCTGTAATTAGAGCAGGCAAGGCACTAGCAGTGGTAGGACTGTCACACGGAATCTGTCAAGGGTGCGGACACGACTGACCTTCCTAGAAGTCTAAGACATTCTAATGACAAACAAGACAAAATGGAGTGATCTTTCTCTAAATACACCTTTTACAACATGAAAACTACAAGTGTTTAGGCTTACCTTATTCCAAAACGCTGTTGTTGAAGTCCGTTCTTGATGATCCGGATGAGCTCCTCCTTCAAGTCAATTCCTGCAACCACAAACAATCAAACAATTACCAAGCACTTGCATTTCATATAATAAAACATATATTCAACATGCAGACCAAGGAACACATGAAATAACTCATTAACACAAGCTATTGAGAAAAATAAACCAGTTTGTATTAATAACGAAACAAAGAAACTCTTACAACCTGGCCTTGGTGTTGTGCAAGTTCCTCCCAGGGTCCATCAAGGGTTTTCCTCTACTTTGACAAAGCTCACCCTCTCCCAAGTAGAATCAAGTGAAGACAATCTCTCCTCACAAAGGCTCTAATGGAAGACCTAAATCCTGCAGCATTTACCCAAAGAAAATGTATAGCTCCAACCTCCTCTCCTTCTGGCTCAATGCCTTCATTTATAGTGCTGTAAAGAGGTTATTCAGGTCCACTATCAATGGGATCATCCCCCTCTATGGGTGGGATAGCTCCCTTATTGATGGGATAAGTTCCCCTTTAATAGAGATACATGAACCAACTGGAGGCGCATCCATTTCATCAAACCGACCTCTAGAATGTTCTAGAAGTAACCACAAGTAACTTTTTCAAGATAAAACTCGCGCATTTTGCCTTTTACAGAGGGACGCACCTGTCCCTTAACATACAGAGCGTCCATGGACGCAGATTTTGTGAACATGGTCAGCGTCCCCGCAGGTAAGGCTAGAGAGAACCTGCGACCCCAGAGATAAACATGATTTTTACAAGACTTTCTCTCTTCTTTGAGTTTGAGATGGATAACAGAGGCATGAGACTTGCCTAAGAGGGTAGCATGACTTGTTGATTGGAGCCATACTAACTGTAAGTAGTCAAGGTGACATTTTTTAGTGTAACAGATTGCCCCCTAAAGTGCGAAGCCTGGAATAGAATAGGGTTTTGTAATTCTAGGAAGGGTGAAGCGCTTTATCATTTCAAGGATTGCCTTGTGGATGGCCTGGTTGGAACCTGCAATTTTCAACACAAAATACATGGATAAGATTATATCATCACTGAGGTAGGCATTCCCATACTCAGATTCAAAACTTTAACTAATGGACTAACTATTCTGATACAGGAATGATCTTGCAGTACATCATTTTTATAGACTTTTGTAGACACAGTATGGACGCAGCCATCTGTTTATGATTAGTCTACATAGATAATGAATACAAAACTCCTCGCAGCCTGGATGGTAGAAACTAGATCCAGGGTCTTCACTTCTACTTCCCGAATTGGTACGATTCTAGCCATGTGATTAAATGATTCGATGTCGAACATGGTAGAAACCACTTGATTACCAGTCAATGATGTAAACTGTTAACAAGCGTGAGAGAAACCACCAGTAATGTCAATGGTTCTCAAAGTACCAAGCACAACCCGTGAAATGTGAATAGATGTTTTGATGTCGAACACTTCACGGAATCCTCTGATCGAAAGTCAATGATGTAAACTGACGTCAAAGGCGAGAAACCTGCCATTGATGCATGCAGACTTCAAGGTACTGTCGATTCCTAAGTCATCTTTCTAGATAATGTGTCGATGTCGATAGAAAGCGACCCGTTGCAGGCAAGCCTGCAACACGAAATCATTGTTCAAGTTGAAGAAATGTTGCTGTAAGGACTGACTCAGGGATGGTCAATGGATGACAAGTATTTTGCAGATGAAAGTTTTGCTTGCAGACCTCTTGAACACATAACGACACAACAGATGGTTTGGTGACGAATAACTCAAAGTTGATCCCTGAACCCGGTTAAAGATTTTCAAAGTGATTTAGTCAACTGTGAGGTAAAAGATTTCCCAACCCAGGTGAATGAAAAGTGTCGTGTTCAAGAGCGGTAATAAAGTTTCTTCTGAGGCAAAAGGTGACAAATAGGTTCATTCTTCTCTTTTTTCCCCCACCATTTCTGGCAAGTACCTCTTTATTTTTAACAAGCTTGAGGAGGATAACATATGCTTGATTATAAGCTCATCCTTCGGACGAGTCCAACCTAGTTTAAATGCGAACCCTAGGAAGGAGTGGTTCGTTCCTGTTTGTAATTGAACAGGTCCTTTACTGTAAAAGTTTAACGAGCCCAGTATAGGAGAAACTCGGCGTTTTTCAATTTTAGAGAGTCTGAAAAACTTAAGGAAACTCCACGTTGAACTTTTTCGTATATTTGTGTCCCTCAAGCCCGAAAAAGTATAAAATAATACCTGGGGGAACCGCTTGATCTTGCGACCAAGGAGTACTTTCATAATAGTGTCGTTGACCTGAAAAGTAAAAAGCGATCAAGGACACGTCGTTTTATTTCCTTATCGAGTTTGAAACGACAAAAACCCGGCAATCTTTTCCTGATTTTACGGTCAGAAAAGAGCTAAAAGGGGACCGTCTTTTAATTCCGTTTTAACGAGTGAAAAAGAAACACTCGGCGATCTTTTCATGTTTTAGGAGTCAGAAAAGGGCTTAAAAGATGACTCTGAAATTTTGTTTGTGAAAAATTACAATTTCCCTTGAAATCCCTTCGTCCTGCACAAAAGCGACACATTACTCATACCTGTTTAAAATAGGCAAAAATACATTTGAAAACATCTTTTCATGGTAAAAAATGAACTAATTCATCCAAAAAACCTATAAAAAGACCTTTTACCATGTCATTTTTACCGTTTCACTGTTGAGGTTGAAAAAGGAGCTTTTGACAAGAAACTTCCCGTGGTTGCTGCGGAAAATCTGACCGTCGGAATCGAACGCCGCTTCACCGAGGTATTTTACACATCCCACTCTTCATTTTTATCCGTTTAGTTTTTTGTTTTTGGTCTCTGTTTCATTTTTTGGGGGGTTTTGGGTTCAAAATGCGCCCCTCGGCGGACGCAGGTGCCCTTCGGGTGAGCCGCGTCCCCCGACTTTTTCTCACACGGGAAAAAGGTCTGGGGACGCAGTCCGCCTTCAGGCGAGCTGCGTCCGGACGCCCTGTGCTAAAAAGCCGGGGTGCGTCTTCCGCAAAGGGCGCATTTCAAAACCCTAACTCTCTCAAAAAACCACCAAATTTTCTCAAATTAATTTCTAATTGACTCTTTTGATGTGCAGGGCCCAAAACATGTTAGACTGGAGAGAGAGAGAGCACGTAGAAGACGATGAAGCTGCGATTAACCACCAACCCTCTCTGGATGCCTTAAGAACATGTGGATTGTACAAATATTGGACCATACCGGGCATGAGGGGCCAGGTAAGATTTTTGGAATGGCTAGTTGAGCGATGGAACGTTCAAGATCAATGCTTTTACATTGGAGGGCACCAGCTCGAGATAGAGCCCTCGGATGTATACTTTCTCACTGGCTTGCCAAACAGAGGTGAGCAACTCAACCTTGCGGGGACCAGGCCGGGTGGCCAATCCCTTGATGATCTCCGCGAGGAGTGGTGCAGACCAGGGACTCGCCATAAAAAGGGCGTGGAGATAAAGCACATCGCTCTGGCGGAACTTAGAGTTATTGCATTTACGGTCACTAGGATTTGTGGCGCGGCCGCCTTGCACATTGCTTCCGGATCCCAAATGCGGATGGCAGTTGACTGTTACCAAGGCACCATCTTCAACTGGTGCGAAGCTGTGTCGGCTCATATGAAGAGCCAACTAACCAAGGCAAAGAACGGACGACTAAAGACTTTTGGATATGGGCCTCTAGTCGTGAGCTTTGCCTTGGAGAGAGTTCCTATGCTGATCCCTCAGCAACTCACTGTTGATGACTTGGGTCCTCGGGAGCCAAAGCTTGTTCGATGGGTTGCGGTGATGGCCCGGCATCCTGACGAGGGTGCTGCAGTGGTTCGATTCTCAGACAGTTACTTCGACTGGCTAGAGGGCCAGCTTTTTGTGATACAAGACTTTCCATATGCCGGAATGGATTTCAGAGGTGATCCGGACATGGTTCTTCCACAGGGAGAACAATGGGATGACAGAGGTACTTTCATTTTCACAAGTTTTCTAATTATGTATTTTTTATTTTTCATATATATCGTCTCAAAGTAACAGTAAAATTTTAAAAATGCAGATGTTGGACCACAGCGTCCAGCCAATCTCCGGCCTTACGACAGACGACATCCAGCTGCACCGGCACCGGCCTTACAGGATGCGACAGCAGAAGTACTAGCCGATTTGGAGCATGATCTAGAGCGTCTCACGGCAGATATACCTGAGACTACTATGGATGACATTCCAATGAGGCTTCAGCGCTTCGTGGTCGCAGTCCCTGGACCGTTTAGGAGATTTCTGCGCAAGATAGCCCGCGCAGTGGTGTCGTACAGAGAGCACCACCAGTGATTGACTAGTCACTTTTGTAGTCACATGTGACATTTTTGACTTTTTGCACTATCATTTTGCCGATCATAAGGTGTGTTAAACCTATGATCGAAGACGATGTATATATTTTTGGACACACTTCTATCTATATCTATATATCACTATTATCGGCTTATCTTGTTTAACATGTATGATGAAATGTCTTTAAATTTACTTGCATGATTATTATAAATGTCTGTCCAACACTTGAGAAGCAATTGCATCTGCTAATGTATTCAAAGACCTTGGAATATGTTGATATTCAATGTAATCAAATTCACGTTCCAAGAGACGCACTCTCAAAAACAACCTTAATAACACAGGATTTCTAATGGCATAAACTCTATTAAGCTGTAATACAACAAGTTCAGAATCTAACCTCACTATCAAACGTCGAATTCCAAATGAAATAGATTCGGATAATAATTCAACCACTGCACTGTATTCTGCAATGTTATTCGTTGTTTGACCGAGGCTTACCCCATGCATAGAAACTAACTCGTCAGAGGGCGAATAGATAACCCAAGCTGCGGAAGAGATATTCCGTGTACTACGACAAGCACCATCAGCAAATCCAATGTATGTTTGGAGAGGCGTCGACATCTACAATATCAAGAGTAAAACCAAGATGAGCCAAAATAATGACGAAAAACCACACTTGCTAAGCTAAGCACACTGACTAAACTAACACACTTGCTAGCTAGAAAGGAAATCTAACCTATCTAAAAATTTCTCCATCCATCATTTTAAGCATAATACCTCTTTAGGTAAAGTCCATTTCTGGGTTTGCCCAAAGAGTCCCCATCAAAATCAACTAACTCATAAGCCCCTTTTGCTAGCTTTCGCTTTACAATGTAGGGCCCATGCCACATGGGAACGAATTTTCCAGCACCTAGCTTATCGTTAGCTTGATCATATAATAGTACTAGGTCTCCTTCCGAAAAACTTCGAGGGGTTACATTTTTATCGTACTGAGCTTTCATTCGTTTCGCGTGAGTCTCGATAGCTAAAGTAGCGTCACGTCGAGTCTCATCTAATTTAGCTAAGTATAACAACCGTTTCTCCTCTTCGGAAGTAGCTGGAAGTAATTCGACAGCCATTTGAAGTGATGGGATTTCGCACTCAATAGGTAACACAGCTTCTAAGCCATAAACTAGCTGAAAAGGGGTGAAACCTGTTGAATTTTTCACTGAAGTTCGATATGCCCATAGCGCCGAAAATAACATGTTATGCCAATTCGTTCGATGGATACCAATGATCCGTCGAATCATGACGACTAGAACTTTGTTGATTGACTCAACCAAACCGTTGGCTTGCGGATAATAAGGTGTAGAGCTATCGTGGCGCAAACCAAGCTGGCTTGTAAGTTCAGTCATCATGACATTTCGAAAATGGCTTCCATGGTCCGTAATGATTGCTTGTGGGACACCAAACCTAGTTATGATATGATTGAATACGAAAAGTGCAGCTGTCTTGCCGCTTGCGTCGAATGTAGGCATCGCCTCGGCCCACTTAGTAAAATAATCAACCGCAAGGATGATATACGCATGCCCCCCGGCCGAGTGAGGGTTACAAGTAATAAAGTCAATGCCCCATTTGGCGAATGGACCAGCGGCAATTATAGGGTGGAGAGGAGCAGGTGGAGCGCGCATCTTGCGATCAAACACTTGACAGTTGTGGCATTTTCTGACGGCAAGGATACAATCTTTAAACATAGACGGCCAGAAATAGCCAGCGCGCAACACCTTCTGAGCTGTGGCATACCCAGACATATGACCGCCACATGCTCCAGAGTGACAATCATTCAAAACTCTCTCAGCCTCATCGTGAGTTAAACAACGTCGAAAAACTAAGTCTGCCCCCAGGCGATAAAGTGTATCTCCAATAATTCTGTATTGCTGGGATTGAAACCGAATTTTTCGACGGTTTTCCTTGGAAGCTTCAGGCCGAAAGGTTTGGGTTTGGAGATAGATGATTATATCCCCATACCACGGATCTACAGTGCTAATAAGAAACAAAGATTCGTCCGCAATGGACTCCTCTGCCACAGTCTCTGTGTCAGCACTCGGGAAATCACACATCAATTCCGCGAAGACTAAAGATTTCTTAGACTTGGACTTCTCAAACTCCAAGTCGAACTCTTGCAGGATGACGATCCATTTAGAGTACTTGCCCCCTAGCAGTTGTTTTGTCAAGATATAAATCATAGGGTTGCAATCCGAAATAACAGTAGTTTTGCGGAGAAGAATGTAGTGACGAAAACGCTGGACAGCTTGAACGGCTGCCAGGGCCAATTTCTCCACATGCGAATATTTTAACTCAGTTGGATTTAAGGTTCTGCTAAGGTAATATATCACATGCTCTGCCTTGAATTCATCTTCTTGAACTAACACCATTCCAATGGTGGAATGCGAAGCTGCGAGGTATAAGAAGTAGTCCTGGTTGTAGTTGGGAGGATGCAATAACGGTGCATGGGTCAACGCGTGTTTCAGTGCATCAAAAGATTGTTGAGCAATCTCGTCCCAAAAGAATTGTACGTTCTGTTTCAACAACCGTGTAAAACCTTTAGTGACCTCGGCGTAGTTAGGGATGAATCGGCGTAAAAAGTTTGCTTTCCCTTGCAAACTTTGGAGTTGGCGCAAACTCGAAGGAGGAGGCAATTGGATGATAGCCTCGACTTTCGAGGGATCGACGCGAATGCCGGTTTTGGAAACAACAAATCCCAGCAATCGACCTGTTTCTATACAGAAAACACACTTGTGGGGATTCAACCGAATTCGATAATGCCTACACCTCATAAAGATTGCTCGTAAATGGACAAGGTGATCAGCTCGGTGTAAAGAATGAGCAGGCAAATCATCGAGATAGGGTTGCACAATGTGCTTGATGTCATGAAATGCATAAGACATGGCCCGTTGAAAAGTAGCACCGGCATTCTTAAGGCCAAAAGGTAATTTGCAATAAGCAAATGTCCCCCATGGACAAATGAATGCCGTTTTTGGTTGATCGGCAGGTAGAATATTGATTTGATTATACCCTGAGAAACCATCCATGAAGGAAAACATCTCACTTCCGGCACAATCATCAATAATTTGATCGATATAAGGCGTAGGATAGTTGTCTTTTGGACAAGCTCGATTGATATCCCTATAATCGATACAGATTCTTATTGTTCCTTGTTTTTTATTGACGGGAACAATATTCGATACCCAATCCGTTAACGGGATCGGATAAATGAAACCTGCTTTCAACAGCTTTTCGACTTCGGCTTTGATTGCAGCTGCTTTTCGAGGGTGAATCTGACGCAACCGTTGCCGAATGGGTTTAGCATCCGGGTAGGTTTTGATTTCATGAACAACAATGGCAGGATCGATTCCTGGCATTTCTTCGTAGGACCAGGCAAACACGTCGCGGAATTCTTGGAATAGGGCCTTGTAAGTTTGGATTTCTTCGTCAGTACATGCGGCACCTATATGAATGTTCTCCTTGATTCCGGGCTTCACTGAAATATCAATGGGAATAGTACGAGAAATATTCCCTAAATTCAGCTCTGAATCAGAATGTTTCGTTGGATCCTGAGCGTCTTTGACATATTCAGCGGTAAAGATAGATGAAAAATCATTTTCAAAGCATCATCCTTAGGTAAAAACGAAGATCTGTGATGGAGATCGTCCCATGGTAGATCATCTACACTTAGGATTTCGCGAAGTTGTTCGTCAGATGACACTTCTTCGGGAAACGTTATCCGTTCTAAGGGTGAGGTGAAAAGTGACTCTTCACTGACCACATTCATTTGGTCGGTTGAATGAAAGTCGGTAAAAGACATAAGAGCTTCATAAGCAATCTCATACGGACTCAACGGCATAACATCACCGAGTGAGTCTAGCTCAGAGTCAGAGGGAACATACCAAGGATCATCATAAATAATGTTTTCTGACGTGATCATATGAATTGTTGCGAACGAAGGGTCTGCATTGAGTGGAGGGAGAGGAAAAGTTCCCAGTAAACCGGAATCCTTAACTAAACCTACACCAATGTCCCTATAAGGGATTGTCGTTTTACCAACATGCTGGATAGTTTCTAAAGAGGTTGGGTCGGATGAAAAGTATGTCAGCTGATCAATAGTCACGATCTTACCGTTATGTGGAAACTTAATGACTCTGAAGACCGATGAAACGACCGCTGTCATAGCATATGACCAACTTCGACCCAAAAGAAGGTTGTAGTCTAGAGGGGCATCAACCACTTCCACATCCAGACTAACGGTTTTACCTTCGACCCCTATAGGCAATTCTTGTAGAATACCAAACGGACGGAACCCACGGCCATCAAAGGCCTTAAGGATGGTGGGGGATTGGTTCAACGAAGGAGAACCAAGCGATCTCCAACATTGAATCGACATAATACACGTAGAAGCTCCCTCATCAATCACAGTCCGATGAATAGGCCTGTTTTTGACTATCACTGGAATTTGGAAAGCCATTTGATGGGGGAGACGCGGTGTACTACTTTCTAGATCAAAGATCATTAGGTTCGGGTCCTGAACATCGACAGCTCCAATAGCCGACAAAAGCAATTTTCGTTGCGCTGGACATGATTGCAGCACTTCGAGTGCCGACATTGCTGAAGGTGAAACAGCTAAGTCTTCAACAATGTTGTAATTCTGGGCTGCTCTCGCATGTGGATTGAAAGCAGACCTTCGAAGTACACCCTTGGCGGGCGGCTTAATCACTAAGTCTGGGTTAGGTTTTTCGATCTGTAGTGGATCGGAACCAGGAGCTGAGGTTGATGGGTTAGAGTTAGAAGATTCTGCTTCTTTACCATCAACAGGAGCCTTACTACCATAATCTTGCGATCGAGTCGCAATCCTGACATGAGACATCATCAAAATGGGTTCTTCACTGGCATTCGAAGAAGAACCTATCATCTTATTTTCCTGCTCGGGGAATGGATTCTTTAACACAGCAGGAGTCGGAGAACCTTTAACTATTTTCACTACCTCGGCCCGATGAGGGCAGTCTCTCGTAAAATGATCTTCTTCACAAATGAGACAAGGATAACGAGGTTTGCGCTTTTCGTCATTAGTTTCCGACTTTTCCGTTTTCTCCTTTGGAGCCTTGTCTGCTTTAGCCTTCTTCTTTCCTTTCTTCTTTCCACCGTTTTTTGATTTGGCCGTAGATGACTCTACAGCGTGAATGTCGGCGGTAAGTTCAGGAGGAGAAGACTCTCCTGTCGGAGAATCAGGCAAAGTGATAATTGGAGTATTGGAGGTCTTGGAAGACTTCTTCTTACTCTTCGTAGTCACGATACCGATCATACCATCAGCGGCATGAGATCCCGAAGGAGCAGCAGCGATTTGGTTTGACTTTGGAAGATCCGGAATTTTCTCGTGTAACGTACCCGACTGAGTGTAAACTAAGTCAAGGTATTGTGCCTGAGCAATGACTTGCTCCTCAGTAACTACGCCGGCCTTAGCTACATCTTCAGTAATTCTTGGTAATAATGATTTTACAAACCATTCAGCTAAAATTTGGTCCGGGATAAAAACTTTCACTAATCTCCTTCGACGTCTCCACTCATGGATGTGATCAGAAATGTACGTGGATGTCGATTGTTTTAGCGAAGTTAATAATTCCGTACCATTATCGTATCTGACTGGTAACTGAAAATGAGTTAAGAATGAAGTAGCTAACTGGCTAAAGTTGTAAAAAGAAGCCCGTGGCAACTCAATGTACCACTTGGCTGCGAGACCAATGAGTGTACGCTGGAAAAGACGTAAGCGGATAGAATCATCTGAGATGGAATTTGATGCACACCAGAGGTGGTAAGTCATCACGTGATTAGACGGATCCTCTCCAGACTTACCTTCGAACTTGGGTATATCGCTGGGCAACTTATTTGGCATTGGCGGCCAGAACGGAAGATATTGAATTGGATCGTTCGTTAGGCGCGTCAAGTCGGGTAAATCTAAAGTCGCAATAAATGGTAACTGCCGGTTAGGATCTCTGAAACTCTGAGTCACAATACCAGCCCCAGGAGGAGGATATCCAGGATAACTAGGAACAGGATTCGCATTGGGGATATTATATCCTCCTGGAAAACCAGGATTAACCGGACCGTACTGGGGTTGTTGAGGTGGTTGATAATTGTACCCAGGATACGGTTGATACTGGTAAACCGGTTGTTGGGCAGCTTGACCAGGTTGATACTGTCCCTGGTACGGAGGTTGAACAAATTGAGGTTGAGTAGTAACAACCGTACTTGTACCAGGTTGACCTGCAGGCATCTGGACTGTGGTTTGAACCGTGGGTCCAGACAACGGTACAGATGTCTGAGGAACGGTTACAGGGACAGTAGAAACCGGAGCTGCCGATACTCCAGATGTAAGCATGGTAGATGAAGCGGTAGTTGCTGCAGCCGTGTGAGGTGGAGTACTCGGTGCAATTGGCGGCTGAGTAACTACAGAAGTTACAGGGGTCTGAACACTTGACTGGACAGGTTGCGGTTGCTGGGGTGGACCAGGAACTGCAGGTTGTCCTGCTTGAGGTACCGACTGTATACTTGGTTGCGACATCTGTTGACCCTGTGACGGATCCCATGTTAACATTCCAGGGTATTGACTCGTAACAGGTTGAGGATACTGAGATCCATAGCCGTATTGAGGATAGGGTTGATAACTGTAAGGTGTAGTCCCATATGATTGCCCTTGAGGTGGTTGATAACCTTGACCAGGGTATTGACCCGTAGGTTGATAACCTTGAGGTAAATACGAATACTGGGGTTGACCTTGACCTTGAGGTTGGTATCCTTGAGGTTGATACCCTTGGGGTTGATACCCTTGGGGTTGCCATCCTTGAGGTTGCCATCCTTGAGGTTGATACTGATACTGAGGTTGACTTTGGGGTACGTATTGAGGCTGGGGTTGATACCCTTGGGGTTGATACCCTTGAGGTTGCCCCCCAGTCACAAATGAAGTACCTTGAGGTTGCCCCCCAGGCATTAACGAAGGTTGCCCCCCAGGCGGTAATTGGCCACCTTGAGGTTGGTTAATGGGAGTTGAACCTGACATCATATAAACTTCACCTATACTCAATGGTACATTACCACTGTTTCCAACTAATAACCCATGATCAACAGGTTGAGGAGATGCTCCCGCAAAGGTACCAGAAAGTGACTGATACCCAGTAGGAACAGAAGGACCGCCATGTAAAAATGATTCAGGACTTTGCGAAAACACAGACGACTGACCAGACATATTTACAGGAGAATGAATTCCTCTAGGTGGAACCGGAGTACGAGGTGTAGAAAAACCTACTGAGTTGTCTAAAAAATTGGTTAATGCAAGGTACCAAGACTCACTTCTAGGAGGACTGTAAAAGATGGATTCACGCTCCCTTAGATCAAGGGTAATTAGATCTTCAGAATCAGAAACGCCTATTTCTTCCTCTGGAACAAGTTCTTCTATAGCAATTAATCCAACAGGAAGATTTTCGGTGATAATTCTTTCTATTCTTGGTGAATCAGGAACACTAGGAGTTGGAGTAACAGGTTCTGAAATTTCAGGTTCTTCGCCTGTTTCACTGGCAGATGAAAAACTACCAGCAAGCTCGGAAACTGTAACAGCTTCGGGATTGTAACCTGTTTCTAATCTTTGGTAATCTGGATGGACTACCAAAGAAGATTCTCCTTCTTCAGGTGAACCTACTCTACTGCCACTAGGAGGAGTTACAAGGACCTTTAACCCTTCTAAATGACCCGGAATGTTTTCAGGAGATTCACCCCGCGATTTACGGAGTTTTCTTAACAAATCTATCCCGGTAACAATCTCAGGAGACTTGCCCCGAAGTCTACGGGACTGTCTCGGTAATTCCGCCACAATTAAAGATTTTAACTACAACACACGAAATCAAAGTAAAAAATTTCAAATCAAACCACCTAAAGTCTTCTAAAGAACCAATCAAATTTGAAGCACACGCCTAAATAATCTAGAGCGTCAAACCACACACAAACAGTAGTCTTCCGGACCAAAAGCGCTAGTTGGTGATTAGGCCCAACCTCGCAGGATTCAGTACAGAAATAGTGGGTGGAACAGTTACCCCGGCAACCTGCTTAATGAATAGACTGGACCAAGTTCCTCCACTTTAACCGTCTCGAAGTGAAGCGAACCCCCCAGAAAATCCAAGTGAGTATAACCGACGTCTGCTCCAGGTACAGTGGGACCTTCCCTCCACCGTCACCTTGGGTAGAATCCTAGATATTATGGCCACTAAGGTTACCAATCACAACAATTACACCTGGGGGAACAGTCTAAACTCCGACAGCACGCAAGGGCAGAGTAGCAAGCTCCAATCCCCTTACCGGCTCCTTGACAACAATCCAAGGTTTACCGATAAGTGACCCCTGGCTCCTCGACAATGGTTAATCCGAGGTTTACCGTTTGTAATACGTACTGCCTGGCGTCGTTCCCAACGAGGGAGGAATGATCCCCTCACTGGTTCGGACACGAGCTCGTGTTTCTCCTTTAAGAGGAGCTTTCCCAGAATGTAACTGAAACAATTGGATTTGTTCTACTCAAGATAGACTATCTGTTTGGTTTTGTAGTCTTGGAGAGTTAAGTACTCACCTACTCCAAGACCCTAGCCTAAGCTATGTTGGTGCTTCAGAGCCCTAGAAAAATAAAGATTACTAGATTGATTTTAATTTAAGCGTTACTTTTAAGGTTGTTTCTTAAGTCAAAAGGTGATGGAAGTGAAACTAGTGGTATGTTGACTCGACTCGAAACCACTACAAAATGCACCTAAAATGATTTATCCACTACTTTACTTTTTCGATGAATTGCTTAACTAAAAAGTTGAGAGAATGCAATCCTTATAAAAGCAACTTCTTAATTGAAGACAATCAAAGAAACAATTCGTTTTTCTTTTCCAAGCATAAAAACATAACTTCTCTTTACATGCACGAAAAAAACTCTTTTCTTCTTTTGAAAACAAAAAGCTACTTGAAACAAGACTTTTAAGAAGATGTTTTTGTATTTTTCTTTTAATAAAGCGAATAAATCTAATATAACCAAAAATCAATCTTAAAAACTCTTAAAATCTATGAAAATGCACTCATAAGCAAACTAAAGGCAAATTTACTCTAAGCAATCTTAACGAGGCCAAAACTAACAATGATTATTTCTAAGGTGTTTTACTTGATCACAATCAAATCAAGGACTAGCTTATTGCAGAACCAAAAACTAGTCAAAACAAAATTCTAATCTTTTTGTCCTTTTTGAAAATGGAAATCAATACTTTAAAAACAAGCAATTCGAAATTTGACTCAAAACAACTCAAACGACAAGTTGCTCAAACAAGGAGACTTTACGGCAGGCTCAACTTCTAAGAAGGTTGACTAACCAGAGATTCTGGGTTCGATCCCCAGTGGAGTCGCCAATTTGTCACACGGAATCTGTCAAGGGTGCGGACACGACTGACCTTCCTAGAAGTCTAAGACATTCTAATGACAAACAAGACAAAATGGAGTGATCTTTCTCTAAATACACCTTTTACAACATGAAAACTACAAGTGTTTAGGCTTACCTTATTCCAAAACGCTGTTGTTGAAGTCCGTTCTTGACGATCCGGATGAGCTCCTCCTTCAAGTCAATTCCTGCAACCACAAACAATCAAACAATTACCAAGCACTTGCATTTCATATAATAAAACATATATTCAACATGCAGACCAAGGAACACATGAAATAACTCATTAACACAAGCTATTGAGAAAAATAAACCAGTTTGTATTAATAACGAAACAAAGAAACTCTTACAACCTGGCCTTGGTGTTGTGCAAATTCCTCCCAGGGTCCATCAAGGGTTTTCCTCTACTTTGACAAAGCTCACCCTCTCCCAAGTAGAATCAAGTGAAGACAATCTCTCCTCACAAAGGCTCTAATGGAAGACCTAAATCCTGCAGCATTTACCCAAAGAAAATGTATAGCTCCAACCTCCTCTCCTTCTGGCTCAATGCCTTCATTTATAGTGCTGTAAAGAGGTTATTCAGGTCCACTATCAATGGGATCATCCCCCTCTATGGGTGGGATAGCTCCCTTATTGATGGGATAAGTTCCCCTTTAATAGAGATACATGAACCAACTGGAGGCGCATCCATTTCATCAAACCGACCTCTAGAATGTTCTAGAAGTAACCACAAGTAACTTTTTCAAGATAAAACTCGCGCATTTTGCCTTTTACAGAGGGACGCACCTGTCCTTTAACATACAGAGCGTCCATGGACGCAGATTTTGTGAACATGGTCAGCGTCCCCGCAGGTAAAGCTAGAGAGAACCTGCGACCCCAGAGATAAACATGATTTTTACAAGACTTTCTCTCTTCTTTGAGTTTGAGATGGATAACAGAGGCATGAGACTTGCCTAAGAGGGTAGCATGACTTGTTGATTGGAGCCATACTAACTGTAAGTAGTCAAGGTGACATTTTTTAGTGTAACAAGGACTCACTGTAAATTCTTTCTCCAAATCCTTCACTATTTTGGACTTTTTCCGGGCAGTTGGTGAGTCCTATGTGCACAATCACTTGACCTAGTCTGTGTGGTCTTGTGTCTCTATTTCCTTGTCTGACTCCAATATCTGCTCTATCGTGATCTCTTCTGCTGGAAAATTCTTGGACGCTTGTTGCTGCAAGGCCCTCTGTTGTTCTTGTTGTGCCTTTTTTTCTAGGTGTGTGAGCCGCTACTGGCGGTCCTTCTTTTGCTATTGCATCGTGAGTTGGTCAAGGATGGCCTTCTCTGGGGCGCACCATTTGAGTGGTCACACTACCAAAACTGCGTAGATTGCCTCATCTATTGCCATGAATGGGAGTGTGAGCTAGGACTGTTCTGGATTCTTCCGTGCCCATATGTACAGGTGATGCATGTCGGCTTTGAACTCATCCATGCTCTAGAAATTATTATAGATCATGGGAGACATTCGCGATCGTCGAGCAATCCTTGTCGTTATGCTTCCTTCAATAGAGGTCCAAAATGTGCGAATTGTGGAAACCCTTGTCAAATCCCTAGTACCGCCTAGCGCCAGATACCGCACTACCTCAGGGAGGTCCTCTGTAATGCTAGGGAACTAGCTATCCTGTGGTAGTTTGCCTGTAACCAAGAGGATTGACAAAAGAAACCATGCATAGTGAAATGTCTTACCTTTGTCTTGTGCTTCTTGACAGTTGGTCAGGAATTCATTGCACAAGAACTGTGCCCAATTAAACTGAACCCATTCGGCACATTTTCCAGCCAACGCAATGACAAAAGTAGGTACTTCATCTGCACGACATTTCCTCATAAGTTTACAAGCAAGGAGCTGGGTAGCCACTCAGACGACCTAGTCATTGATGTTGGCTATGACATATCCGCGCTTACCTTTCTCCAGCTGATATCGAGTTTTTGTTGTTTCAACAAGTCTTACCTTGCTACTGGTTCATACGGTGTCAGCAGGATCATTTCCTTTTAGCGGCAGGTGCGTTATTCGGTGAATTAGTTCAGCTGTGATCGGGATCGGCTCTTCCAACCACAAGAATCCATCATGTACTAGACAGAGTAGTTGCTGAATTACAAATGTGGTAATAGTCACGCGATGGTAGTGAGGTAACCATCTGAGGTTGAGGATGCCTGCCTTCTCCACACCTAGTAGCCGTACCCATGTCAATAACATGTCTTCGGCCAGTTGCGGGAACTTATCGCAGTCATCCAGATCCCAATCTTCAAACTTAAGGCTCAAGATGTGCCCCAACGGAAAGCCTTCAAACCTTATATCATCAGGAAGAAGTAGGGCCTGAAGCCCAGCCTTTGCGACATCCAAGTCCTTGGGTACCTTGGTTGACCCTTGCCATGGAGAAAGATATGGAGGTAATGATGGGAGTTGGAATGCATCTATCTCTCCCTCAGCCTGTGCATCTATCTGGTCAAGCAATTCTTGGAGAGCATCATCATCCTCGTCGGTTTCAGTGGAAACAGCTTTGCCCTTATCGGCTGCGGATTGCTTGGTGAACCATGGTGAGGCTCGAACTATTCTTGTCTTTTTCTTAGTCTTCTTCTTTCGTTGTGCGTGTGGGGATTTTGGAACCCCCGACACCCAACTCCCGCCCTCTGGCTCTTTTGGATTCAGCTACATTTCTTCCACAAATCGTGCTCGGGTTCTGGCCATGCTACTCATGGGTTATCTGGGAGCCGACTGCTTGCTGCTCTGCTCTGATGTATAGTGCTAATACGTTCATGTCATGCCCCGATCATAAAATAAAGCTAATATTTTGAACGACTCTCTTCCCTCCTTTTCTAGCGTAGGGCTACTGTCCCCTCGACAGATCTTAGCGGATCTGACTCGGAACCTTCACCTTAAAGATCTGTCGTCTGCTCCTTTCTGCCATACCTTAATGTCCTTGTCATGAACAGTGGTGCTAACGGTCATCTCTTGACTGGTCTGCATGGTAGCGCAGTTTCTCAGACGTTGCTACGATTGGGAGGGAAGTGCTTCGCCAGACTGGCTTCCTGTAGACTTGCTTATAGTCCCATGCCTTCTTTCAACTACTCGGGGCACTGAGACTGTAACATCAACCATTAGTCAAGTGTTTGCACTGACGATGCATCGTTGTAATGTCCTTACCAGCCCAAGTTGCGAGCACCACTCGGTTAATCGGGTAGCTATTTTTCCGTTCTGAGGATGTGTGCCTCCCAGCAGGGTCACAACTCGGTCATTCTTAGCAGTATTCCTAAGTAGTCTGAAGTGCCTTATTTTTAGAGGGGCTACGTTGTTGTGAGCATCGCAGTGTGACATTCTGTTGAATCTGTTCCCACATATCGCTCTTTGGTCTTTCGACCGTATCCAGGGTGTGTTGTCAATGCGGGGCCTACAGCTGTCCAGCTTCCCCTGAGCTTTCTTCCATTGCTTACTCCACACCCATCTAGGTCGCGGTATTTGCAACTTCCAAAGGGTTTGTGTTATTAGACGGTCATGATGTGGGCTACCCCTTGAGTTCCTGTGGATGCTGTCATCGGCTACTGGCGACCAGAGTCGCTTTAGGCTGCATCCCTTAGTTTTTTTGGCCACTTGTGCTTGCGCCTATCCGCGACCTTCATGCTTTGTTCTTTGCTTTCTTACAACTGCCCTTTTTGCTGAAGCCAAGGTCATTCAGGGTGCTACCGTGGATATTATCAGCACACCTAGTTTTAGCCTCACCGAAGCAACTGATTTTTCAGCTTCCTCCACAGATGGTTCTATAGCTCCCATCACAACAATCATATTACAATTTAATGTGGTTACTTCATGCAGTCAGTTATGCCATCGTTCAACCTCTTCATCCAAATACGATGTGCAAGAGTTATTGTGGTCCCATGAGAGTCGACCATCCACTGTTGGATTCACCCTGTCCTAATTTCACGCTATGAGCTGATAGATACAGTCAAGTTTTGCATCACTATCGTCATCACACACAGGTTCAGTATAGCGTGTTCCTTCAACTGGATCCAATGGAATTACTACTCGAAGAGAATTCTTTTCAAAGATCATTTCTCGTTTCTTAAGGTTGATGATTCCATTCATGTCTGTTGCCCAATCTATCCCTAATAGCACTGGATATGGGTTACTGTCATCCACGATTTCAATGACTTCAAAATATGTTTGCGTGCTAGCGCCATTGATGTCCATGGTAACCCCTTGCAGCCTTCCCATAGGTAGAATCTTTTGTTGGTTGGCCATTCGTAACTGGATCAGGGACCATTGCAGCATAGGCCTACCCATGCATTCCCAAGTTTGTTTTGGTAGGACATTTGCATTGGACCCTAGATCTAACATGACCTGGTCCATCTCATAGTCACCAATCTGGACGGTCAGTCACATCTCCCGACCGGTACGCAAAACATGTTTGCCCAATTTGCGGATCAGGCGCGGTTCGTCTACCCCAGCACATCTATTTATTAATTCTTGTAACCCTCTCACCACATTAGCATCCCTTAGAAGCTTCATACAGGTTTCTAAGAAGGTAGTTATCAAATACCTTTCTTGTTCCAGTTCTAGTTGCCCTTTACTACCCGAAGTCGATGCTTCTGCAAAATTTTTCTTAGCCTCCAAAAAGGTTTCCTTTACTTGTGCCAACTCAAATTTTGGTTGTTTTGCAAGAGCCTTACGAACCCATGTATCCTCTTCTAGCTTCTTCCCCTTATATTCGCCTGTAGTTGTGCCACTTATGAGCATCATGTTTATGTTGGGGTCTTCAGTGCGTGGTTCAGTGTTCATCATCTGGACATTCTGGGTGGGGCTGGGTAGGAGCACTCCTTTTTCCCGTAATTGAGTGATCAACATAGGGCAATCGATTGCATCGTGATCAAACTAGTAGCATGACGAATAACAAGCTTTAGTTGTATTCGTACAATCCTAGCGTAATGTCCTTATCCACCACAATTATAACAGATCAACTGTTTGCAGCCCTATCCGAGCCCCCATCCTCCATGCCCCCATCCACATATTAGGAATCCCCTGTGCACGAATGGTGCAGTTGGGTCCTGCTTGCGCGTCTCTATTTGCATCCTATACGTAGGTGGTCGATCCATCAACATGCGACAATCCCTTTCCTCGTGACCCATCATTCTGCAGAAGTTACAAAATAAGTGTTGAGGAGGTTGTCATAAGTTCGGCAATAGATGGCAGCTGTCTGTGGCATGCTTTCCTCCTACTTGGAAAATTGCGCACTAGAGCATAGGTGGAGCACTTGACCCTACTTGTACCTCCACTTTTAATGGCATCAGGCCTCCTTCTGCCAGATGGTTCAAGAAAACCGGACAATGGTCCTTGTCGTGCGCTTGGCTCTTACATTTAATACAGCCTACCTCCAGTCGTACCTCTGGTCGGGACACTCTTCCTTGCTTCAGACTCTACACTTCCAAGCTCAAGTTTTGAAGTTGTGCGTGGATTTGTTGAACTCCCAACCCTGGGACCGGTATTGGGGTCGTGTGTAACCTCATTGTTGTTTCCAGTGCCTCGGCTTGGGTTGAGATCTTATGCTGTGACAATGCTGTCCTCAGATGGGGCGTCAAAGACACCATAAACCATGCGCAATTCTGCCCATCTGTCAAAGTCATGTTAGCTTCGCGAATAGTAATCTTTAATCTCTGGTCCAGATCCCACGGGCTTTCACCAAGCAACATTGCTATCTCCTTGAACCCAATGACCGACTGGGTTTCAGACTTTGGTCAACCAAACTCTTTATTAAGCGCATCTTGTATTGCCGCTATCCCCTCATTTGGATGGTTGGTTGAGTATTTTATGTACCATGTCAGTGGGCAGTCCTGTAGTGCACTGACCAACGTGGCCTTTTTAATGTTTTCATCCGTTATGCCTTGTGCGTCCCATAGAGATTTTATCACAAACCAGAATCAACTTGGCTCTTCATTCCCTACACCCTGAAATGTCAGTAACTTGACTACAGTCACCGTCCCAGATTTTTGCAATGGAGGGGGTGGAGGGGGTTTTGGTGTGGATGGACTCGATGCAGGTGAAGCGAGTGGTGGTGTAGATGGAGGTGCTATCAGTGGGAATTGTTCTTTAATTAATCAGACCGCACTTCATGGAAAGAACCTAGCAAGGTCCTCATCGCTTTCTCACGAGATAGAGATCAAAGGGTTGTTTTATACTTCTCCTGCTCTTCGATAACCCCTTCCACTCCGCGTTACTCCAGACATCAATATACGCGCAGGATCTATTTTTCACACAGCAACATCTTAATCCAAGTATTCAATGATTTTATGTATCTACCTTGCAGTCCTTGGAGAAATTGCCTTTCTGCTTCATTGTAACTTACAGTTGTATCTATCGTGAATTCAGTGATAAATCTCCCTATGATCCGATCTAGACAGTGGTCTACTATGCGCGCAAGTTTATCTTTGGTAGCTTCCAGCCTATGCACCAATTCCGGAGTCCACACTATCAGTTGGTTTAATCTGCACCTTCCCACGCTATCAGCTAACTTCACGATCCACTCGTACAATTCTATCAAGGATGCTATGAAGAAGATCTCATGTATATCTGTGAATATATAGCGATCCAACCATTGTTCCTCCAATATTTGTGAGTTTCTGTTTTCCTGCACTATGAACTCATGAAGCTTCAGATCCCACCAATCTTCGAGTTCTTTCTTTGTAGGATTCTAGTGTTCCCACATTAAACACCCCTTAGGCAAATTCTAGTCCTGGCAACGGAACCATTTGTTAGCTTATATGGGCCTAACCCAGGTTTGGAAGAGTTATTTAGCCAAACAAATCCCGCAGCTATTGGCCCTTTCGGCAACAGCCCACAGAGTGCGGACTGAGGTCCCACCCTAGGTAGTAGGGGAGGGTGCTGGAATCAGGTTTCCACACCCTAGGGGTGTCTTGGTGTGGCCTGGTGGTTTCGCACACTGGTTTACAACTCCACACTACTGGGTACTCACACAAATCCAGCTTGAGTATATCTTTCTCATTAGTGTGCTATTCTATTAGATGATGTGGTTATCAATTACCAAGGTCCTTAAGAAAACATTTAACCAACACAATTGATTCTCGTATTAAAATAAACCTAGATTTATATTTATTCCAACCATAAGCAGATAAGATTAATAGATATTATGACAGTTCAGAAGAAACACAGAATTCGAGAAGAAACTTATCCTTATTTCCACTTTTTCCTTAACACATCAAGACCCGCCTTGCGCACTCAGTTGTAGGGGTCCACACACACAGCTACGGACTTTCCAGGCCTTTGTGCACACAGCTACAGAGCCTCTACCTACTACCCCAATCCCTTGACTCGGACTTACAGATGCTTTCCCAATATCTTCTTTTCAAGAACCCATTACATTTCATCTCCTCAAAACTCTACTCCCTCTACCCATAGAGCCTCACTCTATTATACCCTTCTTTGGTCCACGACCCTTGTGTGGGCCGACCCTATTTACATTTTGTTACATTATTTTTGGGCGGACTACCCTTTGACTCAACCTATTATAATTCGCGCTCTGTGCTTTCAGCGGAGTCTTTACCCTATCTTTACCCAAAATGTTTGGCTTCGCGTTCTCTAACCGTTGTGCGGGGCTTCCGTTACCCAACACATGGATCAAGGAAATTCCTCGCCATTATCAGAGGCACATAGTGGGAGTGTTAGATCATATTTGACAATTACTGACTTGTGTAGTACGAGCAGTAACATATTATCATGTTCACCATGCAGAGTAGTTCATAGTTTAGCATTTACAGTTTTGTGGCTTGTGAGCCACAAATGTATTCAGAACACATATATTATTTTTGGATGTTTTTGTATCACACTCAAACATTATATCTATATATATATATATATATATCTATATATATATATATATATATATATATAGACATATATATGCTATATTTCATGTTTATTATCATACAATGTTTTTTCACATATTGCGTAAATGTGTGTCTAAAACATAATTAGCCAATGCATCTGTTAATGTATTCATATGCCTAGGAATGTGAGGATATGTGATATAATAAAAATTTCTTTCCAATAGATGAATACGCAAATACATTCTCAATATATAAGGGTTTCTGATAGAATATTGTCCATTGAGCTGAAGAACAACAAGTTGCAAATCAAGGTTAACAACCATTTCTCGAATGTCAAGAGAAATGGCCTCTAACAAGAGTTCGATAACTGCACTATATTCAGCAATGTTATTAGTTGTTTGACCCAAAAAAATACCTTGAAGATTAATCAGCTCACCATGAGGGCATAAATAGCCCATACCACGGATGATAGATTCCGGGTACTACGGCAAGCACCATCAGCGAAACTGACGTAAGGAGTCACAAACATCTGCAAAGCAGGTGAAGACATAATAAGTAGGAAAGCTACTTGAAAAAACACACCAAACCAAATTGCACAAAAATGAATAACACACGTATGTACACAAGTAACCATGTGAGATGACTCACGCATAATATTTTTGAGGTACAACCCATTGCAGGACTTTCTCAAAGGATTACCCTCATAATCAATTAGCTCATAGGCCCCTTTTTGTAATACACGCTTGACAATATAGGGCCCATGCCACATGTGTTTGAATTTACCTACCCCTATCTTATCATTAGCTTGGTCATACAGCAAGACCAAATCACCTTCAGAAAAAGAACGATAGGAGACCGACGGATCAAAATGGGATTTAACTTGCTTTTTCTTAAGCTTCAATGACTAAAGCAGTGAGACGACAGGTTTCGTCCAGTCGTTCCAAATATAGGAGATTCTCTTCTTGAGGCAAGGTTTCAGGGAGTAGCTCAACAACCAATTTGAGTTAGGGAATTTCACACTCAATCGGTAGGGTAGCTTCCAAACCATAGATGAGCTAGAAAGGTGTAAATCTAGTTACGTCTTTAGTTGAGGTTTGATAGGCCCCCACAGAGATGAAAAAAGAATGAGATTCCAATTGGATTTATGCTTCCCAATAGTGCACTGAAGCATAGTAACTAAAACTTTGTTCACTGCTTCAACTTGGATGTCAGCTTGAGGGTAATATGGAGTTGAGTTATCATGATGCAAGCCCAATTTCGAAGTCAGCTCAGCCATCATATAATCTTGAAAATGGAAGCCATGGTCAGTAACAATGGCTTGAGTCACTCCAAACTTGGAAATCACATGATTGAATAGAAATTACACTATCATTTTACCATTAGCTGAATATGTAGGCATCGCTTCAGCCCATTTGGTGAAGTAATCTACGACAACGATAATATAATCATGCCCATTGGCTGAACGAGGGTTACATGTCATGAAATCAATGCCCCATTTGGAAAAGGGACCAATGGTAATAACAGGGTGAAGGAGAGTGGGTGGAGCACGCATTTTCCACTGATAAATCTGGCACTAGTGGAATTTGCGTACAACAAGAATGCAATCCTTAAAGATGGAGGGCTAGAAGTAACCAGCACAATGGATCTTTTGAGCAGTAGCATAGCTAGATAGATGACCACCACATGTGCTAGAATGGCAGTCATTCAAGACACTTTAAGCCTCATTGATAGTTAAACATCGGCAAAGAATTGAGTCAACACCAACATGGTATAAAGTATCCCCAATGATGCGGTAAGGTTGGGATTGATGTTGAATGCGTCGATGATCATCCTTGGACAATGCAAACCAAAAGGTAGAATTTTGGAGATACATGATGATATCACCTTACCAAGGATCGAGAGTGCTAATCAGAAAGAGATTCTCATCTAGTAATCGCTTATCAGCACTAGTAGGGAGAGAAACAGAGGGAGAAGACAAAATCAACTCAAAAAATACAAGTGATTTCTTCGATTTGGCAGTAGTGAACACCAAATTGAATTCTTAGAGGATGACAATCCACTTGGAATATTTTCCCCCAAGAAACTGACGAGTCAGAATATAAGTCATGGGGTTGCAATCAGAAGTAATGGTTGTAGTGCAGAGGAGAATATAATGCCGAAAGAATTGAACAGCCTAAACAACAGCGAAAGCCAACTTCTTGACATAAGCATAATGGGTCTTAGCATCAAGGAGATTGCAACTAAGGTAACAAATGAAATGTTAATGGACTTCGTCATTGTCTTGTACCAGAACCATAGAAATAGTGCTAGAAGCTGCATCTAGATAGAGGAAATAGTCACGATGATAGTTCGGAGGGTGCAATAAAGGAGCATTAATGAGGATAGCTTTCAAGTCCTTAAAAGACTTTTGGGTAGTCTCATCCCAATGAAACATAGTGTTGGCATTATGATGCATGTGTTGTACTTGATGGCAACCCACACATAGAAGAACAACTCACTTATATATATATCTAGATGAATATACAAAAGAGATATCAGATGTGACAGAATACATGGGATGCAGGACAGCTCAAAGAAATTAGATGACAGTTCTCAGTATGACAAGTTAGCTTTGCCATCAAGTCTAAAGGGGGATATTGTTGGCATTATGATACAAGTGTTGTCCTTGATGGCAACTCACATAGATGATAGATCATAGTGCAGCAAGTCAGTAGCAAAGAGTTGATGATCAGACTACAAAGAATGAAGAAAGAAGAGTATATACGTAGGTTCACTATATACCAAGTCGCGTACATATGCAGGTTATACGCAGGTTCACTATGTACCAAGTCACGTATATACACAAGTCCACTATATACCAAGTAGGGTATACACACAAGTTAGACACGTAGGTTCAATATATACAAAGGTGCGTATACATGCAGGATTACTGATCAAAAGTCGCATATGTGTATGCACGCACTTTCATGCACAGAAAAGAGCGTACATGTGGGAAAGCTTATTTTTGGGTCCGTGGTATTTAGACCTATGGCTTTGGTCCTTGGTATTGCGTCCAAAGTGTTGAACCCGGGTATTGGGTCCCTAGTATTGGTTCTCAATGGTTTTGGACCATGGTATTGAGTAAGGCCTAAGACTATAAAAGGAGAAGAAGATCATTAGGCAAATGCATTGAGAAAGTCTTGAATATCTGATGAAGTATGAGATCCAGTATGCAAGTTATGGGTTCATGATGCATTGCTTGATCTAAGCTAAGGAGGAATCTCAATGGTTGATGGAGAACAAGAACTAAGGATAGATCGAGATCTAATGGCTTGGAGTGAATCATCTCTATACGGTTTGATCTTGTTTAGTCTAGATCTGTATACTGACGCATGTAATGTTCTGTAAATGTTATGATCTGGGTATAACTCAAGTTTGGAATAGCTGCAAATCATGAATGAATATTTACAGATGTATACGTTGGTTGACTATGATAAAAGAGTGTACATACGCAGGTTAGATACATCTAAGTAGCGTATACCATATGAGCTATGATGTTTGAAGTTACCAGTGTTTCTGGTTGTTGATGAGTTCTGATGACTGTTTACTGGTGTCAGTATTTTGCATATTCAGATTGGTTGATTATGTTGAGCTTCAGTATTGATGGATGAGATCTATAATGGATCAAGATTAGAATGACTTATCTTTATGTGATCTAATGAACTAGATCTGGTTACTAACATACATATTATCTTTGTATATGTAATGATCTGGGTATGTCTGAAGTTAGGAAGTGGAGTGAAGTTATAAGTAATTAATGACATATACGCTGGTTCGCCTTGGTGAAGTTGTGTATACACACTGGTTAGGCACTTCCAAGTAGCGTATGCACTCTGATGCATGATTTTTTATGATACAGTTGGTTCTGAATATTGTTGTAGAGTTCAGTGTTCTACTCTGTGCTTTGGTGACTGCATTTTGTTGACAGGGTTTCAGTGATTCAGCATTGGGTGATTCAGAGATTGATGATGCTAGTTTTGATTGATTGTGTGCTTCAATGATATTGATGGGTCCAGTATGAAAATTGGATGAAACGTGGCCTTCAGATTATGGTGTTGTGCTTCAGGAGTATCCAGTCTGAAAATTTATGAAACGTGGTACCTGAAGGAAGAAAGAGAAGGTTGTAGCCTTCTGTAGGTCGGTACCTACGTACTAGTACATCAGCTAGTACAAGAGCTAAGGGGGTGGTAGCTCCCTTCCAGTAGTAGCTGGAAATGAGTGAAGGTTGGAGCATTCAGTAGGCTGGCACCTACGTACTAGTAAATGGATCGACTAGTACAAGAGATAAGGGGGTTGTAGCTCCCTTCCAGGAGAGTCTGGAGAACGAGAGAAGGTTGTAGCCTTCTACAAGTAGAAGCCTGTGTACTGGTATAAGACTACACCAGTACAGAACTATTGTACAAAGAATTTTCTTATTAAAAATAAGATTGAGACGACTTGCAGCAGGTGGTTTTCACCCACATTGGGTTTCCACCTTACATCATGGTGTTCATGTGTGCTTCTTGTGTGTGATGATCTGTTCTATTTTACTACTCCTATTTACTGTTCATAAGGTTAATAATGTTGTGATGCACTCATTAAAGATCTCTTAACTGAATCATAAGTTTACTAGATATACACATGTTTCATTACACACAGTTGCGTATACACGCAGTTTGCCTTATCTGAAGTAGCGTATATGAATCTTAATATGGAAATGAAAAATTTTATTGATTTAATAATACTGATTCACCCCCCCCTCTCAGTATTATTTCCAACAATTGGAATTAGAGCAGGTCCTTTGGTAGAAGCTTGACTGCTTGAAGGAGATCCGTAGAACAATGGGAAAAAAGCTTAAGAAGAAAGCACCTAAGAAGAAGAAGACATCTTAGAAGAACTATGACAGTGGGAGAATCGATTGGGGAATATGTGGAAGAAGCACTTAAGATTCAGAATCACTTCAGAATGAAGATGAACTATCAGGTATGAATTTGTTATCCTCTGGTGATACACTTATCTATCCATTTGAAGATGATGAAAGTGATAGTGAAACAACTGAATTTGCTCTTATGGGTGAGAAAGAAAGATATCAAATAGAGGCAGAATTTAAAAGGCTTACAGACAAAATTAGAGATCAACAATATCTATGCACAAAAGGGAATGTATCTCCAAAGAAGAAGTTACCAAACTAAAAGCTCAACTAGAGGAAGGAAACAAGGTAAGGAAGCTATTCAAGGAAAAGGAAGATCAATGTCAAAAGTTGCAGGATGAAGTGACATCATTAAGAAATGAAGTAAATGAAAGGAGCACAAAAATCAAGAAACTCAGAGAAAGATCTAGTTACTATGAAAGTCTTGAAGCTATGATTCTCTCGCTAAAAGAAGATCTTGAAGAATCAAATAAGCAGAATAAAGAACTACTCCAAGCTCTTGAAAAACAAGAAAACAAAGTTCTTGAACTAAGACATCAGCTGGAAGAAGGAAGAAAAACTGAAGAAAACATGAAGAAACAATATCATGAAAAGGAGGAGAAACATTAGATTGAGGTAAATATTCTAAAAGATAACTTAGAAGAAAAGGATAAGCTCTTACGATTTCAAGATAGTACTAAGATATTGGATGATATTCTTAGTAGTCAAAGGTCTCCTGCTATCAAAACTGGCCTTGGTTTTATGAATCTGTTGAAGATGAATCTAGCTCACAAGGAGAGGCAAGGAATTCTAAAATAATCAACAAGGAGATGAGAGGACTACCCCATCAACAGCCAAGGGAAGAAATTCTTCAAAGAAAATCTTTTACTCCTCCGATGAATAATGTTGAATGTTATGTATGTCATAATCTTGGACATGTTGCAGCTAGATGCAGAAGAAGAATGGTTCAAGACCATCACATAGAAATACCATCATGTTCCAGGTACTTTAAGGGATATTACTTTGATTACAATATGTTTGGTCACAGAGCTGTTGATTGCTACAGAAGGAATATGAAACATGCGAGATGTTATGCATGTAACAAGCTTGGACATATAGCTAAGGATTGCAGGAACAAAGTATGGGCACCATACCAAAAGGAGAAAACATCATCACACTTGAAGATATGGAAGAAGAAGGAAGTATAGTCAGAAAGATGTGGCACAACAAAATATACAGACATAACAGACTCAGAGGTAGCTGAAAGTGTAAAACTTCAGTGTCCTAAATCTCATACACAAGTTTCATAAAGGGAAGTCGCGTATATATGCGAGTTAGTTACTGCATAGTCGCATATATGTTAGTTTGAAGAAAAGCAGTAGGGACAGGCTCCGAAAAAGGGTCTGATATGATTCAGTCCATTATTTGCTTTGTTTGATAATGGGTACAATCTGTTGATGATGTTTGGAAATGTCTTGACACTTGTAAGATGTTTTAAAGTGTTTTGATCTTAAATTAATGATGATGATGCCTTGATACTTCTTGCAGATATATGCATGATCAGATCTGACAGTGAATAGATGGCACATGTTCAGGGGGAGCATATGCTTTTAATAATGCATTATTGGCATTATGGTTAGTAGTCCTTGGTAATGATGCTTATATGGCTAAATGATATATCTTGCTATGATATGGTTATGAGTTATCCATGACAAAATATCATATCATTCTTGGGGGTTACATAGTTGATGTTCAGATCAGATTTGTGGTTGATTCTCTGATGATGCATATATGGTGCTTACATGGTGATCTTCATAAGGATAAGGAGAAGTACAAAGCTTGAATACACATCTTCATTACTTGATGATGAGTCACTCATATGCTGTTGTCATCATATGCATAAAGATCATATAATACAGTTATGATGCAGGATTCCTATAGTTCTTGGCACTCATGTGAATGAGGATTGTTTTTGTTGATGATATCAAGAAGTCTTGACAAATGATCTTGAGCTCAAGATACATAGTGCTGGATACATGAATGTTTACTCAAAGTTGCATTGTTGGAGACATGATGATGATAAGTTCTTACCTATACGATGATAGGTTGATACTTATATATGTTGATTGCAAATGTTCCCATGTGATGATACTTGGATCATGTGGATCTTGATGTTGATGAGATGGCTATGGTGTTTTTCACATATGATATAATGTGAATGATTCTGTATGTCATATGCATAATTCTGTTCAAAAGGATGAATTGATGCAAACATACCTTGTTGTTGGTCTAGATGCTGTTGTCAGATGATTATGGAGCAGGTCATACATTGTGTATGATAGTTGTTGATGACTATCATGATCTTATTTAGATGTTTGGTCTCTGTTATAAATGTCATGTAAAGGTCATATCAAGACTCATGATGTAATAGTTTATCTCTATCTATTGTAGTCATTTGATGAATCCCTTTTGGTCATATGATGTAATTTGTACCCCCTATATGCATGGGAAGGATGATGTAATAATTCATTCATGTATAAACATTTGGTATCTGGCATATCCCCACTTGGTTGGGTGGATGAGTCAATATTGGTATATCCCCACTGGATTGGGAGATGGATGTATGTATGAGTCCTTGGTGATAGGAAGGTCATTTATGATAGAGTCATGTTCTTCTTGTAGAACATCTTTTTGCAGACCTTGCTTACAATCACGGGGAGCATGAACGGCACACTTCAGCAGAGCATAGATTTTAGCATGTACTCAGAGGGAGCATGGTCAGATTGGTACACCTTGGTATATACAAATGGGGAGCTCATTCAGAGATTTTAGCAGGTACTCAAGGGGAGTATGGACATCGAAATGTTTATCAAGGAAAGAGAATATCTTGGTCCACCCTTTTCCCTTGATGTCAAAGGGGGAGAGTGATTTGGTGTTGTTGCCATCAAGTCCAAAGGGGAAGATTGTTAGCATTATGATGCATGTGTTGTACTTGATGGCAACCCACTCGTAGAAGAACAACTCACTTATATATATCTAGATGAATCTACAGAAGAGATATCAAATGTGACAGAATACATGGGATGTAGGACAACTCAAAGGAATTAGATGACAGTTCTCAATATGACAAGTTAGCTTTGCCATCAAGTCCAAAGGGGGAGATTGTTGGCATTATGATACAAGTGTTGTCCTTGATGGCAACTCACACAAATGACAGATCATAGTGCAACAGGTCAGTAGCAAAGAGTTGATGATCAGACTACAAAGAATGAAGAAAGAAGAGTATATATGCAGGTTCACTATATACCAAGTCGCGTACATATGCAGGTTATACGCAGGTTCACTATGTACCAAGTCGCGTATATATACAGGTTCGCTATATACCAAGTAGGGTATACACGCAGGTTCACTATATACAAAGGTGTGTATACACGCGGGATTGCTGATCAAAAGTCGCGTATGCGTATGCACGCACTTTCATGCACAGAAAAGTGCGTACATGTGGGAAAGCTTATTTTTGGGTCCGTGGTATTTAGACCTATGGTTTTGGTCCTTGGTATTGCGTCCGAAGTGTTGAACCTAGGTATTGGGTCCCTAGTATTGGTTCTCAATGGTTTTGGACCATGGTATTGAGTAAGGCCTAAGACTATAAAAGGAGAAGAAGATCATTAGGCAAATGCATTGAGAAAGTCTTGAATATCTGATGAAGTATGAGATCCAGTATGTAGGTTATGGGTTCATGATGCATTGCTTGATCTAAACTAAGGAGGAATCTCAACAGTTGATGGAGAACAAGATCTAAGGATAGATCGGGATCTAATGGCTTGGAGTGAATCATCTCTATACGGTTTGATCTTGTTTAGTCTAGACTGTATACTGACGCATGTAATGTTTTGTAAATGTTATGACCTAGGTATAACTCAAGTTTGGAATAGCTGCAAATCATGAATGAATATTTACAGATGTATACGCTGGTTGACTATGATAAAAGAGCGTACATACACAGGTTAGATACATCTAAGTAGCGTATACCATATGAGCTATGATGTTTGAAGTTACTGGTGTTTCTGGTTGTTGATGAGTTCTGATGATTGTTTACTGGTGTCAGTATTCTGCATATTCAGATTGGTTGATTATGTTTAGCTTTAGTATTAATGGATGAGATCTATAATGGATCAGGATTAGAATGACTTATCTTTATGTGATCTGATGAACTAGATCTGGTTGCTAACATACATATTATCTTTGTATATGTAATGATCTGGGTATGTCTGAAGTCAGGAAGTGGAGTAAAGTTATAAGTAATTAATGACATATACGCTGGTTCGCCTTGGTGAAGTTGTGTATACACGTTGGTTAGGCACTTCCAAGTAGCGTATGCACTCTGATGCATGATTTTTGATGATACAGTTGGTTCTGAATATTGTTGCAGAGTTCAGTGTTCTGCTCTGTGTTCTGGTGACTGCATTTTGTTGACAGGGTTTCAATGATTCAGCATTGGGTGATTCAGAGATTGATGATGCTAGTGTTCATTAATTGTGTGCTTCAATGATATTGATGGGTCCAGTATGAAAATTGGATGAAACGTGGCCTTCAGATTATGGTGTTTTGCTTCAGGAGTATCCAGTCTGAAAATTTATGAAACGTGGTACCTAGAGGAAGAAAGAGAAGGTTGTAGCCTTATGTAGGTCGGCACCTATGTACTAGTACATCAACTAGTACAAGAGCTAAGGGGGTGGTAGCTCCCTTCCAGTAGTAGCTAGAAAACGAGTGAAGGTTGGAGCATTCAGTAGGCTGGCACCTACGTACTAGTAAATGGATCGGCTAGTACAAGAGCTAAGGGGGTTGTAGCTCCCTTCCAGGAGAGTCTGGAGAACGAGAGAAGGTTGTAGCCTTCTACAGGTAGAAGCCTGTGTACTAGTATAAGACTGCACCAGTACAGAACTATTGTATAAAGAAGTTTCTTATTAAAAAGAAGATTGAGATGACTTGCAGCAAGTGGTTTTCACCCACATTGGGTTTCCACCTTACATCATGGTGTTCATGTGTGCTTCTTGTGTGTGATGATCTATTTTATTTTACTACTCCTGTTTACTATTCATATGGTTAATAATGTTTTGATGCACTCATTAAAGATCAACTTACTGAATCATAAGTTTTCTGGATATACGCGTGTTTCATTACACACAGTTGCATATACATGTGGTTTGCCTTATCTGAAGTAGCGTATATGAATCTTAATATGGAAATGAAAAAGTTTTATTGATTTAATAATACTGATTCACCCCCCGCCCCCCCTCTCAGTATTATTTCCAACACAGAGCTCCTTGCTTAAGAAATTGAGTGAACCCTAAAGCTAACTCAGCATAGTTAGGCACAAAGGAATGAAGGAAATTCACTTTCCCTTGTAGACTTTATAATTGATGCAATGAAGACAGATGGGGTAAATTAACAATAGCCTCGAATTTGAGAGGATCAAGATGAATACCATCCTTTGAAACAACAAAACTGAGGAGTTGTCTGGACTCAAGGCAGAAGACACACTTATGCGGATTAAGCCGAATGTTAGTGTCGACAACAAAGAAAGATTTTTCGAAGGTAATCAAGATGGTCACAATGCTTACATGAATGAGCAGGAAGATCATTCAAATAAGATTGAACGATGTTTTTAATGTCATGAAAAGCATAAAACATCTCCCGTTGGAAAGTAGCCCCAGCATTATTAAGGCCAAAAGGGAGATTTTTATATGCAAAAGTCCCCCACGAATAGAAAAAAGTGGTCTTGTGTTGATCAGCAGGTGTGATGTTTATCTAGTTATAACCACAAAAGCCATCCATAAAGGAGAAAATATCACTCCCAGTAAATTCATCTATAATCTGGTCTATAAAAGGAGTGGGATAATTATCCTTTGGACAAGCACAATTAATGTCATGGTAATCAACATAGACCCGAATGGTGCCTTGCTTCCTAATCACTGGTACAATATTGGACATCCAATCTATCAGAGGAATAGGATAAATAAATCCAGCTTTAAGAAGTTTTTCAACTACCCCCTTAATGGCATCTACTTTTCTAGGGTGCACAAGACAAAGCTGTTGGTGAATGGACTTCGCATCAGGGTAACTCGGAATTTCGTGCACAACTATACTTGGGTCACTGCTGGGAATTTCCTCATATGACCATGCAAAAACATCTCGAAACTCTTAAAAACGATGAGTATAAAGCTTGATCTCATTAGGAGAACAAGTTACCCCAATATGAATGTTTTTAATGATACCAGGATTAACAGAAATGTCAATAGGCATAGTTTGGGTAATATTACCCATGTTCCCTTCTAACCAAACTTCATGGGTCATGATAGGCATCTGAAGTGGTTGGGTTGGGAAACGAGAAGAGAACTTCTCAAGACAAGTAGACATGGCTCCCTGGCTAGGTAAGAATGAGGAACGATGATGAGTATCATTCCAAGGTGCTTCCTCAAGAGACATAATTTCCATGATACTTTCGTCAGTAGGAAATGTCTCGATTAATGGATCAAAAGATTCTGAAGAAACGAGCCAAGGAGATTGAGAATATGTGTCAAGAGATGTACCTAAAGGAGTGTGATCATTAGATACTGAAGTCGAAGCTAAAACAATATCCACATAATTAATCTCAGCAGGGCTTGATGGCATGACATCACCCCATGCATCAACTTGATTAAGAGGAGGAATGACCTAGGGATTAGACTTAATCGAGATCATGTTGACTGAGGCAACATCTGGAGGTGGGAGAGGAAAAATACCCATTAAAGTTGGATCTTTGAAATGTCCAGCCCCCACACTCTCATATGGAGCACCGTATGCTTTACGTAAGGAACATTTCCATCTGAGGAAGAAGAAGAAAAGAAAGACAACTGGTCAACCATGATGATTTTCCCTTGATGAGGAAATCAAAGCACGCAAAATAGAGAGGAGGCTATAGCATGCATGGCATGGGTCCAACTCCACCCGAGTAGAAGATTATAGTTAAGATTTGCATCAACAATTTCTACTTCGGTAATAACTGTCTTGCCTTCCAAGGTAATCAAAAGATTAGGAAGGACACTGAATGGATGAGAATTGCGTCCATCAAAGGCTTCCAATGTGTTAGGTGATCGGTTTAGGGTAGGAGAACTGATTGCCTTCCAACAAGACATAGACATGATGCAGGTAGAAGCACCTTCATCAATGATGATCCTATGAATTTTCTTTTCATTAATGATCACTTGAATCAGAAGGGAAATTTGATGAGGTCAACACAGAACATGGTTTTCCAAATTAAAGAAAATAATATTGGAATCAGATGGATCAACACCTCCAAAGGCTGACAGTAATGCTTTCCACTGAGAGAGAAAGCTTTGAAGGACCTTGAGAGAAGACATAGCTGATGGCGCTTGAGCCAAGTCCTCAATAATATTGTAGTGTTGATTGGCTCAAGCGTTTGGATTATACGAGGAGTTTCGGAGCACACCCCGCAAGGGTGGTCGGACAACAGAATCAGGATTAGGTCACTCTATATGGAGAGGACCAAAGGTCAACGGGATAGAGGAGGAAGGGGTAGTTTCTTTCACTTTCCCTTCCATTGAGGTTTAATAATATTTGGATCTAGTAGCCACATTTATAGGTCTATTCATTGTAAACACTTGGGAACCTGAGGGAGGGGAAGACTGAGGCTAGTCTACCATTTGTGTCTGCTGGGATGGAAAGGGTTCTTTTAAGATAGTCGGGGTCCCTTTAAGAAAGTGATTAACTTCAGATCGTTGAGGACAACCCTTAGTGTAATGGTCCTCCTCACAGATGAGGCATGGATACTTTAGCTTTCTTTGAGAAGCATCGCCAGCAAACAACTTCGGAGGGCCCTATTTCGAGGCATCAGCTTTGGCCTTTGTTGGGCAGTGGATCACCCCATAGTATGTTTTTGGGGCTTGAAGCCTGAATTTTGGTCAAGTGCAATGTAAAGACCCCACGTAATGCGGTCACGGAGCACGAGAGTCTAGGGTTGTCCGCCCTAAAATAATGTAATTTAATGTATGGTATGTCGGCCTACCCATGGTCCGCGGACCATGGGATTGTATAAATAGAGCGAGGCTCTAAGTGTAAAGTAAGTCTTAGTTTTGACAAGTAACAAATAGATGCGAAGGCATGGTTAGAAGATAGAAGTAAATATGAAGTGTATTGGGTCGTAGTGGTAGGTAGAGGCTTTGCAGCTGAGTGCGCAGAGGCCTAGTAGAGTCCACAGCTAAGTGCGCAGACCCCTGTAGCTGAGTGTGTAGGGCGGAGTTGGGGTTGTACTTGGACAGAGAATTAATAAAAGATAAGTTGATTCTAAAATATTGTGCATCTGCTTGTAGATCTGTATTTCTATGTTCTGGTTATTCTTTATGCATTTATATTATTTTCAAGTATGCGTGCTAATCTGAAAGTTGAACAAGTAATAAGAATATTGGGTCTGCACAAACTAAGTTAAGCACTAATATAATAGTAAGGATCGGATCGGATCGGAATAATACGAAGGTGCGCATGGGTTGTGAAGAATAGGAAGTTGTGCGGAGCAGTGCAACGTGTAGAATAGGATTGCGAACCTCCAGAACCCTCATCAAGACATCCCTAGGGTGCGGAAACCTGGTTCCAACACCCTCCCATACTACTTTGAGTGAGACCTCAGTCCGCGCTCCACGGACTGTTGTCAAAAGGGCCGGTAGTACTGGAATTTGCTCGGCTAAACTCACTGTTGAACTTGGGTCAGGCCCCACATAGCCAACAAATGGTTTCGTTGTCGGGACCAGGATCTGCCGAAGGGATGTCTGATGTTGTGCCACTGGAACCCAGTAAAGAAGGAAATTGAAGAGTGGTTGGACAAGAATATTCACGAGTTCGTGCCACATGAAAATAGAACTCCGCAGGTATCCAAGAAAAGGTGGCTGGATCGCTACGTGTATATGGAAATCCACGAGATCTTCTTCGCGTCCTTTCCTTCTGAACTATATGAGTGGATTGTGAGGTTAGTCGACATCCAAGGAAGGTGTAAGCTCGACCAACCAATAATGTGGACTCCAGAATTAGCGTGCAGTCTACAGGCATCAGAAGATAAGATCGCACGAGCTGTGGACCATTGGCTCGACCAGATAACAAGGGGGTTTATCACTGAATTTGTGATAGACACGACCATGAGCTACAGCGAAGCAAAAGACATTTCCTTAAGGGACCACGAGGTAAGTACATTAAATCTTTGAATCCCTGGATTAAGATGTTGTTATGTGAAAAGCAAGTGATGTGAATACATTAATGTTTGCAACGACGTAGAGTGGAAAGATCTATAAAGGTAGCGGGGAATTAGGAAACAGTTCCTTAATTTCACATTTGCAAGAGAGTGAGGAAGAGCTCGCTCAGGTCTCTCCAATAAGTGTAGTCAGTTTAATAAGACAGCGCATTCCGCAGTTACCACCTCCACCCATGCCACCACCCGCTTCACCTCCTTCACCTCCATCTCCACCCACTCCACTTCCACCCACCCCGCAGTTCAGCATGGCGAGCGCGATCAAGCTACCCGTATTCAGAAGAGTAGGGAATGAGGATCCGAAGCAGTTTTGGTTCGTGGTAAGAGCAATATGGGAAGTGCAAGGGGTCACAGGTGACAACATTAAGAAGGGTACATTGGTGAGTGTGCTGCAGGATCGCACGTTGACATGGTATATCAAGCACTCTAACGATCACCCAAGTGCAAGAATATCAAAGATCCAAAATGTGCTAAACAGAGAATTTAGCCGGCCGAAATCAGAGACATAGTAAATCATCAAAATTAAAGAGATTGAGATGCTTCCAGGTGAGACCCCCTGGGATCTGGGTTAGCGGCTGAAGAGTACGATCCATGAAGCTAATATGACACTCACAGATGTGCAGCATCGTGCATGGTTTGTGTCATCTCTAACACCACACTTGAGGACGGCGTTGTCACAACAGAAACTTTCTACCCAAGTTGAAGCATTGGAAATGGCAATGAGGTTGCATGAGACACCAATACAAGATTCCAGGCTAGGAGTTCAACAAATCCGTCCGCAACTACAAAATATCTACGTGGAAATGCAGATCTTGAAGCAGGATAGGGCACCACCGCCAGAGGTATGTGAATAAGTGTGGTTCATAAAATGCAAGTGCCAGGGCCATGACAAGGATCATTGTCCAGTATTCGCAAACTATTTGGCAGGAGGGGGACCAATGTCGTTGAGACCAGAGGCTCAAGCAGGGCCAAGTGCGACACCTGTATTATGGTGCGTGATCTGTCAGATAGGACGAAAGCACACGATGGATAATTGTCATTTGTTGCAAAAGTATACACAGACTCCCCAGTAGCTATTTTGTAATTTCTGTAGGTGAGTAGGCCATGACGAGTGTACTTGTCACAGATACGAGTTAATGATGGATTGGACCCCAGCCTATCGGATGCAATCAGAAACACGAGCCCTCGACCCAGTGGCAAGGATGGCATGCTTGGGATTTTAGGGGCAAGGTCGATGACGAGGAGCAATGGAACCAGGAAGGGGCCGTGGATAGTTAATTTGTTACAATTGTGGAGGACCAGGGCACTACGCCCGCGATTGTACCAACCTGACGAGAATATCCTGTTCATACTGTGCCTATTTTGATCATGAAGCAGTTGATTGTCCTATGTTGATAGCATAGATGCACGAGAAATGGGTACACCAGATTTCTCCAACTTAGAATATCCAAATGATGAGGTCTGAACCATGCAAAGAAGACCCAAATGTGAACATGATGCTCAGAAGTGGTGCAACCACAGGGGAGCATAAGGCAAAGCAGCCTGAGGAAGATACATGGGTTTGCAAGGCTCCTGCAAAGGGACCTGAGTTTGACTTGGAACGCACAAAGGAGACGTTCATGGAAGCTAAGAAGAGCTTCGCGGAGGCCTCTACTTCAGGTAGTAAGGATCAACCAGAGCTAAGAATGGATCCTTATATTCTTACTACCTTTTTGGAGACATGCATGAAACTGCTACGTGAAAATAAGGTACTTAAGGGACCACAGGAGTTGATCATCAGGTACACGGGATTAGAGGAACCGTGTGTAGTCCGAAAATTTGGGAATCATGCATTATGCACCGGAAGGGAGATGAGATTGACGACATAGATTGGTGAATATGAAATGGATCAGGTAATCCTAGACCTAGATTCGGATGCGAATGTGTTACCAAAACAAACATGGGAACGCATGGGTAGGCCCGCGTTACAGTGGTCCCCTATTCAATTATGAATGGCAAACCAACATAAGATTTTTCCCATGGGGAGGTTGCAAGGGGTAACAGTTGATATCGAAGGCACGAGCACGCAGATGGACTTTGAAGTAATAGAGACTGTTGATGACATCAATCCTTATCCCGTGTTGCTAGGAATAGACTGGGCCACTAATATGAATGGAGTCATTAACCTAAAGAAGCAGAAGATGATATTCAAGAAAAAGTCCCTACGCGTAGTAGTTCTGTTAGATCCAGCCGAAGGAGTGCGCTACACCGAACCGGTGTGCGACGATGAAAGTAATGATGAACTGGACTGTATTTACTAGATAACCATGTGAGACCAGGAGTAGGTGAACCCGACTATGGATGGGAGAATCTCATGGGAGTGCAACAGCTCCTGTACTTCAGATTCAGACAAAGAAGTACAACGCTGATAGAACCGGTTGCACGAAGTGACAATGCTGAATTGCAATATGATGATTAGATCACTGTGTTACGTGACGACAGAGGCAAGAGAACTACCAACATATGATGGGGTGACAGTGGTGGATGAATTCCTGGACAAATTTGAGAGCACAGTACTGGAATAGTAGCGGTACAGTGCGATGGAATGGGCGTTGCACACAACACCCACATGATGGTGGAGTATACATCAGAAGACCATTGGAAACTGGCGTGAATGTAGAAGATGGATGCGCTTACAGTTTGGAAGTCCCCAACATCGAATGAGAGCCAGGCAACCAGGACGAAGCAACTTGTGTGCCCATCTGTGTCGATGGGTGTAGACGTGTGCTATGCAAGCACATCCCAGACTAAGGATCAAAAATTAGAACCAGACACGGTAGAAGGAAAAGAAACATACACCACAAATATTCCACGTCAGAGCATTAAAAAAGCTATGTGGAATCATGGAAATATTTTATTAGGTAGAATGAACTAATTGGGACTCGCGCATACCAACGGTCCGATGGGCCTATAGGGCCATGCACAAGAACTTGAGCACAAGAATGATTCTGAAGACGAGGAGTAGATTCGAGGCCATAGCATTGGAAAAGAATCCTCATGCAATAACTCCCATAATTGGGACAGCGCGCGAGGACTAGAGCGAACAAATTATGCAGCCGCGCGAGGACGAACATATGCAGATTCAAGAAGCCATTCAGTGAGGGAACCTTGAGCTTCACGAACTCGAAGAAGATCAGGTACGACTGAAGCAAAAAATCATGTTAACGGATGTGAATATAAGAAAACTGGAAACCAAAATCGTGCAAGCATTACGCATCAACAGAAGGACAGGACAATGTATGGGTAGCTCTACCACCACACTAGAAGATTCTCACCAAGAATTTCTGGCTATACTACCATGGTTGTGACCGCACCTTATCAAACAAAGCAACTAGGGAAGCGCACCGCATAAGGAAGAACATGAGGTGCTAACTGGCGTGAGGGTAACTAAGGAAGGCCCGCAAACCGGGTTGGAAGGTGACTTGAAGCCTCGCACCAGCGGTGCAACCACCTGACTATCCGTATGAAGCACAGTCTCAGCACTCCAAGCAGTTGAAAGAGAGCGTGGGACTATAAAAGAGTCTATATGGGAGCTGCAAGACACAGAAGTTGCTTGCAGGATCAGTATGACGCACGGGTCATGTAGGCACACAAGGAGTTGTGCTGCTACGCAGGTAGTCTGGGAAGTGACATTGGTGTCACCGTTCATGACATGATGTCTAATTTAAGGCAATGAGGAGCGGACGGCGGGAAATTAAGACACAAAGTCAGAACTAGATTTGGGACTATCTACTGCCAATCTTGCATTAATGAGCTGAAAATGGAGGGAACGGTCGAATTTGAATTCAAAAGGGCCTATAAATCACAGGTGGCTCTCCACCGAATAGCCCTTGGCATTTTGCGAATTCATTCGTTGCGATATCAATTGGGTCTGAACCTAATGAATTTGGAGGCTGTGAGAGCAAGTCCATGGTTTGAAACATTGCCGAAGGAGACACAAGATTCCCTAATCAGAATGATGTCAACAACCAAGGGATTCGTGCAGAGCTCTATGCCACCGATAGGGGATGCATTAAAAATCCTTAAATCGCCTCAGACGTTAAGGCCCAAAAAGGATCCACAGGCAACAGGACCAGTTCGTATGTCTCCAAAAAATTCACAGTTCAGTAAACTGACTATGGAAGATAAGGGCAAGATGGTTAATATTGAGATAGATGATGAGGAGGAGGATCTTTAGGCCTTTGTAGAAGAGATTGAACCAGATGAAGAAGTGGAGGAAGACATTCAGCCAGTGTGTGTTGCAGCAAAATTGCCCAAATATGCCCCCCACGGAAAGGGAAAGCAAAAGTACCCAAGGACGTGGATATCATTAAGAGCGCACTTGTAACCCCACTCCTCCCAGATGGAATTCTATTTGAGGGTTCAATCCTAGGCTACGTACCCATGATGAAATTTGAAGATTGGGACCTCGCAGATAGCGAAAAGTTCCCACATTTGGAGACTAGCTGAAACAAAGAAAGGAGGGGGTAGTTACAGCGTTGCAGCCACGGAAATGGCTGCATAGGGTGGAGGAGATCAGGCTACTCCACCTACTATGGATTCCGCATTTTCATCGGGCACCAATCATGATATTCATCATTAGGGAACTACTTTGCCTGGTGCATGAGGGGTGCTTGTGGCTGGAGGAGCCAAATCCCATTACGGCGGAGCTGATTCATATGATTTCCAGCCTTCACTGTATGGGAAGGGACCCCGTGGAAATAACTAGCCAAAGCAGAGACTTGGCACTCATAGAAGCCATGAAGAAGAAATACAAGTTAGAGAAGAAGTAGAGGGGCTATGTGATTACTAGCATTCAAGACAAAGGGGTGCATGTAGCCACTCAGCTGCTGGTAGGAAAAGTGATGAGAAAATTCCATGGCAACGAGGTACTAGCAATAGTCATCGCGCTGGCCGAACAGTGCATTGAGGGGGTATTGTTCAATTGGGTGCAGTTCCTCTACAAGGAGTTCCTGACAAACTACAAGGAGGCTCAAGAGCAAGGTAAGACCTTCCACTATGCGTGGTTACTCTTATTCATCTTTTTGGTTGTAGGGAAATTGCCGGAGGACAGTCAGTTTCCTCCCCTTGACCAGGACTTGCCAAAGGCAGTGAAATACGCATCGCTCTAGGTGACAAGGCATGCTACGTGCATCCGTGAGATCAAGATCTTCTAGATACTCATGGAGGTGAGCGTACGAATGTGGATCCACAAATGATCACACCTATCCCCCACGATATACGACAATCTATGGAGCTTTGCAGACTTTAAGGCGGACATGCATAATGTGTATATCAAGGCATAAAACGATCTGGAGTAGAACTAGACCAAACTCCCGTTCATCGCAATTGATGGCGTTGTTTTCATGGTGCTCGACTCATGGCCACCCGAATGGCATTCCCAGGATCTGGCAGCATGAGATGAGGTAGCGATACAAAGACAGAACAATGCCACCAAGCTACTGGCACAATAGAAGTGGAATGAGCAGTTAGCCGAGGAGGTAAGGGCTTCTCGCGAGGTAGCAAAGGCCGTCGCAGAATAGACCAAGGCCACCAAAAAAATAGTAGCAACTGGGGCCACCATGACACAGGAGGAAAGAGGACCGGACCTGACCACAGGACATGGGATAGACGATACGACGGAAGGCACGGACCCAAGCACCACCTCTACACAATTGAAACAGCTGCGTGGGACGAAACGAACAGGGCCACGGAAGAATACCAAGGCTTCCAAATTGGATGGGGAGCCTATTACACTAATAGAGGGTGATCTATATGACATCGGCAAAATAGTTCACGAGGTCACCAAGGAGGCACTCCAAGAAGCAATGACGGAGCAACAGAATGTGTTGGGGGCACTCAAGGCACAACTGTAGGGACTTCAGGTGCGACTCCCACAAGAAAGAATGGTAGTCATCTACGGTGCCACAGGAGCATTGGCAACAGAGTAGTTGTTGTGAGCCAAAATGGCCAACACCGTCGCGTTGCCAGGAGGAGCACTAACAGTAGACATCATGGAGGATAGAGCCGTGGTAGGACGGATCAAGGTACTTGGCCTAAACTTGGCTGCCCTTCCGCGGGATATTTTATACCAGCTACAGGACGAAGCGATGATAGAACTCTGCGCTAGGGAGGGATGCATAGTGCAAATGCTAAGTGAACAACAAATCAACATCAAACAGCTTAGCCTACAACGTGATGAAGCAGTGGCTTAGAACTAGTAGTTGGAGTAGATCATAGAGGAAGCATGTCGCCGCGTCACAGAACTGGAAATTGCGACAGATCTGTCAGTAGGAATGCAGATCCACAAATTCCCTAGTGGATTCCACAAGGTGAAGGAGGAAGCTACAAGGATCCAGCTAGACCTCAACCTGCAAATTGTTGAACTACGATTAAAGGCGCAGCCCTCCATGCCCCCAGAAGTTCGAGATCAGTGTGCCCATGATATTTGAAAAGGGTTGGAAGAAAATGAACAAGCAATGCAGAGCTGCACCACGTTGTTGGAAGAATCCTTTAGGGTCCTCTCAACCTTACAGGAGGAACCCACCATACAACGGTTGGAAACAGAGGCACAGGAACTTCAAATGCAATATGATAGCATGTGCAGGGTGATGTAGATAGTGGTCCTAACTCAGTGGCTCGTGAGGTTACAATAGGCAAAGGCATTGAAGGAGCAAGTTGACGCAGTGCGCCAAAAAGAGGCAGTGCTTAAAGCATGCGTCTAGCCTTAGATTGATGAGGCCTTTCTTATCACGTCCAACATCGAAGGAAAACTTGCACAAATAAAAGCGATACATGACCTGAGACAGGGATTTGACCCTGACAATGAGCATTTGGCCGAGCGAGCAGAATGGATCCAACAGACGTCAAAGCAGTGTGCTACAAATCTTCACGCAGCACAGGCACAATTGGATGGACTTCGCGTGAAGATCACCGTGCTAGCAGAAGTGACTCAGGACGAGTCACGATGATTGTGTTGGGGGCCTGTTGGGCAGCGGATCCCCCCATAGTATGTTTTTGGGGCTTGAAGCCCGAATTTTGGTTAAGTGCAATGTAAAGACCCCGTGAAATGTGGGCACGGAGCGCGAGATTCTAGGGTTGTCTGCCCTAAAATAATGTAATTTAATATATGGTATGTCGGCCTACCCATTTTATGCAGACCATGGGATTGTATAAATAGAGCGAGGCTCTAAGTGTAAAGTAAGTCTTAGTTTTGACAAGTAACAGATAGATGCGAAGGCATGGTTAGAAGATAGAAGTAAATCTAAAGTGTATTGGGTTGTAGTGGTAGGTAGAGGCTCTGCAGCTGAGTGTGCAGAGGCCTAGTAGAGTTCGTAGCTGAGTTCATGGACCCCTGTAGCTAAGTGCATAGGGTGGAGTTGGGGTTGTACTTTGACAGAGAATTAATAAAAGATAAGTTGATTCTGAAATATTGTGCATCTACTTGTAGATCTGTATTTCTATGTTCCGGTTATTCTTTATGCATTTATATTATTTTCAAGTACATGCGCTAATCTGAAAGTTGAAAAAGTAATAAGAATATTGGTTCCACACAAACTAAGTTAAGCACTAATATAATAGTAAGGATTGGATCGAATTAGAATAATACAAAGGTGCGCGCAGGTTGTGAAGAAAAGGAAGCTGCACAGAGCAGCGCAACGTGCAGATTAGGATTGTGAACCTCCAAAACCCTCATCAAGACATCCCTAGGGTGTGGAAACCTGGTTCCAGCACCCTCCCATACTACTTCGGGTGAGACCTAAGTTTGTGCTCTGCGGACTATTGTCGAAAGGGCCAATAGTACTGGGATTTTCTTGGTTAAACCTACTGCTGAACCTAGGTCAGGCCCCATGTAGCTAACAGCCTTGCCTTTTCCCTTCGTTTTACCCTTAGAGAATTTGTCCGTTGTGGTAGATTGAACAATGTGAACCTTAGAGGTTTCACCAGGACCAATTGAATTTTGAGAGGGATCATTGGAACCATTGTTCGAGATCGACTTCTTCTTGGAAGAAGATTTTGCAGGGGTCTGAGACACAAAGCCAATCACTCCATCAACATGTGGCATATCTCGAGACTTCGATGATGTTAGATCGGATGATGGTCTTGGAGAATTGAGTAAAATATCATACAATGTGCCATATTATGAATAGATGAGGTCTAAATACTAGGCACGAGCGATGGCTTGCTCCTTAGTAACACATCCACCCATAGCTATGTCCTTAGCAATTTTGCTAATGATGATTTTTTGAACCATTTTGTCAACAACTGATCAGCAATTTCAAGCTTGATTAGGTAACCTGTGATTAGCGATATGGGTCACAGTGTCTTGCTTAAGTGATGTAAGCAGATAGGTGCCAGTTTCATAGTGAACTGATAGTTGGAAATGAGTGAGGAAATCCATAGAGAGAGTGTTGAAGTCACTATAAGTACCTAGAGGCAATTCGATGTACCATTTCGCTGCATCCCCTATGATAGTTCTTTGAAAAATTTGTAAGCGGATAGAATCATCAACGTACGAATTCGAAGAGCACCAGAGGTGATATCTCATCACGTGGGATTGTGGGTACTCCTTCGCTTTTCCCTCAAATTTCAGGCAATCGCTCGGAACTTTCGTTGGAACTGGAGGCCAGTAATGCGAATGCAGGATAGGATCATTGGTGAGCCTTGAAACATCTAGAAGCTCCAATGTGGCCAATAATGGCAATTGTGTATTAAAATGCATTTGGGGCTTTTGAACAAACCTAAACTGCAGAATCCTTCCTTGTTGGTAAGGATTTTTCCCCCACAGCGAAGGATTTTGTCCATATGGAATCTGATTTTTCCCCCATTGTAAGTTTCCTTGCCCATAGGGAGGATTCTGTCCTGGGTAGACTTGATACTATCTTGCAATAGGAAGTTGATAGGCATGTGGGTTAAAAGGGTGTTGAGCTTGTTGACCTTGGACGTAAGGATTTTGAAACTGCTGACCCTAGACATACGGATTTTGCACCTACTACCCCTAGACATAAGAATTTTGAACCTGTTGCCCTTAGACATAAGGGTTTTGCACCTTCTGCCCTTGGACATAAGGATTTTGAACCTTTTACTACAGGGGTTGACCTTGCCCTTGCAAAGGTTGACCTTGGCCCTGAACGGGCTAACCTTGCTAATATGCATAGACGGCCTACTGCTGTAGAGGCTGGATCTGTTGCTGCAAAGGTTGACATTGTGGCTATTGTAAAGGTTGGATTTGCTGCTGCAGAGGTTGGATCTGCTGCTGCAAAGGTTGACATTGTGGCTGTTGTAAAGGTTGGATTTGCTGCTGCATAGGTTGACCTTGTGGCTGCTGCAGATATTGCCCCTATTGCTGCAAAGGCTGGCCTTGTGAGGACGAAGGTTGGGAGGATTGTTGAACAAATTGTGTCTGTGACTGCAAAGGTTGCCCTTGTAGTTGTAGTAGTTGTCCTTGCTACTGCAATGTTTGCCCTTGTTACAATGAAGGTTTCCCTTTTTGCTGCAAAGTTAGATGGACAGTTCCTGGATAGTTCCCAAATTAAATCTGGCCATACCAACTAGGCATAATGGATTGGCCAGGCTGAACATAAGGCCCAGCTTGTGGAATGTAATGCAGGGTAACCAAGGCTTGTGAAACATATGGAACATAAGCTGGTTGGAATGGACCCTGAGCCACGTATGGTTACCGGTATGGGATGCTAGCTAACCTGGATAGATCAACAGGGTTAGGAATAGTGTTGAGGCAAATTAATTACCTATCATTTAATTCTCAACCTGAGGGTTTCGTAAAAGTTGCAAAGCATGCATGCACTATATATGCTATAAATTAACTTCTAATTTAGATTAGTCTAACTACGAAACCAAATAATGACAAACCAAATTCACCTATTTTAATTCAGCAATCAATTCAAAATAAATTATAGTATAGTGCGTGGAATTTAAATCTTAATCTATCACACTTGCAGGAATTGAAATCTTGATCTACCACACTTGCAAAAGTTGAAATCTTAATCTACCACACTTGTAGGAATTGAAAAACACACACCACTCTTTCAGAAATGAAATCGCATGAAATGAAATCTACTCTAAGGGATCATGTGTTCATTATCCAAGCAGGATCCTATGAAATGAATAATCAAAACCACATGATATGAAATGAAAGAAAAACAATCATTCTTAACCTCTAGATATGAAAGCAAATAAAAACAATCACTCTTAACCTCTCACACAGGAAAATATATGAAAGCAATAAATCTTAATCTATGAAAGCAGTAAATCTTAATCTATGAAAAACAATAAATATCACACATTTTAGGTGGCCAATCCAAAAGCATGAGGGATGGAAAGTTGAGAGGATCCAAATACAAGCATAACCAAATCAAAGTTAACATAACTCATGAGCATGGTGCCAAATCCAAATTCTATATTCAAAACATGAGAATTTCCCCAACTTTTCACATGCCTTTGGAAGGAGAAGTCTTCCCTATTTATACAAAAACATAAGAAGCTACCTCAGTAATGGAGGTCCATTAATTACCTATCATTTAATTGTCAACCTGGGGGTTTCGTAAAACTTGCGAAGCATGTGTGCACTGTATATGCTATAAATTAACTTCCAATTTAGATCAATCTAACTATGAAACCAAATAACGACAAACCAAATTCACTTATTCTAATGCAACAGTCAATTCAAAAGAAATTATAGTACATTGCGTGGAATTTAAATATTAATCTATCACACTTGCAGGAATTGAAATCTTGAACTACCACACTTGCAGAAATTGAAATCTTAATCTACCACACTTGTAGGAATTGAAAAACACACACCACTCTTTCAGAAATGAAATTGCATGAAATGAAATCTACTCTAAGGGATCATGTGTGAATTATCCAATCAGGAACCTATTAAATGAATAATCAAAACCACATGAAATGAAATGAAAGAAAAACAACCATTCTTAACCTCTAGATATGAAAGAAAATAAAAACAATCACTCTTAACCTCTCACACAGGAAAAGATATGAAAGCAATAAATCTTAATCTATGAAAGCAATAAATATTAATCTATGAAGAAAAATAAATTTCACACATTATAGGTGGCCAATCCAAAAGCATGAGGGATGGAAAGTTGAGAGGCTCCAAATACAAGCATAACCAAATCAAAGTGAACATCATTCATGAGCATGGTGCCAAATCCAAATTCTATTTTCAAAACATGAGCATTTCCCCAAATTTTCACATGCCTTTGGAAGGAGAAGGCTATCCTATGTATAAAAAAACATAAGAAGCTACCTCATTAATGGAGGTCCATTATTCTCTCCCTAGATCCCTAGAAACTCTCATAGAGTTACAACTCAAATAGGAAATAATGAGACATGTATCCTCTTTTACCTTTATCCAAATCTTCTTCCATATCTTGAAGGGAATTCGAATTTGAGTATTGGAGGCCATATAAGGGTGCCTTGGAAGCTTCCAAATGACATACACATGTCATGAAACTCAAGCCACTTTTAAGTATTAGCAAGTATATGTCATTTTTCTAAGTTTTAACCATTTAATTCATTTATAATACTAGAAATCATTAACTTTTGGAAAACACAAATGGAACCCATATAAATATGAAAATGGAGGCTAATGAAAGGCTATATGGTTATGGATTTGCGACACGTGAGTGAAATGGTGGCGATAAAGGTGGATGATATTTTGAAGACATTTTGGAGACTCTACAAATAGCATCGTAGAAAGGTTGATTCATTCCAACCATGTGAGTTTGTGATCCACTCACATTGGTTTGGCCTGACATCATAGAGATATTTGAATCTTGACCCCCAGGCAGTGGCAGATTTTTTCCACTCACTGCAGGGGTAGAAGAACTTACCAAGACCTTACTTATCGAGACCGTCGATTGAACCAAAAGAGTCAGTTGAAATGACGAAACAAGTGGAGATGGAATGGTAGGTTGAACTGGAACATAAGTAACTGCAGTTCGTACAATCGGTCGAGAGGTCATATTCTGGACAAATGGACCTAATGTCGGCATGGTGTGAGAAGACCATATAGGATTCTGATACAACAACGAGGCACTGGGAGCGCCCGAAACCAACTGAGCTAGAGAGGTATAGCCATGAGGCAATAAAGGCTCACTAAACTCAGGATAAACACTAGACGGGATGGCTCCTGTGTAAGGGAAGCCATCCATCGGAAACTCATATGGCTGCTCATCACCCACTTGAGGAGTGTGAGTGGAAGAAACTTCTGACTGACTCGGAGAGGGGACTGGAATTTCGCCTTCTGGCTCCATAGAAAACAATCGGTGACAAGCCGAAGATGAACAAGGAGACAACTCTAATAGAACACCAAGCTAATCGTATAGACTATAAGGATGCTGTGGAGATACCACAAAGGGTCTATAACCAGTCTTTGCAGACTATCAAAAGTTTGAGGACTCTCGAGAGTCTAGATAGGATTATCTGGGGATTTGAGGCCAGATTCATAAGGTGACCCAATATCTGACAGAGGCAGACAAGAAGACAAAGGTTGAATACTTAAAACAATTCCAAGTTCAACACCTTGATCCTCAAGTGACTACAGAGGTTCAGGGAAAGTTTCTCCGGATGACCTTCTAGATGGAGGAGAGGAAGAGAAATGAAGCAAACCTAATGGTTCAGCCACAATGACTTTGTCTCAAATAAAAGAGAAGAGATATTAATTTCAAGGCTTTAAAAATATATTAGAGATACACTCACAATGTGCTCCAAAATAAGACTATTAGCAATGTGATGTGATCGTGGGAAAAAAAAAATTAAAACACTGAAACAGACTGATGCCTTTTCATGTTTTAAGAGTTGATAAAAAGGCAAAGATTACGCTAGTCTCTTTCAGTTTGAACGAGCTCAGAAGGATAAGTGTTCGATGATATTTTAAATTTAAAGAGTCAAAAAGACCAAAATGACTGCTCAAGATAATCTAGGAAAAAGGGATTACCAGGTAACCGTGAATTGCATAATACCTCCTGGCGAATCGAGAAGTACAGACAGGAAATCTCCTCAAATGCTATGTTCGGTGTATCATGTTTACAAGGCGGAAAACTCAACTTCCTATGGTTAAAGGATTGCAAACCTAGACGGGTATCCCTTTATATACTCAACATTATGGGGAGCACAAGTCCGTACTAGTGCTATCTAATGCCGAAGCGAACGATAGCTACTAGGTTTAAAGACGCTGGAACATGTCTCTAGCCTGGACCTCTAAATGTGAGTGTTTAGTTTCAAATGTGCCTTAGGTTAATTGAATACATTTTAGAAGTTGATCTTGAAATTAAGTCTTAGTTTTCAGGCCCTATCGATGTCACTTGAGAAACTCTTATGTGCAGCTATATGAGACAAAACCCTTTCAGTTCGATGAATGCTTACACTAATTGAGAGAAGATAAAACAATCAATGCAACAAACAAGTAATCAAAAATAATATGACTCTTCACTACTTCATTTTTGAAAACAAAATAATGAAAATTATTTCCACTTCCTACTCTTCCTATCAGATGCACTTTAACTAGTCCTTTTAATAGTAAAAGAAGTTCATTTGATTTCACATGCTCATGATGATGCAATTCTAGCTTTCAATGATGCCATTCAATGCAACATATTAATTAATCAAACTAGAATGGTGTATTTTCTTGAACTTAATGTTAAAATGAATCTTTCACATAAAAATTTCAATGAATATTTCCAAACACCTAACCATCAATAAAATGCGAAGCACACCAAGAAGAACTCCTTTCAAATCAAATCCAAAGGTTCAACCAAAACAAATAGAGCAATGTGATCTATGCTTGGAAAAGAGACGTTCAACAAGAGAAGAGCAAACGAAACTTTTTCACTTGTTCAATTTGTTAGTGTCGGTATCTTCATCCCTCCTCAGTGATTAGATTCTCTTGTTGCATTGCATGTTAGGTGTCTCACTCAATCAGCTGCATTCGATTAGGGTCATGGATCATCTGATGGTAGTGGTATATTATACATTTTCCCTCATGTCCTTTACCTGCTAGCCCATTTTCATACATCTAGATCATCTATAGTCAATTTTTGTCTTTAAATTTACAAAAGTCATTATTAGGGTTTTAGGTCTCATTAGGTCTAGGGTTTCATCAATAAGGTCTTCAAAACGCTCAATAATGGTCAGCATGCACATGAGGAGGTTAAATAAAGTTTCAGCAACAATAATTTCCATAATCACATGCTCAGTGATTGATTTTTCCTCAAAACCCTATTTTGAGGAAAAACAGAGTTTTTTATCTTTTCATGTAAAAATTTGATGTAATTTCATTTGTTCCATATGTAATAACTTCAGAGGCAGCCCTGGTCACCTTGCCAAGCCTCTGCAACTTCACCACCTGCAAAGAAAAACAAAAAGTCAAAGCATTCAGTCCATCAAAGGCAAAAATAAAGCAAACTGCCCAAAAATAGAGTTTTAAAACAAAGCTAAAAGCAAACATTAGAAGAGTGGGTTTTTGTAAATGAAAAATCAAAAATATATGTATATAAACTATTTTTCATGTTTAAAAAGTTCATTTGTATCCTTAAGAGAAAGAGAGCAAGTGTATTGGTTTTCGAAGAGCCAAGAGAGTGAGTTTTGTGCCAAAAACAAGAGAAAACCAGGGTGGGGCACACTGGGTCGTGGGCGCGGCACATTGGGCAGTGCTCTACAGTGCAAATTTGTAACAGGTGCGACGCACTCAGAAGGCGCGGCGCACCTGTGAGGTGGCATGACACATAGGGGTATGTTAACACCTAAATCTGCCTTAGGCTGAAGGAAGGAAAAATTCAGGGTAACCACAAACCACGCTCAGTCTGGTAGCTAGCCCTACCAAAATAGGAGTGGGATCTCTCCGAGTCACGCTCAGTGAATAGATAAATGAAATGGTCTGAGATGACTTACAGTGAAATATTGATCTTAGGCTAGCAAGTGAATATGGATACAAGAAACAATTTTTTATGAATGACTGAGTTTCTGGGATGGTATGGGACCAATAGACAGCAATGAACAGAGAATTTAATACAAAGGCATAGATTACTTCATGAGGCAAGACCAACGAAAAGTATAGCAATTTAGTTCAAAATAATGCGGAACAGAGAGATTGCTTAGGAGAGTGAAAAGGGCATAAGTACATGAATCCTTTTCAATGGAAGAAGAACACTGAACATGAAATTTTCCCACAGGCAGAGCAATACAAATGAATTCTACCTTATTAACTTAGAAAATTTCACTGGAAATGAATATGAAATGAACTTTGAAACATAATGAAATACATATGAAACATAAATGACACATTTTCTACACTCACAACCACATGAATCTCATGAAACAGAGCTGCTACCTTTCATTAATCCTCTGTCAAAATATACAATGAAGAAACAGAGTTTCTTTCCCACAGTCTCCCAGAAGTTACCAGCCAACCAACCCTTTGCAAATGGTTTGCATACAATATATAGAATGTGCCATGAAGAGATAGAACGCCCAAGGGTTGGGGAGTTACTCGAATCATTACAAAATGGAGGTGGAAAGCCAACCATTAGCTACAGGTGCAGCGTTACAAACATGACAAATGGCTTGGGTGACTGTTTGCCTAGAAGCCAATCTGGAGTGAAAATACTTTAAATGCCCCCTTAGGTGCTGAAAAAGTGAAATGTAGATGAGCGGGCCCACTTGTAGAAAGTCGTGAATCGAAATTTCGCGAAACGGAAGTGAATTTGGCTTTTTCCTCTATATGCGCCGTGCCACTTTGGAGCCTGTTTTGAGGCACTTGCAGAAGTCCAAAATGTAGCCAAGTGTGCTTGTTGGAAATATTGTCCTGTCTACTTTCCAACCCAAGTGGAATTTCTAAATTTGGTGCTCATTTTCCCCTCCAAATCTTCATTCTCCCAAGACTGCTTCCTGTGTGTCAAAATAGGGGTAGAGAGGTCATTTTTTCCATGTTTTTGACCTCCTTGAGACTCAAATCATGCCCAAATTTCTTTTCCAAGCACCAGTAGTCGTGATTTTGCATGCTGAATCCAAAAATACAAACCATTTGTGATTTGGAGCTCCCAATCCTAAGCGCCACGCCACTGGAGAAAAAACCTGTGTTGTGACCAAAAATTTGCCATGTGACCAAAATTGCCCCAAATTTCTTGAAATTTGGGCTGGAGATCCTCTATGAGGTGCTATGTTGGGCCAAAGAGGCTTCAGCCAATATCTGAAGTCGATAGAATTCCCTTCGCCTCTTTTTCTTCTTGATTTCCTTCCTCAATTTCGCCTTCAAATTCCTGATTCGGGCCTTGCATACTTTGTTTCGCGCCATGTAGTGGAAAGCCATGTGTCTCAACAATGCATGGTCCTTGTTGGCCTTGTCCAGCAGCCTCTCCAAGTTCATGTTAACTCTCTCGAGATTGGCCTCCCGATCCTCATTAATCTCTTGCTCCAATGACGTGAGCTCAACTCTTCTCCTTTGTGCAGCTTGGCGATGCTCACGAATGTTTTGTAGCTCCATGATCACTTGCTGATCCCCCAACTATTTGTTCCTCTGCTCCAGATATTTCATGGTCCACTTAGCCCTCTCCAAGTCAAGGGATAAGGCTTCAATCTCTGATTGATGCTCCTGGATGACCTCTTTGAGCTGTGCACTTGTCAATTCTATACCTGTCTCATCATCATGAACGAGAACGAATTCAGTCTCTCGTTCACCTGTTGGCTCACCTGAAGGCCCCTCATCCTGCATTGGCTCTTTGCCTTTGTCCTGTCCCTATGATGCTAATGGAGGAAGCGAGGCCCCTTCCACCCAAGGTGGAGATAACACTCGCTTTGCCGCTGCAAACAAACGTTGGGTGCCTTTCTGATATGTAATGAAAACCGGCACACTAGCAGTCTCATGGCACTCATACCGATGAGAAGGTTCACCCTCTTGCTTAACCTCTGATAATACCTGTGAAGTGCTAAAGAAGTCACGAGAGATGAAGTCCTCCCAAGCAATGCCCTGCAATCCCAGCTGATGATCCACCAAAATCCTAATAAGAGCAAAGTGATAAACATTGTTAAGTTGCTGCTGAGGGGTCTTGTGCTGCATGAAGGTGTTCATCCTCTCTATGTTCCTGAAAATGAAAAATGGGATGTTCATCATCCGTACCCTGGTAAAGTGCATGAGAAACCTGATGTGATAGGCATATAGACGAGAGAACCTCCCCTCACAGCTGAAGTACTTCATGATCAACTTCATGAGTGGAGCATATTCATCTTTCAAATATCTAAATGGAAAAACTCTTGTGAGGTGCCTCAAGCAACTGGCCTTAATGTAAGGCTCATAATGCTGCCGATCAACTTTCTATTTCTTGTGCCATGGTTCTCCAACATTCGGTATACCGATTGCTAATGAGACAGTTTTGGGTGTCAGTGTGAAGGTGACCCCGGCTAAGATAGAGTGATCTCCATGTAGGTGAAGCACAAAAAGACAGGCCAACTCATGATGAACTCGAACATTAGCCACTCTTTGACAAAACTCAAAACATGATAGATGCTGGAAACATGACATAGCAAGAGGGCATGCCTGCAATTCTGTGAGGGTGGTTGGCTCATCCCTAACATGTTTGCCACTCTTGTGATGTCTCCTAGGAGCCTGCTCTTCCGAGGATGAGTCACTTTGTGTCTCCATCTCATACTCTGATGAATGCTGTGATGCCATGACTGCTGTGTGTACTGTATTTAGGCTGCCCTTTGATGATGGTGTGAAGCTGGGTGCTTTTGTGATATTTGCCACCAAGGGGAACAATGAAACAAAAGGGAGTATTAGGAGGGGAGTAATGTGATGGGAATAGGGGTTATGGGGAGAAGTTTGTTTAGGGATAGGTAGGGGGTTTGGGTATTTGATATGGTAGGTTTTTGGGGTGTTATGTTGACAAATAAGAGGAGGGGAAAGAGAATAGGGTTTGGTAGTGTTTTAGGGTAGGGATAATAGGAAAAATGAGACAGGGAGGATAGGGAAAAATGGTAGGTGAGGGAAAAATGGTGGGTGAAAATGGAACCTTGGCCTCAATACCACAACTATGCAACCCTAGCAACAATGGCTTTGGTGTTTTCTAGTGGTTGGTTTTATGAATTTTAGTTGCCACTATAACTAGCCATGGACCACCATAACCTTCACAAAAATACATGAGCCATCGAGATTTAGAGCCTACCTGTCGATTTGAGGGGCTTCACAAGAAGTTTGAGGAAATTTGGCATGGTTTTGGCCCTTTGTGGGTGTGCACCGCGCGCAAAACCCAGTGCGTCGCGCCCTGGGTGTGTGCCGCACCCATTGAAAAAATGCACTGAGGGATGGCTCTGTGTGCGCCGCGCCCTCTGTGTGCACCGCGCCCCTGTGTATATGCGTCGCGCCCTGAAAACTGCCTCCAACCTTGCTCCAAACACGCACGATGCACACTCAAACACTTTGCAATGTTTCCCTATGCACTTGATTTGCACAATGACTTTGATTTTGGTGGAAACTTGTATATAAAGACTTGGAAGTCATGGGTTAAATTTTTGCTTCTTCAAAAACCCATTTTTCTAATGTTATGTTTTGACACTTTTTCACTGACTTAAAGCAACACTGATTTTCACTTTCCCTTTGAAATTTTAGCTCAAATGATGAAATTTTCGGCACTCTTTGCAGGGATTGCATGACAGGACATTTGGCCACGGAAACCATGCCTGCATCTGAAGAAATCAACTGACGACTTTTTTGAAAATTTTATCACCAATGACACTGTTTGACTTTTCTTCAAAACAGAGTTTTGAAGAACAGTCGAAGTTTATCAATATGACGATGAAACTCTCTGAATCATTACTTTGTAAGGGCCTCACTCTGGCCTGCATGGCTTTACTGGACATATTTAAAGACCAAATTGATTAATCCCTAGACCTAATGATCGAAAATGACTTTTGTCCATTAAAGGACCAGACCTTGACTGTCATGGACTTTGGTGATCATTGACAAAAGACCTAAGCCAGCAGGAGCCAGACATGGGGGGAAATGACTAGCAATGACCTTTTCCGTCAGATTATGGCATGCCCCTAGCAGAATGCAGCTGAGTGAATGGAGCGGGACTCCTAAAAATGAAATGCATAAAGAGTTTTGATCTCTGACGGAGGACTGACCAGACCGACTCTAACATTGGCTCCAATGGGGGATGGTAGCTCCTTGGAGGTGCCAAGAACAGCAAATCTCTGGAAGAGCTAGACAATGCCTTCATCCATTGGGCTATGGAGTCATCATTTCGACAAACAACATAAGACTCTAACTCATTTATGAAACTAAAATGACCAAAAATTGACTCAAACTTGACCTTGAAATGACTTGATGACTAACTTGAAAAACTCAAACCATACTGAAATAAAAATGGTATTTACAATGATAGTGGAAGTAGCGTTAATAACTCAGAAATGGTACCGCTTGAGCAGCCGACCATTGATCGGCCCTCCTGGACAATCTTCCCGTTCATTTCCTTCAGAAGAAAGGCATTCTGACCCCGATATGCAGCAATCTTGAAAGGACCTTTCCAAAGATTCTCGAACTTATCGTGCTTACCTTTTTCCTCATTCCTTGCATCCCACTTCAGCACCACATCATCCAACTGAAATTTATCCGCCTTTTCTTTTCTGTCATAAATTTTCTTGATCTTCTCCTGCAATTTGGATGTGTTCTTGAAAACTTCTTCTCTGGTCTGCTGCAAGTGGACCATTTGATTCAACCTTCTTTGCATGGGATCTTCTTCACTGCCAGCCTCCTGAAGAAGTTTGACTACTGGGGCAGCGAGAGAGGTAGGAAATACTGTATCAACTCCATAAACAAGCTCAAACGGTGACGTACCAATGGATTTCTTCTGACTGACCCGATCTGCCCAAAGTGCATTGACCAACCTCTTATGCCAGCTCTTCTTATTTATTTCCAGTAGCTTCTTGATGATGTTGACCAATGATTTGTTCGAAGACTCCACCAATCCATTGCCTTGCGGATGATAGGTAGTTGAGTGACCCAAAATGATGTGATATTTATGACAAAACTCTACCATCCTTTTTGATTTGAAAGCTGCTGCGTTATCAGTGATTAACTTATTCGGGCAACCAAAGTGAGACAAGATGTTATTTTCAAGGAATGAAATGATTACCGCATCAGTAGCTTGCCTGGTGGGAATTGCCTCGATCCATTTCGTGAAATAATCTGTCGCTGTGAGGATCCATCTATGCTGACCGGAAGAAGCAGGATGAATTTCACCAATGAAATCCAATCCCCATTGCTGAAAAGGGGCACTCACCTCAATAGGCTTAAGTGGCAAAGGCTGTAACTTCTACTTTCCTTCGAAAATCTGACACTTATGACAGCGCTTGACCATCTTATATACATCAACGAACAATGTCGGCCAATAGTACCCTGCTCTCAGAATTTTATTCGCTGTTGACTTCCAAAAAAGGTGACCACCACAGTCTCCTTGGTGGCAGTCCTCCATGACCTGCTTTGCTTCTTCTTCCACTAAACAATTCAAAACAACACCACCGAGATCTTTCCAATAAAGTGCAGAATTTAGAATGCAAAACTTGGCAGCCTTTAGTTTGAGAGTTCTAGCTTTGTTTCTAGTCATGCCGGGTGGTGGTGACAAATTTTTAAGAACATATATGATATCTGAATACCACGGAGAGAGAGCAAACATTTCAGATACCTGAATTGATGATGCTTCCTCATTCTCATCGGACATAGCAGTGATCAGATTTACATCCAAGGCGTGCAAGTTTGATTCGGCCATTAACTTTGCCAATCCCTGTCCTTTAACCAGCTTTGTGGGCTTTATTTCCACATCATATTCCAGCAAGGCTGCAATCCATTTGCCTCATCTTCCTTCCGGATCAGTCTGCACTAAAACATCTTTGACAGCAGCTTTAGGAACATAGGCCAAAATATGAGAATGTAGAATATATACCCGGAAATCTTTCGATGCCTTCACAAGTGCAAGGGCTTGCTTCTCAATGATGTTGTATTTTAAGGTTGCATCTCTTATAGCTCTGCTGAAGAATGCAATGGGTCTTTCATGATCATCTCTTTTCTGCAATAACATAGCTGCCATAGTGTGCTCCGAAGCAAATGAAAACAATATGAAATCCTGAGTGTAGTCTGGGCTGACTAGAACGGGAGCTAAAGAAAGAGCCAATTTGACTAAATTGAAAGATTTTACAACCTCCTCAGTCCACTTTACTTGGCTGTCCTTCTTAAGTATGTTTGTCATCTCTCTTAGGTGCTCAGCAAGATTAGGTACAAAGCGGCGTAGAAAATTCATTTTACCATTGAAGGATTGTATCTCTTTCTTATTCCGGGGCAGATCGATTTGCTAAATTGCTTGCACACGTGCTGGGTCAATACGAATGCCATCTTTTGAGATAATGTGCCCGAGTAATTTGCCTTCCTCCATGGCGAACAAGCTCTTTTTCGGATTCAGCGACAAGCCATATTTTCTGCACTTTTGAAAGACAGTTTTTAGATGGTACATGTGCTCTTCATCAGATTTGGAAAACACCGTCAAATCGTCCAGGTACACAACCAAAAAGACATCCTTCTCATTTGCAAAAGCCAAGTCCATTGCACGCTGAAATGTGGCACCTGCATTCTTTAAACCGAAAGGCATTTTAGCGTAATGAAAGGTTCCCCATGGAGTGGTGAATGTTGTCTTGTCTCGGTCATCTTCATGGACAGAAACTTGGTTATATCCAGAATAACCATCAAGTAGTGACATACGAGATGCTCCCACTACTCGCTGAAGTATATGGTCCATTTTGGGCAGTGGATAATTATCTTTCAACGAAACTTTATTGAGATTTCTAAAATCAATGCATAAGCGAATCTCACCTGTCTTCTTTCGTACGGGCACCAAATTAGAGATCCAATCTGAAAATCTGATGGGAACAATGATCCCTGATTTGTACAACCTGTTTATCTCCTTTTCAATAGATGGCAGCAACTTTGGATTTAGCCTTCTCAACTTCTGTCTGAATGGTTTTTGATTGGGCTTGATGGGTATAGTGTGCTGAATTATATTGGTATCATATGTCTTTAAGTCAGAATAGTCCCAAGCAAACACATCTGCAAATGAAGCCAGCAAACTGATGTATTTGTCCTTGATCTTTGGCGGCAATGCTTTGGACAATTTTACCAACTTAGGATTAGCATCTGTTCCGATGTTGACCTCTTCTACACCCTTCTCTGTTGGCTGCAATGTTGGCTTGCGGGCTACATCATCTTGATCAAAAAGTTCTTCTAAAGGTATCAAGCCTTTAGGAATAACGTTATTCTTCAGCTGCAACACGTCCATTTCATTGATCTGCACCTCATCTGTACCATTACCTTTACCATCGTCATTTTCTACATCAATTGAGGTCTCTTTGAACTTGCCTTTGTTTTGCAGAAAATCATCAATCTCCTTATCATCTTGGAACACTTGCCAATATCTCTGATTGTCCAAAACGGTTGGACGATGCTTGACATGGATTTCAAATTTATTGCTAGAGTTCATTGGGATCTTCAAACTACTTGCTGCCTTAGCAAGAGCATCAGCAATACTATTTTGTATACGAGGCACACATGTCAAGGTGTATTCTGAAAACAATTTTAGGATGTCTAGGACTGCATTACGGTAAGCCCGCATCCTAGGATGCTTTGCTTGATACTCGCCTCTGACCTACTTAATTACCAATTCGAAGTCGCCATATACTGAAATCCTCTTAGCATTCAGCTTTCTTAGAATCTTTAGGCTAGCAATCAGAGCTTCATACTCAGCTTCATTGTTTGAACACTCAAAAGCCAACTTGTAAGAGCATACCCGTACGTTACTAGGCACTTTGTTCGGGGGGAAGAAAGGACTACGTATCCAAATTCCAATTCCAGCGCCATCATTTCCCACTGATCCATCGAAATCCATGGTCCAAAAACCTTTGTCCTCCTCTTGCAAGTGTTGAAAATTTGTTTGTTGTGCTTGGTCTGCTTGCTGTCCATTACTTTCAGCTGATTGCCCAACAGTGTTCTATTGTTCTTGTCCTTCTTTCTTTAAAATTTCTCTGAAATTTTCTGTTATTTCCGGAATATCATCTGCTTCAACTAACTGACTATCTATATCATTGAAACTATCTGAATACAAAACAAAAGACTCTAAATCTGTATGTACATAGTTAATTGGATGATTTATTGGTTTCTCCTTGCTTGTGATCATGTATTTCATTTTTTTTTCCCGATACAATTTCCTCATTTGTCCAAACACCGGAATCGTTGCATAGGAGAAATCTAGCTGTAGTGTCCCTTTCAATTTCGCTACCCAAGACCTAGAAAGAAGCATGCCAAACCTAGGAGGAATATCTGCTACAACAACATCCATCAAAACATTCTTCATTGGGAGCTGATCTAGACTCACAACCAAGTCTTTGATGAGTCCTATACATCTTACTCTGCTGGAATCAAATGAATAGAGATCATGGTATTGCCGGGTGATGTCCAGACCAAGCTTATCCATGATAGCCTTGGGCATGAGATTGTGAGAAGCTCCGGAATCGAACATGGCATTATGTAACACAAAATCATGCAACCTTAAACTGATATAAAAGGGTGGCACATCACTATCAGGAGACTCACCATTCGATGCTGGCCCAAAAATCATTTCAGGTTGATCATCTTCGACATTCACCATGTCGGACATTGGGTCCAAATTCAACATTTTAGATACTTGCCCTCTATAACTGTTGTTCCTCATTATTTCAGTCAAGGGGATGGATACCTTTAATTTAGAAATCTCATTCTCTAAATTAAAAGCAGGAATCTTTTCTACCTCTTTGACTGGGATTTCTTTCTTTTCCTTTTCCTTCGATGCAACTTGCTGATGTGATTGTTCTGCTGATGGTGATTTGCTGCTCTCCGAACCAACCGCCTCCTTTCCTTTCCTTTGTGTAACTGATGAATCATTCTTTGATGCCTCAACATCCTTCCTTTTCTGAATTGGTTTGACCGGCACATCTCTATTTCTAAGTGAATATCGCTGCTGCTGGGCGGACAGAGCATTCATATAGCCTCTTTGGTACTCATCTGATTCTTTCTCCAAGACGGTGTCATTTGCTAGAATGAAATCTACATCTTTGCGTACAGCCAAACCTTCTGCATACTCCTCCTCCTCAGTGAGATAAATAGGCAAATCATCAGGAGTAAAGAGGTGGTTTTCTTCACCTATTACATTCTCATCCTCATCTGATTCCAGTCCATGCACAAAATTTTGCTGTAAAGGTGGCTGCACTGGCTGTTGTGCTGTCTACTCTTGGGCTCGCTGATCTCTCTGTCTTATTCTATATTGTGGTTGTTGCTGACCACGAAAGTTAGGATTTCTAACTTGTGGCTCCGGTTTGTCAAGTTTCACCCTTTCAAGCATCTGCTCTACCTTCTTGAGTAATTGATCCATCGAGGAAGACTCTTCTTTGACTGTGATCTTCTTTTCTGCTTTCGCTCTAGCTCTTTTGGACAGCAGATTTGCTTCAACGCTGACCGCGATTTTCTGCATGTCTTCCATTGTGGCCAGTTCTCTTTCTCTTAATTGATAAGCCATGTCAGCATCAAAACCATCCAAGAACTTCACCATGGCTAGTCCCAAAGGTGGCCTTAGATGATCTGGAATTTCGTTATAAACTGAATTGAATCTAACACAATAATCTTGTACCGACTCACCAATGTTTCGTTTGATTTGCTCATATTCAGCCAAAATTTGAAGAGGATTCTTTTTCACTTCCCATCGGTTTAAAAATTTTCTTTGTAGGTCAGCCAAGGTAGCGATACTTGCTACCAGCAAACCTCTGAACCATTTCCTCACATCACCTGCAAATGTCTGTACAAAGAGTCTCATTGCCACATTCTCCGCATCGATCTCATGAAGTTCATAGAAATCTGCCATTCTATCCACATGTTGCTGAGCAGTAATGTTGTTAGGAGTGCCATCAAAAAACGGGATTTTGCTTTGATAATCTGCAGGCATATCATCTAGAACTTGAGGCAGAACCAGGGGTGCAAAACGGGCAGCCATCACTCTTGGTGGATTTGGCCTTGGAGGTGTTGGAGGAGTGTGCATAGTTTGTAAGGGGCTAGCAATTGGAGTTTGAAGCTGAGCTATAATATAATTATCAATTGACCGGTTAGCCCTTTCTGTCTCCAAGTCTACAAGAAATTGTGGATTGAGGACAGTATAGTCAACAGCCCTTTCGGATTTGGTCTCGAACAATGATATTTCAAAGATATTTCAAACTGCTCATCAAACTCAAGCTCTTCAAGATACTCAAAAATGTCAGGACATGAATGGGATTTGAACACGGGAGTTATAGTGCTCTCTTGACAAAGGAGTCTTGGAATCAGGTTGGGGTTTTCGTAAATATGAGGAGGATTGGGATCTGGATTGGCTCTGGTATATCGTCTCAAAGCCAGCGTGCTATTTTCGAAAAAAAATTCAGAAGGGCATGAACAACTTACTCAGCCTATCAAATCCTAAACTTATCATCCGGAAGCTTAGAATTATCAAGAAGTAAGGGGATTAATTTCCTCCCCAGTGGAGTCGCCACTATGTTAGCACCTAAATCTGCCTTAGGCTGAAGGAAGGCAAAATTCAGGGTAACCACAAACCACGCTCAGTTTGGTAGCTAGCCCTACCAGAATAGGAGAGGGCTCTCTCCGAGTCACACTCAGTGAATAGATAAACGAAACAGTCTGAGATGACTTACAGTGAAATATTGATCTTAGGCTAGTAAGTGAATATGGATACAAGAAACAATTTTTTATGAATGACTAAGTTTCTGGGATGGTATGGGACCAACGAACAACAATGAACAGAGAATTTAATACAAAGGCACAGATTACTTCGTGAGGCAAGACCAGTGGAAAGTATATCAATTTAGTTCGAAATAACACGGAACGGAGAGATTTCTTAGGAGAGTGAAAAGGGCATAAGTACATGAATCCTTTTCAACGGAAGAAGAACACTGAACATGAAATTTTCCCACAGGCAGAGCAATACAAATGAATTCTACCTTATTAACTTAGAAAATTTCACTGGAAATGAATATGAAATGAACTGTGAAACATAAAAAAAATACATATGAAACATAAGAGACACATTTTCTACACTCGCAACCACATGAATCTCATGAAACAGAGCCACTGCCTTTCATTAATCCTCTTTCAAAATATACAATGAAGAAACAGAGTTTCTTTCCCACAGTCTCCCAGAAGTTACCAGCCAACCAACCCTTTGCAAATGGTTTGCTTACAATATATAGAATGTGCCATGAAGAGATAGAATGCCCAAGGGTTGGGGAGTTACTTGAATCATTACAAAATGGAGGTGGAAAGCCAACCATTAGCTACAGGTGCAGCGTTACAAACATGACAAATGGCTTGGGTGACTGTTTGCCTTCCTTTGCCACTTGGATAGAAGCCAATTTGGAGTGAAAATACTTTAAATGCTGCCTTAGGTGCCGAAAAAGTGAAATGTAGATGAGCGGGCCCACTTGTAGAAAGTCGTGAATCAAAATTTCGCGAAACGGAAGTGAATTTGGCCTTTTTCTCTATATGCGCCGCGCCAAATTCTATATGTGCTGCGCCACTTTGGAGCCTATTTTGAGGCACTTTCAGGAGTCCAAAATGTGCCCAAGTGTGCTTGTTGGAAAGCCTGTCCTATCTACTTTCCAACCCAAGTGGAATTTCTGAATTTGGTGCTCATTTGCTCCTCCAAATCTTCATTCTCCCAAGACTGCTTCCTGTGTGTCAAAATAGGGGCAGAGAGGTCATTTTTTGCGTGTTTTTGACCTCCTGGAGACTCAAATCATGCCCAAATTTCTTGTCCAAGCACTAGTAGTCGTGATTTTGCATGCTGAATCCAAAAATGCAAACCATTTGTGATTTGGAGCTCCCAATCCTAAGCGCCGCGCCACTGGAGAAAAAACCTGTGTTGTGAGCAAAAATTTGCCATGTGACAAAAAATTGCCCCAAATTTCTTGAAATTTGGGCTGGAGATCCTCTATGAGGTGCTATGTTGGGCCAAAGAGGCTTCAGCCAATATCTGAAGTCGATCGAGCTCCCTTTGCCTCTTTTGCTTCTTGATTGCCTTCCTCAATTTCACCTTCAAATTCCTGATTCAGGCCTTCCATACTTTGTTTCGCGCCATGTAGTGGAAAGCCATGTGTCTCAGTAATGCATGGTCCTTGTCAGCCTTGTCCAGCAGCCTCTCCAAGTGCATGTTAACTCTCTCGATATTGGCCTCCCGATCCTCATTAATCTCTTGCTCCAATGACGTGAGCTCAACTCTTCTCCTTTGTGCAGCTTGGCGATGCTCACGAATGTTTTGTAGCTCCATGATCGCTTGCTGATCCCCCAACTATTTGTTCCTTTGCTCTAGATATTTCATGTTCCACTTAGCCCTCTCCAAGTCAAGGGATAAGGCTTCGATCTCTGATTGTTGCTCCTAGATGATCTCTTTGAGTTGTGCACTTGTCAGTTCTGTATCTGTCTCATCATCATGAAGGAGAACAAATTCGGTCTCTCATTCACCTGCTGGCTCACCTGAAGGCCCCTCATCCTGCATTAGCTCTTTGCCTTTGTCCTTTCCCTGTGATGCTGATGGAGGAAGCGAGGCCCCTTCCACCCCGGGTGGAGATAACACTCGCTTTGCCGCTGCAAACAAACGTCGGGTGCCTTTCTGATATGTAATGAAAACCGGCACACTAGCAGTCTCATGGCACTCATACCGACGAGAAGGTTCACCCTCTTGCTTAACCTCTGATAATACCTGTGAAGTGCTGAAGAAGTCACGGGAGATGAAGTCCTCCCAAGAAATGCCCTGCAATCCCAGCTGATGATCCACCAAAATCCTAATAAGAGCAAAGTGATAAACACTATTAAGTTGCTGCTGAGGGGTCTTGTGCTGCATGAAGGTGTTCATCCTCTCTATGTTCCTACAAATGAAAAATGGGATGTTCATCATCCGTACCCTGGTAAAGTGCATGAGCAACCTGATGTGATAGGCATATAGACGAGAGAACCTCCCCTCACAGCTGAAGTACTTCATGATCAAATTCATGAGTGGAGCACATTCATCTTCCAACTATCTGAATGGAAAGACTCTTGTGAGGTGCCTAAAGCAACTGGCCTTAATGTAAGGCTCATAATGCTGCCGATCAACTTTCTGTTTCTTGTGCCATGGTTCTCCAACATTCGGTATATCGGTTGCTAATGAGACAGTTTCGGGTGTCAGTGTGAAGGTGACCCCGGCCAAGATAGAGTGATCTCCATGTAGGTGAAGCACAAAAAGATGGGCCAACTCATGATGAACTCGAACATTAGCCACTCTTTGACAAAACTCAAAACATGATAGATGCTGGAAACATGACATAGCAAGAGGGCATGCCTGCAATTCTGTGAGGGTGGTTGGCTCATCCCTAACATGTTTTCCACTCTTGTGATGTCTCCTGGGAGCCTGCTCTTCCGAGGATGAGTCACTTCGTGTCTCCATCTCATACTCTTATGAATGCTGTGATACCATGACTGCTGTGTGTACTGTATTTAGGTTGCCCTTTGATGATGGTGTGAAGCTGGGTGCTTTTGTGATATCTGCCACCAAGGCGAACAATGAAACAAAAGGGAGTATTAGGAGGGGAGTAATGTGATGGGAATAGGGGTTATGGGGAGAAGTTTGTTTAGGGATAGGTAGGGCGTTTGGGTATTTGATAGGGTAGGTTTTTGGGGTGTTTTGTTGACAAATAAGAGGAGGGGAAAGAGAATAGGGTTTGGTAGTGTTTTAGGGTAGGGATAATAGGAAAAATGAGACAGGGAGGATAGGGAAAAATGGTAGGTGAGGGAAAAATGGTGGGTGAAAATGGAACCTTGGCCTCAATACCACAACTATGCAACCCTAGCAACAATGGCTTTGGTGTTTTCTAGTGGTTGGTTTTATGAATTTTGGTTGCCACTATAACTAGCCATGGACCACCCTAACCTTCACAAAAATACATGAGCCATCGAGATTTAGAGCCTACCTGTCGATTTGAGGGGCTTCACAAGAAGTTTGAGGAAGTTTGCCAAGGTTTTGGCCCTTTGTGGGTGTGCGTCGTGCGCAAAACCCAGTGTGCCGCGCTCTGGGTGTGCGCCACACCCATTGAAAAAATGCACTGAGGGATGGCTCTGTGTGCACCGCGCCCTCTGTGTGCACCGCGCCCCTATGTATATGCGTTGTGCCCTGAAAACTGCCTCCAACCTTGATCCAAACATGCACGATGCACACTCAAACACTTTGCAATGTTTCCCTATGCACTTGATTTGCACAATGACTTTGATTTTGGTGGAAACTTGTATATAAAGACTTGGAAGACATGGGTTAAATTTTTTCTTCTTCAAAACCCATTTTCCTAATGTTATGTTTTGACACTTTTTCACTGACTTAAAACAACACTGATTTTCACTTTCCCTTTGAAATTTTAGGTCAAATGATGAAATTTTCAGCACTCTTTGCAGGGATTGCACAACAGGACATTTGGCCATGGAAACCATGCCTGCATCTGAAGAAATCAACTGACAACTTTTTTGAAAATTTTATGACCAATGACACTGTTTGACTTTTCCTCAAAACAGAGTTTTGAAGAACAGTCGAAGTTTATCAATATGACTATGAGACTCTCTAAATCATTACTTTGTAAGGGCCTCACTCTAGCCTGCATGGCTTTACTGGACATATTTAAAGACCAAATTGATTAATCCCTAGACCTAATTATCGAAAATGACTTTTGTCCATTAAAGGACTAGACCTTGACTGTCATGGACTTTGGTGATCATTGACAAAAGACCTAAGCCAGCAGGAGCCAAACATGGGGGGAAATGACTAGCAATGACCTTTTCCGTCAAATTATGGCATGCCCCTAGCAGAATGTAGCTAAGTGAATGGAGCGGGACTCCTAAAAATGAAATGCATAAAGAGTTTTGATCTCTGACGGAGGACTGACCAGACCGACTCTAACAGGGTACAAGGCCCAAAATCACTCCCAATCTCTTCCAAAACTTCAAATTTGCTAAATCCTCACTTGCTCAAGTAAGTTAACATCCCTCCATGACCAATGAGTGAGTTTATCTTGGTGCTTATGGTGATTTAATGGATAAAAATTAAAACCCTACCTCCTTGGATTTTTTGTCAAAAACAATTGCATAGGGTTTATAAATTATATTTCTTGCTGCTAATTCCTCTCCTAAGCATTTTTCAGTCCCTCACTCCTTCATTCCCTCATTCCTTCACTTCATGTTCTCCCTCTCTTTACATTCTCATCTACCCATTCCATATTTCTCATATCCATAAACAACTAACCCTAAATCCCTAATCCCATTATCCCAAACCCTAATTGCTATTCCCAAAGTCTAAAAATCATCTCCTAAACCCTTCTATTCCTCAAAAACCTATCAGCAACATTCCTAAAGCCCTCATACACACTCCCTCCATAGCCCCTCATACATTCATATCCTTGGCAGCAAAAACCTAATGACACCATAAAATCTCTTCATACTCATCTAATAAAACTCAAACATTGGAAAACATGGAATCAGATTCTTCCTATGACAAAGATGAGGAGACAGTCAATGATTCTTCTAGAGAAATGCATGCACCAAGGAGGCCTCATAAGGGTGGAAAACATAACAGGGAGGAGCCTACTTCACTTACCGAGTTGTTGGCTTGTCCTCTTGCTATCACATGCTTTCAACACCAATATTGTTATTAGTTCTGTGAGATGGTGGAGAGTGTCAAGTATCACCTTGAGTTGGCCAGATTGTTTGTGTTCCGTCTTCATAATGGCCAAGTCACTTTGGCAGGTGTGACATTCACCTTGACACTTGAGACTATTGCTCAAGCAACTGGCATTCCAAATGTAGGTGAGCAATGGTATAAGAGGCAGCTAATAGACAAAGATCATTATGAGCATTACATCAAGGCTGGTTTTCAAAGACATATCAGTAGAGTTTTTCCTTTCAAGTATCTACAGGACACATATGCTCCCTTGATGAAACTCATAATTAGATATTTCAGCTGTGAGGGCAAATTTTCTCATTTGTATGCCTATCATATCAGATTGTTAATTCACTTTACTAGGGTGAGGATGATGAACCTCCCTTACTTCATTTGCTGGAACATTGAGAAGATGACCACCTTAGTGCAAAACAAGCCTCCTCAGCAACAATATAACAGAATATGTCATCTTGCACTAATCAAAATTGTGGTCTTGCATCAGCTTGGTTTACTGAGCATCTCATCGGAGGATTTCATTGCACATGAGGTCTTTACAGGTCCTCAAGTACCCCCGGCAGTTTTTCATGAGGCAAGGGAGCCTTCACATCAGCATGAGATTCATGAGACACAAACCACTAGTGTGCCAGTGTTTATCACATATCAAAAGGGCACTAGAAGGTTGTTTGCAGCAGCAAAATGAGTACTATCTCCACCCGGGGTGGAAGGGGTCTCGTTTCCTCCATTAGCAAAGCAGGTACAGGACAAGGGTAAGTAGCCATTGCATGATGAGGGACCTTCAGGAAGTCATGAGATAGATTTCATCCTCATTCAAGATGAGGACACCGATTTGGGCTCACAAAGCTCAAAGCCTAAAGAGATCATTCAGGAGCAGCAAGATGACATTCAACATTTGTCTCTCAACCTGGAAAGAGCCAAGCGGATCATTAATTATTCATAGCAGAGGAAAAAGCAGCTAGAAGATCAGCAAACTATCATGGAGCTGCAAAATATAAGGTCAAACCAGCAAGCTGCCAAGAGGAGGAAAATCAAATTGACCACACTTGAGCAAGAAATTCAAGCTAATCGTGAATCTTGGCTTGGGAGGACAAAGATGCACTTAGAAAGAATGCTGGAGAAGGCCAACAATGAGAAAAACATGTTGAGGAACATGTCATACCACTACTTGTCAAGAAATATGGTGTGCAAAGAAAGAATCAAGAATTTGAAGGCCAAATTGAAGAAAGCCATGAGGAAGAGAAAAGAGAAAAATAGACTCCAGATCTTGGCTGAGGCTTCCTTAGCCCAACACAACACCTGATGAGAAACACTCAGCCCAAATTTCAAGAAATTTGGGAAAAATTTTTGCAATTTCGAAATTTTTGGCCTAAAAAACAGGTTTTTCTGCCCAATGCGCCGCACCACCGGCGCTACGCATTGAGTTGTCTAGGAATTTTGTAAAATGGCTTGCATTTCTAGATTTTTCATGGAAAAATATGAATGCCCTCACATGGCCAAGAAATTTTGAACGGTTTCGAGCTTCCAAAAAGGTCAAAAACACCTCAAAAATGACCTTTCTGCCCCTTTTTAGACACATAGGAAGCAGTGTTGGGAGAACTCAATTTTGGATGGACAAATGGAGGCCAAATTCAGAAATTCCACTTGTTTTAGAAAGTAGACAAGTAGACCTTTCCAACAAGCCAACTTGGAGAAAATTTGGTGCACGGGAAGGCCTAACAAATCAGTTTCAAAAAGGTGTTACGCATAGGGAAATCAGCACGACGCATTGGAGGAAATTTGCTCATTTTGGCCAAAAAACTCTGTTTTTCGCCTAGTTTCTTCATAGTTTGACTTTTCTCTTTATAATAGTCAAACTCATGACGTAATTTAATGCGACTTGATGGATTTTGATGTAATTATGCTAAATTTTCACTCATAGAGGTAGATTCATCATGAAAAAGTAGTTTGCAACTGAATGAATCAGTTTCCTAGGTTTTAGAGGCATGTTATTCCACTGCCTACTTTTCACTTCTTAATTTAGATCTTGTTGAAACAGCTCCTAAACTCATGAACTCAACCCCTAAAGCCTAGCATGAGTTGTTTGATTCCTATATCTAGTAGTTTTTCAGTCATTTGAGGAGGTTGGACTCTTGTGAATGCTTTGAGCATTATTGTACATTCATTTTCAACAGTTTGGCAAAGGAATTGACCAGGGTTTGCAGCACTTTATGGGATTCTTGTGGCATCTTGATTTGGTATTGTGTTTTCTTTTGTAATTAAAATTTTTACATGTGATTTATGTATGCCATTATCTCTCTTTTCTTCATCTTAACTAAATCAAACAAGGATAAAGGTAGAATACATTGAAATTGCAGTGCTCTACATAGGGTTTTTTTAGTTATTTATGTTTTTAGTTGTTGAAGAGGATCCCTTAGTCTTTCATGCCCTCTCCAACTTCTCACTAGTCTAAAAGCTCTCCATCTCACTCAATTTTGAAGTGCTAAACCATTTTCCTACCTCGCCCCATAGAGATCTCTGCAAAACTATGTCCATTCCCCGCACCCAAATATGCCTTTCAAAATTGAGCCAGCAAACCTATCTTAAATTTAATCAAACACCTCTGTACACATACCTAGCCTAAAATCAATCATTACATCAGTCATCTCAAGCTTCATTGGCCATATTTTTTGAGAGTGGCAAGGAGAGAGCCCTCTCCCGACCTGGTAGGGCTAGCTACCAGGTTAAGCGTCGTTTGATGTTACCCTAGATCCTACCTTTTTTAAGCCTGAGGTAGATTTAGGCCATAACATAGTGGTGACTCCACTGGGGAGACGAAAAGTTTGTTGTTTGCTTTATAAACTATAGACAGAGCCTGAAGTTAGCCAGGTAGCCTTCAAAATGCTCTTGCTTTGCATTAGCGAAAGTAGATGAATGTTGTTTCAATCAATCTCTGATTTAGTTTATGAACTGAACATCTGGTTTCCTCAGCAAAATATAATCAAGTTCAGATCTGATTGTTGATGGTGAACAATGATCAGACACAGCAAGGCTGAAATCATTCACCTAGCGACTCTAAATGAGTTTCAAGCTCAGATCCAAGGACTTGACTGGGGGATGAACATGACCAGCAGAAACATGAAACGACAATATGGAAAGATCAGGTATTCAAGTTGGAATTTCATCCAAGACATTTTGTTCTTTGTCATAAATTATTTCTTCACTTTTCCCAAGAATGTCAAGAAGGCTTTGCAAAGTATATTGTATTTAAGAAAAGATCCTTGGCCTGCATTTGATTCCTTCCCTTTGAAGATTGTGAATACCAAATATTTGCATGCCTTTGAGCTTGATCAAGACCCTTTTTCTGAATCTTGTGATGACCATCTTCAAACTGATGAACCTCAAGAGACCAAGACTGATTCTGCAGCATTTGTATATACTCCTACACCTTGTAAAATTCCAGATCGATACAAGCCTCTAATTTTACCTCCTATATCCCATGCTTTCCCTAAAAATCATGACCTATATCTACCAAGATTTGATGGTGAACGCGACAATATCACTGCTGAGAGACATGTATTGAATTTTGAGTCCTTTCTTGACCTTTTTGAAGTTGATGAAGAAGATGTCAGTGTTAGGCTTTTTTCTCTTTCTTTACAAGGAAAAGTCAAGAGTTGGTTCAAAACCCTGCCTGATGCGAGCATCTCAGATTTCCAGCAGTTCGTCAAAGTTTTCCTCGACTGGTGGGTGGTTAGATAGAACCCTTTCTTGATTATAGAAGAGTATAACCAGCTCAAAATATTGCCAGGGGCGACAGTACAACAATTTTCTGCCAGATTTAACCAAGTTTATTATTCGATGCCTGTTAATATAAGACCTCCTCTTGGATCTGCTCTCTTAGACTACCCGGGTGCCTTTGATCCGGAAATGGAGTTTTAGCTGAGAGAAAGGAATCTTGCAACACTTGAAGAGATGCAGAACAATGCAGTTGATGTAGAGGCTCATTTGCTGATCCAAAGAGAAAAGTTGAAGGAAGAAGAGATGAAAAACATAGATCCAAAGGAATCGACATCTCTAGAGGTGAATCTTGACATTTTGGTAAGTGCAGTGGAAGAGATGATGCAGAAGATCACTGCAAGGAATGAGTATAATGTTCAAGCCCATGGCTCGCTGATTGAAGAAGAAAAAGTTATTGATCCAAGACTTTTTCTTTCTTATCCAAACTGTCATAGATCTGATAATGATTGTTTTATAGATCATCTTGGAGAAGAAAGATCTGTTGATATGACATGTATGATTGATGATGTATTTTTTACTGCCTCAGTTTGATCAGTATGATGATGATTATGTTCTCCAAACAGAAGCTAGTCTTGCAGGCAAATCAACAGCTAGTTTGTGGGAGGAGGAAGTTCATTTTCAGCAGCTCGAATACAATGTTCAGCCATCACATATCAGCTATGGAAATGACGAGGAAAGTGCAACAAATTTTGAAGTAAGTGAAGGATCTTTTCCTTTTTGTTTTGCTTTGTTTCAGTTCATCAGAGACCACATTCATGCAATCAGAAATCAACTGTCGACAAATCTTGATCTGAACCTTTTTGAGGGCAATGAAAACCTTGTTCAAGACTTCTCATATCCATATTTGCAGCCCCTGAATGCCATTGATTGTCAAGTTTCAAATAAAGACTTGGAAGCTGGAACATATGATCAAATGATGCAAGAGGATTCCGTACCTTTTTGTTTTGAATCATTTCAGTTTTTGAAGGGTAAATTGCATAGTATATCTTCAAATGAGTAGCCTATAGGAAATCATGTAATATCATCGGAACCAATAGAAAATGGGTTGCAACAGTCTTTTCAAGTTTTTCATGATCCAATATCTGATGTGTTGGATGATGTCTGTAGTCAAAGTCCTTCTCCATTAGCTACCTGTGAGATTGAAGCAAGTATTGATACAAACTTGATCCGGCAGCCGATTTCTTCGTCATTTTCAGTAGGAATCTCGTCACAAAGCTCAAATCAAAGTTTGCATTCATGGTATGAGGAGAAGCAAAGCAATCGATTGGATGAGCTAAGTCCCAGTGTGCATGAACTTCAAGATCCTTATGAAGTGTTTTTGGAGGCGGATAGAGAATCCATATCATTCAACGGATCTGTTTCCAAGTTTTCATGGGAGTTGCCTTTCAGTAGTTCTTTGTTGTTGTTCATAAGCAAGCACTTGTGGAGAATGCAAACAGCAGCTAGAATGCTTACTTGGTTGCATCGGTTGTTTCATTTCACTTGATCAGGTGATGAATGGAACAACTAGAGTAGGTTGTATTGAATAAACTCCACTTTGAGCATCATTTCCAGTTTTTCGGTTGTGTTTAAGTATCGAGTCAGTTTTTAGTTGAGTGAGAGTCAGTTTGTGTCATCAAGTCGTCAGTTTTCAGTCATGCATTTCAGCTTGAGTTTTTGACTCCATAGCCCAATGGAAGAAGGCATTGTCTGCTGTCCAGAGGTCTATAGTTCATGGCACCTCCAAGGAGCTACCTGTTAGTGCCTAGATTTACCTCAGGCTGAAAAGGTAGGATCCAGGGCCAACATCAAACCACGCTGAGCCTGGTAGCTAGCCCTACTAGGTTAGGAGAGGGCTCTCTCCGGGTCAATCTCAGCAAATTATGATCTATGGGGGCTTGAGATGACTGAAATATCTTCTGATCTTAGGCTAGGTATATGTGCAAGAGAGTTGATTTAATAAAATGATGATTTGTTGGCTCAGAGGGAAAGGCACATTTTGGGGTTGCGGGGATTGAGGCTCAGTTCTACAGAGATCTCAATGGGGCAAGGTAGGTGAGCGTTTTGGCACTTAAATTTGAGTGAGATGGAAGTAGTATACAGGTGAGGTGTTGAATATGGCAAGAGAAATCATGGATCCTCCCCAAACAGCTGAAAACATCAAATAGCTAAAGCAAACTTCAAGTAGAGCATTGCATTTTGAATGGATTCTACTTACACTCTTGTTTGTTTAGTTTAGAAGAAATAAGATAGATAATGGCATGCAATCACATAAACAAATTAACAATTACAAAGAGAAGCACTGTACCAAGACACATTGCCACATGAATCCCAAAGAGTGCTGCAAATCTTGGTCTCAATTCCTTAGCCAAAATGAAAATATGAGTGTACAATGAAGCTCAATGCTTTCTCAAGAGTCCAACCTTCTACCAAAATCCAACCACTACACTATGAAATTCATAAAATATATACATTTTCTCGTCCTTGTACTAAGGGATTGAGCTCAACCATTTTCTTCAAAATAGAATTAGTTACATTAAACTTGGGCCGAATTTCTGAAAATAGGTGTTGAAGATGAACTCGTATCTCCTTAAACATAGCATTTACAAAACTGAAAGAGGTTTTTGTATATAAGGTCATGTTGGAGAAAAACCTCTCTCAAATTTTGGAAATTCATTTCCAGTAGCTCGTAATCTGTTCCACCAAATCATATCTAAAACAGAAAATCATTAAAAATTTAAATCTGTGAAAATGAGCTGTAAAGATCTAGTCACATATCCCAATCCATGACACTTGTGAATAAAAGAAAAGAGGTTTTTGTTATATAGCTCATGCTTGAAAAAATCTCCTTGGTTTTTCCAAAATTACTTTCCATCTGTTGTAAAATGGCCCTGCACTAAAATGACTAAAACAGTAAAAAATATGAAAATTTTGCTTTGTTTTAATGTAGGCTCCAAATATCACCATATATCTCCCACATAGTAGCACCTGTGCATAAACTGAAGGAGGTTTTTGTTATTTAGTATGTGATAAAAAAAAATTCTCTTTCACTTTTGAAAAATTCCTTACCATTATTTCAGAAACTGATTTTGTACTAAACTTGTCATTGTGTGCAGTAACTGACCTCAAAACATGCATAACCAAGAATCACTCATTCATTTCTTCTAATCTAGGAATTGGTTATGGGAGTGTGATATACCATTGGAAATATTTTTCTGAGCTTCTTCTGATGGACACACTTGTGAAATGTTTTGTGCTGAACATCATGTGAAAAACATCTAACAAAACCAAACATAGTAAGAGCTCATGTTGATCCCTGGTGACAGGCTACGAAGACTGGAACTAACATCGGCTCCAATGGGGATGGTAGCTCCTTGGAGGTGCCAAGAACTACAGATCTCTAGAAAGTAGACAATGCCTCTTCCATTGGGCATGGATGGTCAAACAACTGCAAACCCAAAACAACTCATACCAATCCAAAAACATATACATACTGCAACTTGTACATAAACAAATACCGAAAAATGAAATGCTGCCTTGGGCAGCTTATTTATGTACAAATCTAACCCACTTTGCTGCAAAATTGATAGATCAAGTAATGTTGTAATGCCATATCAACCAATCAAGTAACTATGACAAGGATGCTGCTTGAAAGTGCTTCAACCATGACACAAATGTAAATGATGACAACCATACATGCACATAACGAGTCTGGTTGTGTAAAAGACAATTTGATCTATCATTTAAACTGAAAAAAATTTCCATGTACGTTGCAATAGGATCAAAAAAACCAGACTCTGTTTGCTGCCCCAACTCCTCAATGCATGCTTCCAGCTGCAAACTATCAATGCAAATATCCATGGGCAGCCTTACCTTATGTTCCTTCTGCTGAAAAAGGTCCCCAAAGAATGGGACTCGATAGTCTAGATCCGGGGACTGTATTTGGGTCTCCAATTCAATTAGATCTCCTTCAATTTTGATGGCAAACTCTTGCAAAAAATTGAGCTTAACTTCATGGTTGCATTGACAGGATTTCAGATAAGAAGAAAGAGATGAAGCAAAGTTCTCATCTACCTCATCATCCGTGCGCATATCTTCCCATTCTCTAAAACCTTGAATAGAGGGCACCTCTATTTTGAATTCTTCCTCTTTTTCCATCCATGTTTCAAGAAAGATATGCCAAAAATCTGCAAAGGACTTAATAGATCTGATAGGAAAACCTTCAATCCATTTTCTACATTTGCCTTGAAACGAATCAAAGAACAATCTGATGAAGACATCTTCCTTTTTAACTCTAAGAATGTCCACAAATGTTTTAAAATTTTCTATATGTTCTAGAGTCAAATTCAGATCTTCCCCATTGAATTTAGGGCCATTACTCAAAATGTATGCATCCTTTGGTAATTGATTAGGAAAACCAGGAAGATTAGAAAAATCGATACATGAATACCTTGAACAAATAGAAGCAACATCTGAGTCCTTCATTTAGCCAGTGGAGCCACCATCAATACTTTGAAACTCAAGACTTCGAATAGTGGAGTCGCCAGGTAGATGATTTCAGCCTTCATATGTGTCTGATCATTGTCCACCATCAACAATCAGATCTGAACTTGATACATGTTACTGGGGAAATTTGCAAGTTAGATACTCTGTTTATAAGACTAGACCGAAGATTGACTGAAGCAGCTTTTATCTACTTTCGCTAATGCAAAGCAAGAGCATTTCGAAGGCTACCTGGCTAACTTTAGGCTCCATCTATAGTCTATAAAACAAAGAACACTAACAAACAAATAAAATTTTCTTCCCCAGTATGGTCGCCACTATGTTAGTGCCTAGATTTACCTCAGGCTGAAAAGGTAGGATCCAGGACCAACATCAAACCACGCTCAGCCTGGTAGCTAGCCCTACCAGGTCAGGAGAGGGCTCTCTCCGGGTCAATCTCAGCAAATTATGATCTATGGGGGCTTGATATGACTGAAATATCTTCTGATCTTAGGCTAGGTATATGTGCAAGAGAGTTGATTTAATAAAATGATTTGTTGGCTCAGAGGGAAAGGCACATTTTGGGGTTGTGGGGATTGAGGCTCAGTTCTGCAGAGATCTCAATGGGGCAAGGTAGGCGATCATTTTGGCACTTAAATTTGAGTGATATGGAAGGATTAGACATGTGAGGTGTTGAAGAGGGCAAGAGAAATCATGGATCCTCCCCAAACAGCTGAAAACATCAAATAACTAAAGAAAACTTCAAGTAGAGCACTGCACTTTCAATGGATTCTACTTACACTCTTATTTGTTTGGTTCAGAAGAAATAAGATAGATAATGGCATGCAATCACATAAACAAATTCAAAATTACAAAGAGAAGCACTGTACCAAGACACATTGCCACATGAATCCCAAAGAGTGCTGCAAATCCTGGTCTCAATTCCTTAGCCAAAATGAAAATATGAGTGTACAATGAAGCTCAATGCTTTCTCAAGAGTCCAACCTTCTACAAAAATCCAACCCCTACACTATGAAATTCATAAAATATATACATTTTTTTCATCCTTGTATTAAGGGATTGAGCTCAACCATTTTCTTCAAAATAGAATTAGTTACATTAAACTTGGGCCGAATTTCTGAAAATAGGTGTTGAAGATGAACTCGTATCTCCTAAACCATAGCATTTGTTACAAAACTGAAAGATTTTTTTGTAGATAAGGTCATGTTGGAGAAAAACCGCTCTCAAATTTGGGAAATTCGTTTCCAGTAGCTTGCAATCTGTTCCACAAAATCATCTCTAAAACAGAAAATCATTAAAAATTTAAATCTGTGAAAATGAGTTGTAAAGATCTAGTCACATATCCCAATCCATGACACTTGTGAATAAAATGAAAGAGTTTTTTGTTATATGGCTTGTGCTTAACAAAAACCTCCTTGGGTTTTGCAAAATTACTTTCCATCTGTTGCAAAATAGCCCCACACTAAAATGACTAAAACAGTAAAAAATATGAAAATTTTGCTTTGTTTTAATGTAGGATCCAAATATCACCGTATATATCCCATATAGTAGCACTTGTGCATAAACTGGAGGAGGTTTTTTCTATTTAGTATGTGATGAACGAAAACCTCTTTCAATTTTGAAAAATTCTTACCATTATTTCAGAAACTGATTTTGTACTAAACTTGTCATTGTGTGCAGCAACTGACCTCAAAACATGCATAACCAAGAATCACTCATTCATTTCTTCTAATCCAGGAACCAGTTATGGGAGTGTGATACACCGTTGGAAAGATTTTTTTGATCTTCTTCTGATGGACACACATGTGACATATTTTTTTTGCTGAACATCATGTGCAAAACATTTAACAAAACCATACATAGTAAGATCTCATGTTGATCCCTGGTGACAGGCTACGAAGACTGGAACTAACACTACCATCCCCATTGGAGCCAATGTTAGTGTTGGTATCTTCATCCCTCCATCTTTGATCAAATTCTCTTGTTGCATTGCATGTTAGGTGTCTCACGCGATCAGCTGCATTCCATTAGGGTCATGGATCATCTGATGGTAGCGGTATATTATACATTTTCCCTCTTGTCCTTTACCTGCTGGCCCATTTTCATACATCTAGATCATCTACAGTCAATTTTTGTCTTTAAACTTACAAAATTCATTGTTAGGGTTTTAGGTCTCATTAGGTCTAGGGTTTCGTCAATAAGGTCTTCAAAACACTCAATAACAGTCAGCAGGTGCATGAGGAGGTTAAATAAAGTTTTAGCAACAATAATTTCCATAATCACATGCTCAATGATTGATTTTTCCTCAAAACACTGTTTTGAGGAAAAACATATTTTTTTATCTTTTCATGTACAAATTTGATGTAATTTCATTTGTTCCATATGTAATAACTTTAGAGGTAGCCCTAGTCACCTTGCCAAGCCTCTGCAACTTCACCACCTTCAAAGCAAAACAAAAAGTCAAAGCATTCAGTCCATCAAGTGCAAAAATAAAGCAAACTACCCAAAAACAGAGTTTTAAAAGCAAGTTAAAAGCAAACATTAGAAGAGAGGGTTTTTGTAAATGAAAAATCAAAACTATATGTATATAAACTATTTTTCATGTTTAAAAAGTTCATTTGTATCCTCAAGAGAAAGAGAGCAAGTGTATTGGTCTTCCAAGAGCCAAGAGAGTAAGTTTTGTGCCAAAAACAAGAGAAAACCAAGGCGTGGCACACTAGGTCGTGGGTGCGGTGCATTCATCTGGCACGGCACTTTGAGCAGCACTCTGCAATGCAAATTTGTAATGGGTGCGGCGCACTTAGAAGGCGTGGCACACCTGTGAGGTGGCGCGGTGAATAGGGGTATAAGGACCGAAATCACTCCCAATCTCTTCCAAAACTTCAAATTTGCTAAATCCTCACTTGTTCAAGTAAGTTAACATCCCTCCATGACCAATGAGTGAGTTTATCTTGGTGCTTATGGTGATTTAATGGATAAAAATTAAAACCCTACCTCCTTGCATTTTTTGTCAAAAACAATTGCATAGGGTTTATAAATTTTATTTCTTGCTGCTAATTCCTCTCCTAAGCATTTCACTCCCTCACTCCTTCATTCCCTCATTCCTTCACTTCATGTTCTCCCTCTCTTTGCATTCTCATATACCCATTCCATATTTCTCATATCCCTAAACAACTAACCCTAAATCCCTAATCCCATTATCCCAAACCCTAATTGCTATTCCCAAAGTCTAAAAATCATCCCCTAAACCCTTCTATTCCTCACAAACCTATCAGCAACATTCCTAAAGCCCTCATACACACTCCCTCCATAGCTCCTCATACATTCATATCCTTGGCAGCAAAAACCTAAAGACACCATAAAATCTCTTCATACTCATCTAATAAAACTCAAACATTGGCAAACATGGATTCAGATTCTTCCTATGACAGAGATGAGGAGACAGTCAGTGATTCTTCTAGAGAAATGCATGCACCAAGGAGGCCTCATAAGGGTGGAAAACATAATAGGGAGGAGCCTACTTCACTTGCCGAGTTGTTGGCTTGTCCTCTTGCTGTCACATGCTTTCAACAACAATATTGTTATCAATTCTGTGAGATGGTGGAGGGAGTCAAGTATCACCTTGTGCTGGCCAGATTGTTTGTGTTCCATCTTCATAATGGCCAAGTCACTTTGGCAGGTGTGACATTCACCTTGACACTTGAGACTATTGCTCAAGCAACCGGCATTCCAAATGTAGGTGAGCAATGGTATAAGAGGCAGCTAATAGACAGAGATCATTATGAGCCTTACATCAAGGCTGGTTTTCAGAGACATATCAGTAGAGTTTTTCCTTTCAAGTATCTACAGGACACATATGCTCCCTTGATGAAACTCATAATTAGATATTTCAGTTGTGAGGGCAGATTTTCTCGTCTGTATGCCTATCATGTCAAATTTTTAATGCACTTTACTAGGGTGAGGATGATGAACCTCCCTTATTTCATTTGCTGGAACATTGAGAAGATGACCACCTTAGTGCAAAAGAAGCCTCCTCAGCAACAGTATAATAGCATATATCATCTTGCACTAATCAAAATTGTGGTCTTGCATCAGCTTGGTTTACTGAGCATCTCATGGGAGGATTTCATTGCACATGAGGTCTTTACAGGTCCTCAAGTACCCTCGGCAGTTTTTCATGAGGCAAGAGAGCCTTCACATCAGCAGGAGATTCATGAGACACAAACCACTAGTGTGCCAGTGTTTATCACATATCAAAAGGGCACTAGAAGGTTGTTTGCAGCAGCAAAATGAGTACTATCTCCACTGAGGGTGGAAGGGGTCTCGTTTCCTCCATCAGCAAAGCAGGTATAGGACAAGGGTAAGCATCCCTTACATGATGAGGGACCTTCAAGAGGTCATGAGATAGATTTCATCCTCATTCAAGATGAGGACACCAATTTGGGCTCACAAAGCTCAAAGCCTAAATCGATCATTCAGGAACAGCAAGATGACATTCAGCATTTGTCTCTCAACCTGGAAAGAGCCAAGTGGATCATTAATTATTCAGAGCAGAGGAACAAGTAGCTAGAAGATTAGCAAACTATCATGGAGCTCCAAAATATAAGGGCAAACCGGCAAGCTGCCAAGAGGAGGAAAATCAAATTGACCACACTTGAGCATGAAATTCAAGCTGATCATGAATCTTGGCTTGAGAGGACAAAGATGCATTTAGAAAGAATGTTGGAGAAGGCCAACAATGAGAAAAACATGTTGAGGAACATGGCATACCACTACTTGTCAAGAAATATGGTGTGCAAAGAAAGAATCATGAATTTGAAGGCCAAATTGAAGAAAGCCATGAGGAAGAGAAAGGAGCCAAATAGACTCCAGATCTTGGCTAAGGCTTCCTTAGCCCAACACAGCACCGAAACTTTTTGCAATTTTGAAATTTTTGGCCTAAAAAACAAGTTTTTCTGCGCAATGCGCCGCACCACCGGCGCTACGCATTGAGTTGGCTAGGAATTTTTCAAAATTGCTTGCATTTTTGGATTTTTCATGGAAAAATATGAATGCCCTAACATGGCCAAGAAATTTTGACAGGTTTTGGGCTTCCAAAAAGGTCAAAAACACCTCAAAAATGACCTTTCTGCCCCTTTTTGGACACACAGGAAGAAGTGTTGGGAAAACTCAATTTTTGATGGGAAACTTGAGGCAAAATTGAGAAATTCCACTTTTTTTAGAAAGTAGACAGGCATACCTTTCCAACAAGCCCACTTGGAGAAAATTTGGTGCACGGAAAGGCCTCCAAAATCAGTTGCAAAAAGGCGCTATGCATAGGGAAATCAGCGCAGCGCATTGGAGGAAATTTGCTCATTTTGGCCAAAAAACTCTATTTTTCGCCTAGTTTCTTCACAGTTTGACTTTTCTCTTTCTAATAGTCAAACTCATGATGTAATTTAATGTGAATTGATGGATTTTGATGTAATTATGCTAAATTTTCACTCATAGAGGTAGATTTATCCTGAAAAAGTAGTTTGCAACTGAATGAATCAGTTTCCTAGGTTTCAGAGGCATGCTATTCCACTGCCTACTTTTCACTTCTTAATTTAGATCTTGTTGAAATAGCTCCTAAACTCATGAACTCGACCCCTAAAGCCTAGCATGAGTTGTTTGATGCCTATATCTAGTAGTTTTTCAGTCATTTGAGGAGGTTGGACTCTTGCGAATGCTTTGAGCATTATTGTACATTCATTTTCAACAGTTTGGCAAAGGAATTGACTAGGGTTTGCAGCACTTTATGGGATTCTTTTGGCATCTTGATTTGGTATTGTGTTTTCTTCTGTAATTAAATTTTTTACATGTGATTTATGTATGCCATTACCTCTCTTTGCTTCATCTTAACTAAATCAAACAAGGATAAAGGTAGAATACATTGAAATTGCAGTGCTCTACCTAGGGTTTGTTTAGTTATTTATGTTTTTAGTTGTTGAAGAGGATCCCTTAGTCTTTCATGCCCTCTCCAACTTCTCACCAGTCTAAAACCTCCCCATCTCACTCAATTTTGAAGTGCTAAACCATTTGCCTACCTCGCCCCATAGAGATCTCTACAAAACTATGTCCATTCCCCGGACCCAAATCTTCCTTTCACAATTGAGCCAACAAACCTATCTTAAATTCAATCAAACACCTTTGTACACATACCTAGCCTAAAATCAGTCATTACATCAGTCATCTCAAGCTTCATTAGCTATCTTTTCTGAGAGTGACAAGGAGAGAGCCCTCTCCCGACCTGGTAGGGATAGTTATCAGGTTAAGCATGGTTTGATGTTACCCTAGATCCTGCCTTTCTCAACCTGAGGTAGATTTAGGCCCTAACACAATTGAAACCAAAGCATGATAGATGCAAGGATTAAAATTGAAATGCATGAACCAGCAAACCAACAACTCGACTTGACGAGTAGACAAACAAATGAATAGACAATGACCTAGATGCCCTAGGGACACAAACCATCCAAAAATTCAAAAAATCAAGGAAATCTCAAACCAATCAAGAAAACTAATCAAGCTAACAAAGCATTCTAGCCAGGGAGAATACAGGAAAACAAGCCAAGAAACATAATTTATGAGGACAAGACACACTAGCAATGATTTAGGAGAAACCTTGATTTTAACCTACAGGCATCGGCGTGATTGTCTAACTAGAAACAAGCACCAGAAGGGGTTGTGGCACAACTGTTCAAAGGGAACTTGCATTGGTCAGCGTGATTGTTAAAAAATTAATAGCGCCGATCGAGGGTTTCAAAGAAAAAATAAAAATTTTCACAAACCAAAATGAGACCTGTAAGTTTAAATTCAAGAATCAAAGTAGCAGATATCTTGAAGTATAGATTACCAAAGAGAAAGAGTGAAACAAGAAAAGTTGTCACAAATCACAGAATGAAAAACAATCCAAAGAGGGGGATGGATCCCCAGTGGAGTCGCCAATTTGTGGAGTAGGAAGATTCTCTCTGCAGACAGAGACAATCCCTCTAGCTCGGGGGAGAGGGTCTAGCCACAAACAAGACAATCTAATACATGTTTCCTTAGATTGATAAAGGATAATATCCTACCTCTTGTATCACTAATCCTTGTCTAATGAAGTCCTTGTGCCTTTTCTCTAGATATTATCTCCTTAGTGTCAAACAAGTACCTGAAACAATGAGACAAAAAACCAAATCACACATGATAGCATACAAAATATTCAATCTACTTAAGAGGCTAAGGAGTCCTAAGCTACCAACTAACATATGCAATTGATATAGGAAAAAAAATATGAGTTTTATTATTGATAAGACAAAAAGGAAAGTACAACCTTCACCTTAGCATTGTAGGTTTCCTTCGATGTGTCTGGGTTCCAACACCACTGTTATCATCTCATGATTCACCCTCAAAACAATGGAAGTTTAAGGCTTCTTCCTCTTTTCTCCAAACCAAACACTACAAGATTATTCTCCCTTCACACACATAAACAAGAAGGCTAAAGTTCTCAAGATGGCTATCAAGATTTGCAGATTATTCCAGCCCTTTCATTAGCTATCTAAGGTTGGAAAATGAGGATTTTATATAGCTTTGATAGAGGGGAAACATATCCTCTTATGGTCGGAGAGGCCCTATCCATTTTGGTTTGTTCCATTTTAATATGGGAAAGGAGCCCAAACAGTCTCTCTCGGCCCTATCTTGCTCAACCATTTACCTGACTTCCATTCACGAAGCTTATAGACCTAGAAGCTTAGACTCCATTTTTTAAAAATTGCCAAAAGAAGGTCAACGCGGGTCATGAATGGCTTACTAGTGTCATTCGGCATTAGGCCCAGTGTTAGACTCTGCAAATTGGCATAGGGAAGAAATTGAGTACTAGCGCCAGTCTTGAAAACTAAGTTTGAAGGAATATTCTTGGGAAATGATGTAAGAGGGAAATGTTCTGCAAATGAAGAGGGATGTAAGGACATGTTCTTCATGGTAGGGAAACACATGAGGGTCACTGTAGATGTCCTCTAGGATCGAGGAATGGGGAGTACAGGGACAGTGACAAAATGTTGCGTAACAGACCTAGATAGTATGCAATTAGCATACCAATATTTCAAGATTGCTAACACCGAGTGTGAATTCGACCTATTCGAATTACATCACTGGTTGAAGAAAAATTACCTAGACCAACAAGATGACATTAATCTTTGGGAATCCCTGTTACCTATGTTTATATTTCCACAAACACATTATTTCCTCGATTTGGTCAGGTGGTGTCAAGCCAGATACAATCCACTGCAAAGAACCATTGTGGCCCAAAATGGAGACATTTTGATCTCAATTACACTTGAAACCATAAGCCATATGTTGTTGATTCTTCAAAATAACTCCCTTATCCATTTTTTTGCAGCTCATCTTATGGACCTATATCATAAGCTCACCTTTCTCGATAGAGCCTAGATTTTCGAGATTTTCCTTCCAGAAGAATCTCAGCTTCCTAATAAAAATCCCCCTTATCCAGCTTCTATATTCCCAAAGAAAGCCAAACAGATAATTTCCTTAGTTTCTTGATTTTTATGGTATCCATCAGAGCAGTGGGTAGATGAGCCTATTCTAGGCTTTCTATTAATTTTCTCCAATGAGCACAAGCCAACATTCATGTTCAATTTTAGCCAATTTCTGGTTGATAATATGCATGAACATATGGCCAGGGCATAAATCAATTAGTAATACAATGGACTTCATTAGTCAGAAAAACTCAACAGAGTTCAAATTTGCAGACTTCATAGACAATTTTTTCATACAGTTACAGGGCTCCTTAGCAGTCAGAGTGAGCTAAGGATCAGTTCAGAGATAAAAAGGGTTTTGCACTTGAGTGAGTAGACAAAGACTGGAGACTAGTATTTATACTGGAATTATAAAGAGATAAGGGTATATGGATGTGAGTTGGCTCCCTATAAGTTTCCTAAGTATGTTCCAATGAGGATTTTCTCTATGGAATATATAAGGCAGATAATAAATATGGATGAAATCCATTTAGTATCAAGTAAAAGGAAATCACAATTCAATATCCAAGCTAAAGTAGGACCATTCATATCAAATACTAGAATAGCAGGAGATGAGGCAAATTCAATCCTCAAGAAATTCAAATTTCAGCCTAGTTTCACCTGGTCATATGATCCATTCAACATTATTTCTAATTTAAGGGTAGGACTCAAAACCACACCTTATAATCATACCCCCATAACAGAGATTGAGAAGTTTATGAATCAAGACCAGTGGGAGGAGAATACACTTCAAGAAGTAGAAGAGCAGATTTTGTCTACATCCACCCTCCACACTCCAGTACCTCAAGATAAATAGGGAAAAAGGAAAGGAGAAGAAACTTCATCTCTAGCTTGTATAGAAATAACTGCTCAACAATTCATCATTCAACAGAAAAAGAAGAAAACACATCTTAAATATGTCACCATTAAGAATGTGGAAGAACAACAAACTATTGTTATGAGTGGTTTACAGTTTTCCACGGGGCCAGAGGAACACCTCCCTGACACCCCATCCTCCTCAGCCTCACATAATCCTTCAGAAAAATCATCATCAACAGAATTTGGTGAACATGATGATCCCAATATCTTCAACAAGTTTTTTCAAATTAAGCAGAAGAATGAAACATTCAAATATAGAACCTATGCTCAGTTCTGGAAGCAGACTTCTACCTCCCAGTACAAGTTGTTAACAACCTTTGATAGTCAAAAAGGGAGGATGCAAATGGCATTCTTACAGGTTCAAGTACCATCTCCAAAAATTCCTATAGATTATAAGAAGATTATCTTCTCATTTTATCCAAAGCTAATACATCCCATTGATCAAATGGATATGCATAGAGAGTTTGGAGAAATTATTTTCTCGACCATGACAAATACTGCTATAGAACTATCAAAGTTAAGGAAATCTCTCACAAATCTCTAGAGATAATTAAAATTGGAAAAATTTCTTCATTAGAAAAGGACGCCAAAATCAAAACCTTGGAAGATTTGGTGATAAAAATGGGTTATGATCCTAGTGATGTCAAAGTAGTAGAAGAAATCATCAAGAAAATAATGCAGACATAGCAGCACTCAGGAAATAGATGAAGTTACCTTCTAGAGAAGATCCACTAACAAAGGAGATAGAAGAGAGTGAGCAGCATAAAGAAGACATGCTCAAATTAAGGAACAGATAGAGAAGATACTAACATAAAAATAAGAAGTTTCACAATTGACTGTAGCTCCAGTACCATCCATACCCATTATAGTTGTAGGGAGATCAGGGGAGTCTACTTTAGCAGTAGATCATTTGAATAAATTTGTGCAGGACTTGTCTCTTCAGAGACGAGAAAATGATAAGCTCTAGCATAATATAAAGACTTAGAAGCACATAAAATAAAAAATATACCCTCTTGGTCGAAGAGATACAGAAATATCATCAACTTGCCAAGAAGATAGATTAATTAGAAAATCAGTCATTGATGGCTCAAACCTTGGCCCAAGCCAAGGAAAGGATTTGAGTGGATATCAATCATGTCATAACTGAGGTTTAGCCATCCATTTAGTTTTTTTTTGAACAAGAAGAGTTAATTGACAGGTGCTAGACAACAATTGACAATTCATAGAAACACTGGGACAAAAACTAGTTGAGGCTACATCTATGATCAAAGTGCTAAACTCAAAGACTAGAGCAGAGTTTGAGCAGATTCAAATTGTTGCTAGGATAGAGAAAATCCTAGAAATCAAGAAGGTATTGTAGAAAAGTAACTTAATGATTCAGTTGGAGACTAAGTGTCAAGCTCTAGAAAATTTTATCTAGAGATTTCATACTAAGTTCAATTCCCTGAATCAAAGAGGATTTCGAGGGTTAGTAGCACCCAATAATAGATTAATTAGCTTGGAAGATTACTATGAGAAGCTTTACACTATTGCAACGGATACATCAAAGTTTGCAGGTATCAAGGGACATGTCATAGATAAAGAATTCATTGAAGCATTGGATTTTGATTTAACTATCAAACATGAAATCAAGCATATTTTCATTAATGGCGCCAATCTAATGTTGTCCTCTAAGATAATCCTAGGTTAATTAATTATGCCAGATCATCTAAAATGTTTTGTTGTTTTGGAACTTTTTTGGATCACCAATGTTATGAGAATATAAGGGAGGTGCTTAAACCTTATTAATACAAAATATTAAGAAAAGGGTTGATTCTTTACTTTCGAACAGTAATTTGATTTTAAAATGTGTGGAAAAGAAGAAATATAAGAGAGTATGATTTCCTAAATATTCTGACTGAATTTTTTGTTAATGCTTCAATGAATGTTTTACCTGTGACACGTCCCTTAATACCTGCAAACTTTGACGTATCTATTGCAATAGTGTAAATCTTCTCATGGTAATATTCCAAGCTAATTGATCTTGAAGGAGGGAGACTAGGAGGCGGGAGATGGAAAATCATGCAGAGCTCTGAAACACGTAGTTTGTGACCCTAATGGTGGCCCGCAGAGGAGGGAGCTCCACTCCCTCCTACAAAGGTGCTGTGGCCAGTGGAGACAAAACCCATCTGAGTAATGTCAGAGGTACAGGGGAAGAAGAAAGCAGAAGTAAGGAGAAGGAGACAGATGGGGCAGAGTCAAAGGAAAAGAGCAACACTAAGGACAAGGAGGAAGAAGACAAAAACCAAGGAGGCAAAAAAGAGGACGTCAATCAAAAGGGACCGTGTAGACCCAGAGCGAACATCACTCCAAGAGTAGTTTTAAATAATCCGGCACTGCAGGAGCACAGGGAACATATGGAAACGTACGCCATCATATGCAAATTCATGAGAGTATGGCCCACTAAAAAAGCTTTTCAAACCTGGATCAAATATCACTAGAAACATTCTTCACCTTGGGTCAAAGGGTTTCTTCACAGTGGTGTTTACAAACATTGAAGACAAGGATAGAATATTTGAAGGAGGGCCCTACTTTTTTGTAGCAGTAGGCCTCTATATGCGGCCTTGGGTGATGAACTTTGTTCTAGAGAAGGAGACTTTCACCTCAGTTCCTGTTTGGGTAAGGCTTTTTTCAATACCCCTGGATTATTGGCAAAATGAATCACTTGTGGCTATAGGAAATAAACTAGGTCATTTTATCAAAGCCTCGGAAGCCACCAGAAGGGGTAAATATACTTCCTATGCAAGGATTTGTGTGGAGATGGACCTTTCAGGAGCTCTTCCGGATGAAGTTATCTTGGAAGTATATAATGAGGATTGGGTGCAAATGGTGGACTATGAGCATATTTCATTCAGATGCCGGAAATGCCACAAACATGGACACTTGATCAGAGATTGCCCTCTCAGTAAAGAAGAAGACAAAAGTAAACTAAAAGCAAAGAAGTACACTGAAAACTTTTATAAAGTTTCAAGCAGAGGAAAAGGAAACAAAAAAGAACCAAATCAACAACATAAAGAGGGACAAAAGGCCAGTCAAAATAAATTCCAAGCTCTGGTTGAGATGGAGGACATGCCAAATGAAAATCAGTCTAGGGAGAAAGAACCTAAGGAGAAGGAGAAAGGGGAAAACTAGTCTCCAGTACTAAATATTAATGATGAGGAAGAAACCATGATGAATGAAGCAAAGCTAGAAATGGACCAGGAAATGGCCCAGAGTGAAACAGATATGGAGGATCATGAACTATAGGAAATACTAGATAAGGAAAACCTAGATCTGGAAGGATTTTTACAACATGGAACCAGGGCGGGGATAGATTCATTACCTCAAGATGAATGCAATAGAATACAACAGTTGTTTCTGTGGAAAACCCAGGAAAAAGGGGCAGTTAGAGGAAGAAACAACGACGTGCAGGGGCACAGAGCTGTGAAAATGATGAAAGCTAATATAGGTTTAGCAACCAAAAGTGCAGGTAAGAAATGAGGAAGAAAGAAGCAGAATGAGCTTTTAATGGTGGATCTACGAAAAAAGCTCAAAGAAGGAGAGTGCAATACGAGCTTTTTTCATAGATCCACCATGGCCAATAGGGCATTCAAGAGAATCTCGGCAATAAGGGATGAAAAGGGAGAGACTCAGAACACTCATAAGGAAATTTAAAAAGTGCTTGTTCAGCATTTTCAAGACATTGCACGAGAAAACAATCCAGAAAAGGAGGATTCCATAAAGTAAATTACAAGATATATCCCTAAGTTGGTGTCTAGAGAGGACAATATCAACCTAAACAGACCAGTTTCTGAAGAGGAGGTTAGTGAAGTTCTCAAGGATATGTAGAATGGAAAAGCATTAGGCCCAGATGGTTTTAATGTGGATTTCTTCAAAGCTTGTTGGGATATAGGATATTTTAAATCTTGTGGAGGATACCAAGGTAACTAAAACTATCCTGAAAGCCCTTAATACCTCCTTCATCTCCCTGATTGCCAAACAAGACTCGGCTCAAACAGCAGATAAGTATAGACCCATAGCTTTATGCAATGCTATTTACAAGATAATATCCAAAATAGTGGCTAACAGACTCAAACCCCTCCTCCCTAAACTAGTGGTTGAGGAGCAATCTATTTATGTGGAGGACCGACAAATTTTGGATAACATTATTCAAGCTCATGAGGTGGTTCACTCTCTCAAAAGCAAAAAGCAGGCGGGGATGATCATGCAACTGGATATTGCTAAATCGTATGATAAGGTCAATTGGGGATATATCAAGAAGATACTCACAGCCTTTAGGTTTGATCACAACTGGGTAAGATGGGTAATGGCTCTGGTAACTACTTCCAGCCTTTCTATCTTGGTTAACGGCTCTCCCTTAGTTATCTTCTTTCCCTCTAGAGGCCTGAGACAGGGAGACCCACTCTCTCCCTTTCTCTTCATCCTCATGATGGAAGGACTGGGTAGGGCTATCAAGCAGGCTAAAAACTTGGGCAAAATTAAGGGTCTTCAAGTAACGGAGAATGGATAGACTCTTACTCACCAACAATTTGTAGATGATACCATGTTGCAAGGTATTCCCATAGTCAAAGAAGCGGTTGCCTATAAGCAAATCCTCAATGCTTTTGCGAAGGCTTCAGGTATGGAAGTTAATCTCACAAAATCAAAAATATTCTTCTTTAATACTAACATTGCTATTCAAAGGAATATCTCAAGAATCCTTGGCTTCCAAAGGGACTCCCTCCCCTTAAAATATTTGGGTGTACCCCTCACAGACAAACCAATGCTTAAAAAGATTTGGTAACCTGTGCTAATTAAGTTGCAGGATAAGGTTAAAAAATGGACCTTCAGAGCCTTGAACTTGGCGGGTAGATTGGTTCTGACAAAGGCAGTTCCTCAATCCATCCCAATTTTCATGTTATTAGCCCTTCCAGCTCCCAAAGGAGTCTTAGAACAAATTAGAAATATTCAAAGAGATTTTATGTGGGGTAAGGAGGAAACAAGGAAGAAATGGGCCCTGGTTTCCTGGGAAAAAATCTGCAAACCCAAAAGCCATGGGGGTCTAGGCTTAGATGATCAGGAGATTCTTAATAAAGTACTAGGAGCCAAGCTTTGGTGGTGATGGGTGCAAGAGCCAAGAGCCCTTTGGGAAAGGGTCTGGAAAGAAAAATATGCCAACTCTTGGCACACTAATGATCTCATCAGAATGTCGGGAGATATAAGGGGCTCTCTCATCTGGAACAGGGCTTGGGAGAATAGAAATATAGTGCAACAACACAGTTTCTGGGAAATCAGAGATGGTGAGCAAGCACTCTTTTGGGAGGACAAATGGAAACAAGAACCAGTGTTGTTAAAGGAGGACTTCATAAGTCTCAAACAGGAAACAGATTCCCAAGGATTGAACAAAGTTAAAGATTTCTAGAACATCCCTCAGGGTCAGGACAAGTGGAGAAACTAGAGTAACATTGATTGTAGAAATAACAGCCTCATAACTATAAAAGTAGAAGCACTGAGAAGCATTTTAAAACAAAGGATGATCATGGTCACAGAGGGGCAGTATCAATTGAGATGGGGTAACAACAACAAAGGTACCTTCAATCTCAAAGAGGCAAAGTGTATTCTCCTGGGGTTGGAGTCCTGTGTTCTAGAAAAATCTTGGAGGAAACTCTGGTCTCACCAAGGATGGATGAAAATCAAGCTCTTTATGTGGCTGGTGCACCATAAGAAAATTCTAACTTGGGACAATATTAGAAAAAGGGGTGTCCTGGGGCCTTCTAAATGTCAGCTTTGTGAAGAGCAAGAGGAGACCATGGAGCACATCCTCAACTTCTGCTCTTACACCACCTGGTTGTGGAATTCCTTTTCTAACATTTTCCAACAATCAGACAGGGATAGAGAGAGCATCACAAATACCCTAAATAATTGGAGGAGGATCTTTTTGAAGAATGAGATGCTTAATCGGGCATGGGCTTTCACACCAAGATTCATTATCTAGAATGTTTGGAAAGAAAGAAATAAGAGAATCTTTAAGGAAGAAAAAGCCAACCCTCAGAAGCTATATGATTTGATTCTAAAGCAGATAAGGGAAACAGTCAGCACCACAGTGCGCAATATCCCAAAGAATCCTCCCTCAAAAATGGAGCTGAGAACAATCGGACTGCTGGGATTGCATAAGATCATTCCACAAGGGCTTGGAAAAAAGAAAACGACTAAGAATATAGAGAAAGATTGTTGGTAGCCTCCTCCGAATAACTACCTGAAATTCAATATTGATGGAGCCTCTAAAGGTAATCCCAGATTAGTTGGGTTTGGAGGAGTTTTAAGGAATGAAGAGGGAAGAATCATATTAATCTTCCACAGCCATTTAGGTAAAGCAACCAATAACATGGCGGAATTAATGGCAATGGAGCAGTACCTAGAGATACTGATTAAAAATCGCAGCTCAAATGTTATTATAGAGGCTGACTCTGAAATCATCATCAACTCTGTAAAAAGAATCAGCTGTGGATCCAAACCGGAGAAAGTCTCAAATCATTGGAGACTAATCTAGGTTTATCAAAGGATTCAAGCTCACCTTCAAGGTTTTGGATCTGTCAGTTTCAATCATGTGCGCAGAAATGCTAACAAGCTTGCGGACATTCTAGCCAACCAAGGGGTGAACAATGAAGATTGCAGGATGGTGAAGAAGTGGCAGGATTTGCCCCAGAATCGTTTAAAGGTTCTTTGCTATAACCAAGCGGCACAGGACATTGAGGTGGTCCATCGTAGTGGGAGTTTTTCCTGCAGAGGTGAAGTGTCCCCAGCCAATGACTCCTTGGTCTCTTGATTTTCCCTTTGGGCGCCATTGTTTCGCAGATGGTTTTGAGACAATCCTTTTCCCCTCTTCAGATCATTCTACGGTCATGGATCCTTTGTAAGAGTGGAAGTGGCGGGAGAGCTGTTCCTTTAGTTATCGGATCAATTTTCCCTACCGGATTCGCGTGGAGAACATATCCCCATTCCCCCCATTTTATTCCAGTGGCACTAATAAGATCGCAAAAGTCTTAGAGGCTGCAGGTAGGATGGCATTGCTTCACGCATCTAGGAGAGAAGGGCTGATGTAGTGTATGGCCGGGAATAGAGGAACACTGGCAATCGCAAAACCAAGGCTCTTTTCATTTTTCTCCCATTTCTGCATCCCGAGTGGTTTTCAGGTGCTCGTGGCCCCAACTGGCGGGAAGTGATTTTACCCATTTGGGAGCGATCACAATCATTGAGTTCCACGTGGCAGTGGGGTCAGGTGGAAAACCACCCTCATCGCGAGTTATCTTCCGTGTTTGTTGGCCAGTCCGATATTAATATATACCGTCGGATGACTCATGGGATTTCAATGGTTCAGATCACTCGTGCAGGTTTGTGGTCCCGGGTGTACAGGCTAGCAGCTCTTCAGTACATTTTGGAACGCAGCCTTGGGTTCATGCATACAGGTTTTTAGATCGAGATTTTTTTCTTTTTGGTTGTATAGGGGAGGTGAGTTTTGTCTAACCTGAGAGGTTGTACCATAGTTTGAGAACTCGGGCATTGGAGCCTCCTTTTGTTGTCGACTGCTTTGAGTTATTACGACTCCATATCTAAACTCATTTATTTTTCTTCTTTAGAAAGGACTAGTTTGATGGTTGGGAGCAAGGAAAAGTTTTACTTTAGTTTTTTCCTTAGTCAATGACCTTGACAGTTGTGTTGTAACTCTATGTACTTTATTTCTTGATTAATGAATGGGAAGGTCCAAGTCTTGGATTAGCAAAAAAAATATTCCAAGCTAATTAATCTGTTATTGGGTGCTACTAACCCTAGAAATCCTCTTTCATTCAACAAATTGAACTTAATCTGGACTCACAGAGTCTTCAAACAAGATCCTCGTTAAAGTCATTAAGAAAACAATGGAATACCAAAAAAGGAGTTAGGGTAGCCATCTGATATATGTAGTTTGGGCAAACAGAATATCTCCAAAGAGCTCAACAAGTAAATCTCCATTTCAGCTTGTTTATGGTAATGAAGCCATATTTCCTACACATCCATCTTTTCCTGTCATGATATTTTTACAAGAAGAAAATGAAGAACCTAATGATTTTTCTAGGAGAATAAATCAGATTATAGAACTTAATGAAAACAGAGATGAAGTTCATTATAAGCTTTGGAAATATCAGAACAAAATGAAAAGTTTGTTTGACAGAAAGGCTAGAGAAAGAGATTTTAAAGAAGGATATTTAGTATTAAGATGGGATGCAAGAAGGGAAGATAAAGGGAAACATGGAAAGTTTGATAATCTCTGGTTTGGACCTTTTAACATTGCAGAGGTTAAAGGAAACAATACTTTTATCTTGCAGAACTTGGAAGGAAAATATTCCTCATTGCATGTCAATGGGAAATTTTTGAAGCATTATATCAAATATTGAGATTACTTCATTCATCCATCATTTGTACATCACCAAATTGTTTTTATTTTTTATGCAATATGTGATTTCTTTCAATAGAGACCCCATTAGCCCGAGGAGAATGCACATGAATCTGTAAGTTCTCTGCATCCTACAGGAGGAAGCAGTCCCCAGTTGGAGCCGATGTTGTAACATAAATAGTTTTGAAAAGTTAGATATTTATAAAAGAGGATGTAAAATATACAAAACAAAAAAAGTAGAATAAAAGAATGAAAATATGAAAATTGTTGAAAAAATATGAAAAAAAAAACTATGAAAAGAAAAATAAGTGTACAAGTGAGCAAGTGCAAATGCCACTTAAAATAATTTATGTTTTAATCATATAGTATAATCATGATCAAACATGTTTAAATTTATGTTCTTAGATTATGTTAGGTCCCTATACTACTAGTGTAACCACTTATTGTTATTATTACAACCCCCTTATTATATTGTTGTGTCCATGTAGTCCCCATATTGTTATTATTGTTATTATTGATTATATTATGACCCCTTAGACTCCTATATATAGAAAGGAGGTATTGTCATTTGTATCATCTAAGAATTGTTCATTTGTGTAATGTAAAAGAGGCTTCCCCATCGAAGAGGCTGAATTCTAAGGTGTTGATCTCTCTTTTCTATCTTTTTGTGAGCTGGTTTCATAACATTTGGTATCAGAGCTTTGGATTCTAGGGTTTCACTGCTCCAAATAGGTCATCGTGGCATTTTCGCTATAACGTTTGTGCTACAAAGTTTTAAAAGCTAAAAAAAAAAACCCATTTGAGAAAATATTGCGCTAAACCTTGAATCCAAATTTCAGATCTTGTATCGCTATATTTTCGGAGATATGATCTGAGGAAGTTAGGGTTTTTGCAAGCTCCAGAATTTTCACTATAACATTTTTGCTACGAAGTTTCAGAAGCTAAAAAAAACCATTTGAGAAGAAATCAGTCTGAATCTCGAGTCATAATTTCAGATATTGGATCGCTGTATTTTCGGATATATGATCCGAGGAAGTTTGGATTTTTGTAGACTCCCGAATTAAATCCTAAATACGTGACCTTGGGAAAATCATCATAACTTTCTCTCTGAGCATCAGGTTAAAATTTCGTAAGAAGTTGCAGAAAGAGAACGGACTGTAGTTTTCTGTGTATTGGTTTTAGGTCCTAAAGTTGAAACAGTGACACGTGGAATTTCGTAAAAGTGTGCTCTACTGAACCAGTATATAATCAGGTCAGCATAGGAGATTTGACATAACTCTTCCTTGCAGAATCCAATTTCGATCAGACTGGTAGTATTGGAAAGAGGACACAGAGGGATACTGCAGGTCGTGATTCCAGAACTTGGAGATATGAAATTATATAGTTATAGTCATTTCAAGATCGAGCTCCTAAAATCAAGAAAAGACGATATGAGGAAGTTTGATGGCAAGGATCTGATAAATTGGATATTATAGATGGAGCAATATTTTGATCTACATGAGGTGCAACTGTTACAAAATGTATGTATTGCATCTTCATATTTAGAACCAGATCAATTTTTATGGTATAAATGGCTTTGTTCTCATAAACCACTTGTTACGTGGTCAATTTTCACGGAGGAAATTATAGCACATTATGAGGATACAAAGAGCAACACCTTCTTTAGCCAATTGTTAAATCTCAAACAAAAGTTTTCAATGGAAGAGAACATTGAGGACTTTCAAAAATTGAATATAAGGGAAAATGATATTCCAAAGAAGTAGAGAATTGATGTCTCCATAGGGACCTTAAAGGATAGCATTCAACATGAGGTTCATCTTTGGGACCCTGATTCATTGGAGAAGGCATTCATGTTGGAAAGAAAAGTTGAAAGCAAAATTATGGAAACAAGGAAGTCTACCCCTCACAACTATAAAGATGGAAGTGTTATTTCTCCTAGCCTTCCACAACCTACAAGGGTGACACCACAACAATTGGAAGAGAAAAGAGAAAAAGGGCTTTGTTACAATTGTGATAACAAATACATTAAAGGTCATAAGTGTCCTGAGAAGAAATTATTTTACATAGATTGTGAAGAGGAGGAAGAAAAGGATCAAGAAACATCAAAAGAAGAGGGTATAGACCAGGAACCAACCCCAGAGAAAGAAGAAATGAATATAACCATATCTTGTAAAGCATTGGAAAGAATTACCACTCCTCAAACTCTCAAGATAGAAGGATAGATCAATAAGAAAAAGGTTCAAGAAGTGAAATATCACATCGATAAAGAAGAAATGAATCTGACCATATCTTGTAATGCATTGGCCAGAATTACCACTCCTCAAACTATCAATATAGAAGGACATATCAAGAAGAAAAATCTTCAAGACATGAAAGATCACATCGATCATCAAGAAATGAATCCGACCATATCTTGTAATGCATTGGAAGAAATTAACACTCCTCAAACTATCAAGATAGAAGGACATATCAAGAAGAAAAAGGTAATAGTGTTGATTGATTCGGGCAATACCCATAATTTTATTCATTGTAAGATAGCCAAGGAATTGAATTGCTTCCTATATCCAGCACCAGAGTGTCAAGTGATGGTTGCAAGTGGAGGAACCATAAATTGCTCTGGAAAGTGCCATAATATCAAGCTATCCATGGGACAATATGTATTGAATAGTGAATGCTTTCCATTCCAATGGGTGGTGCTGATGTTTTACTAGGAGTCCAATGGCTACAATATTTGGGTACGATAGCTTTTAATTTTCAAGAACTTTTCTTGAAATTTTTTTGGGAAGGAAAGGAAGTTGAATTGATAGGTATTGAAGGGAAACCGGGAAAGATAATCAACTCTAACAACATGAAAAAGCTTCTAAATAAACAACAACGGGGCATAATTGCAAAATTATGTTCACTAGAGGATCCCACATCGAAATCATGTATTTCTCCATATCTCCAAAATGTTTTGGACAATCATTCCAAGGTATTTGATACTCCCAAAGGCCTCCCACCTATTCATGCTCATGATCATGCTACTCATTTGATTCTGGGAAGTGTTCCTCCAATCATCAAGCCTTACAGATATCCATATGCCCAAAGGAGTGGGAACTCATTCAAAAGTTGCAGAAATCCTAGTTCAAACAGTATTGCGAGAATTTAACAAGGAAGGAAAAATCATATTGGAACCTGAAGCAATCACAAAACCGAGAAATCGAAAGCTACGAAATAGATCAATTTCATAGTATCTCATCAACTGAAAGAACTTACCCACTGACAATTCCACATGGGAGGACAAGAATTTATACAGAAGCATCAAGAACTACTCAAGCATTGAGGACAACACTTTTTGAAGGAGAGGGGCATGTTAAGTCCCTATACTACCAGTGTAACCACTTATTGTTATTAGCACAACCCCCTTATTATATTTTTCTGTCCATGTAGTCCCCATATTGTTATTATTCTGCCCCACAGACGCCCACTATTGTTATTATTGTGCCCTTACATTATTGTTGTTATGTCGGCTCTGATTATATTATGACCCTTTAGAGTCCTATATATAGAAAGGAGGTACTGTCATTTGTATCATCTAAGAATTGTTCATTTGTGTAATGTAAAGGAGGTTTCCCCCTCGAAGAGGCTAAATTCTAAGGTGTTGATCTATCTTTTCTATCTTTTTGTGAGCTGGTTCATAACAGATTAGGAAATAATTCAACCAAACTATTTAATCTTGGTTGAAATTAGAACATAGGATAGATTAGAGGAAAAAGTGACAAAGTATTCAATCTTGGTCAATTGCATTTTATGTACTAGAATAAGGTTAAGAGTTACTTTAGGAAATAAAGAAGGGCTTGCTAGATCAAATGTGCCCTTAGATTTACTAATAATGCTTTGTTAGATTTATTTTCGTTAAATAATAAACTAATCATGTCATTTAAACATGATTGGCGATACGTAATAAGCATTAAACATGAGTTTTATTATAATGTTATGTTTTGTCAGTTTGTAATATCCAAAGTGCACTTTTCAACGACCATGATTTTCCCCACCCAGATCAATGGTAGGGAAACCAATTCGTACCCCCTCGTCCCATTTCCTGTTAACGCCAGGGGGAGGTCCAAAAAGCGGTATTACTTTTTCCGGACCCCATGCAACGTGGATCTCCCTCATGACCTCACACCCCCCTCATCCAAAACCACTTACCATCATCCCCTCCTCCAAAATCTTCCTATCACTCCTCCACTCTTGCCAATAGTCACTACGTCACCTCCCCTACATTTCCTTCTGCTAATGACATTGTTCTGCTTGTCCATCTATCATTCGCTCACGCCCTATTCTCGTTACACACTTATCCGTTACCATATTCCCATTGCCCATTAATACACCTAAATCACGTTCAGTAATGGTTTCAATCGCAATAGTAAGTGATCATCAAGTTTATAAACTCACCTTGACTCATTTCGCATGACTCTCATAGCTACGTTTCTCACTGTTTTTAAATGTTTTAAGTCTCCGTGACCCCTATCATTTAGCACCTATGAATTTCAACAATACGGAGCCTGGATACCCTTGACAGAGATTTATTTCTTATCCAGGTACCTATTCAAGCCAAAATTTTGTCCTCTGATATCATTTTCCTTCTCAAACTCCTTAGTTAAGGCACCGAAGGGAAAAGCCCAATCTTCTAGTAGTAAATCAAGGAGTGAAGATTACCCTAAAACCTCTGCTACCCTAGACTTGGATCACATGCCATTAGCAAGCTGATATTTCAAGATTCTTGACATCGAGTGTGAATTCGACCTGCTCGAATTACATCACTGGTTGAAGCAAAATTACCTATACCAGCATGATGATATTAATATTTTGGAATCCTTGTTACCTATGTTTATCTTTCCATAAACACATTATTTCCCTGATCTGTTCATGTGGTGTCAAGCCAGATACAATCCACTGTAAATAACCATTGTGGCCTAGAATGGAGACATTATGATCTCAATTACACCTAAAACCATAAACTAGATGTTGTTGATTCCTCAAAATGGCTCCCTTAGCCTTTTATTTTGTAGTTATTCTTATGGACCTGTATCATAAGCTCACCTTTCCCCCGAGAGCCTAGATTTTCAAGAATTTTCTTCCAGAAGACTCTCACCTTTCTAAGAAATATCCCCCTTATCTAGCTTCTATGTTCCCCGAGAAACCCAAACAGATAATTGTCGTAGTTTCTTTCCTTTTAGGGTATTCATCAGACCAATGGGTAGATGAGCCTATTCTAGGATTTTTATCAATTTTCTCCAATGAGAACAAGCCAACATTCATGTTCAATTTAAGCCAATTTCTGGCTGATAATATGCATGAACACATGATCAAGATTACTACAAAAGGCATGTTTAATTATGCATTTGTATTACTCTATATGTTTCTTTTTCAACATGGAGATAAGTTTCCAATAACCTTACATAAGAAAGATGATCAGGGAATCAACCAAACAATAATACAATGGACTTCATTAGTCAGAAAAAACTCAACAGAGTTCAAATTTGCAGACTTCATAAACAATTTTTTTCATATGGTTGCAAAGCTCCTTAGCGGTCAGAGTGAGCCAAGGATTAGTTCAGAGATAAAAAGGGTTTTGCACTTGAGTGAGCAGAAAAATATTGGAGAATGGTATTTATAGCAAAATTATACAGAGATAAGGGTATATAGATGTGAGTTGGCTCCCTACAAGCTCCCTAAGTATGTTCCAATGAGGATTTTCTCTCTAGAATATACACGACAGATGATAAATATGGATGAAATCCATTTTGTATCATGTAAAAGGAATTCACAATTCAAGATCAAGACTCAAGTAGGACCATTCATATGCAATACTAGAACAGTAGAAGATGAGGAAAATTCAATCCTCAAGCAATTCAACTTTTAGCCTAGTTTCACCTAGTCATATGATCCATTCAACATTATTTCTAATTTAAGGGTGGAACTCAAAACCACACCTTATAATCATAACCCCAAACTAGAGATTGAGAATTTTATGAATCAAGAATAGTGGGAGGAGAATACACTTCAAGAATAAGAAGAGCATATTTTTTCTACATCCACCCTCCACACTCCAATACCTCAAGATAAACAAGGAAAAGTAAAAAGAGAATAAACTTCATCTCCAGCCTATATAGAAATAGCTTCTTAAGAATTCATCATTCAATATAAAAAGCAGAAAACACATCTTAAATATGTCACCATTCAGAATGAGGAAGAATAGAAAACTATTGTTATGAGTGGTTTACAATTTTCCATAGGGTCAGAGGAACACCTCCATGACACCCCATCCTCCTCGACCTCACGGAATCCTTTAGAAAAATCACAGTTAACAGAATTGGGTGAACATGATGATCCCAATATCTTCAACAAGTGTTTGCAGATTAAGCAAAAGAATGAAACACTCAAAGCTAGCACCTATGCTCAGTTCTGGAAGTAGACTTCTACCTCCCAGCACATGTTGTTGACAACCTTTGATAGTGAGCAAGGAAGGATGAAAGTGGCATTCTTACAAGCTCAAGTACCATATCCAAAAACTCCTGCAAATTATAAGAAGACTATCTTCTCATTTGATGCAAAGCTAACACATCCCATTGATCAAATGGATATGCATAGATAGTCTAGAGAAATGATTTTCTCCACCATGACAAATACTACTATATAACTGTCAAAGTTAAGGACATCTCTCACAAATGTCCAGACACAATTAAAGCTGTAGAAAATTTCTTCATTAGCAAAGGAAACCAAAATCAAAACCTTGGAATATTTGTTGATAAATCTGGGTTATGATCCCAGTGATGTCAAATCAGTGGAAATCATCAAGGAAAAGAACGCATTCATAGAAGCACCCAGGAAACGGCTGAAGTTATCTACTATGGTGGATCCACTAACAAAGGAGATAAAAGAAAGTGAGCAGCATAAAGAATACATGCTCAAATTAATCATTGAGCATAATATTCATAAAAACGAGATGGAGCAACAGATAGAGAAGCTACTAAAGGAAAAAGAAGAAACTACATAATTGATTGTAGCTCTAGTATAAACCACACCCATTACAGTTGCAGGGATAGTAGGGGATTCTACATTAGCAGTAGATGATTTGAATAGAGTTGTGCAGGACCTGTCTCTTCAGAGACAAGAAAATGATAAGCTTCAACATAAGCTAAAGAACTTAGAAGCACGGAAAATAAAAAATGATAACCTCTTGGTCGAAGAGATGTAGAAATATCACCAACTTGCCAAGAAGATAGATCAATTAGAAAATCAATCATTGATGGCTCAAACCTTGGCCCAAGCCAAGGAAAGGATTTGGGTGGATATGAATCATGCCATAACTGAGGTTCGGCCATCCATTCAGATTATTTTTGAACAAGAAGTGTTAATTGGCATGTGCCAGACAACAATTGAACAAGTCAAAACACCACTAGGACAAAAGCTAGCTGAGGCTACATCTATGATCAAAGTGTTGAACTCAAATACTAGAATAGAGTTGGAGTAGATTTAGATTGCTGATAAGATAGAGAAAATCCTAGAGATCAAGAAGGTATTGTAGAAAAGGAACTTAATGAATCAGTTGGAGACTAAGTGTCAAGCTTTGGAAAATGTTCCCATAGATTTCATACTAAGTTCAATTTGTTGAATCAAAGAGGATTTCCAGGGCTAGTAGCACCCAATAACAGATTAATTAGCTTGGAAGATTACTGTGAGAAGTTTTACACTATTGCAATAGATACATCAAAGTTTGCAAGTATTAATGGACATGTCACAGGTAAAGCATTCATTGAAGCATTGGAGTTTGATTTAACTATCAAACATGAAATCAAGCATATTTTCATCAACAATCCATCTTTCAAGAAGTACACTAAAGTAGATGAAGTTTATAAAAAGCTAATAAATATTTCTATACCGAATGATGAAAGGTGGGATGAGTTATGTGATACCATAGAGTAAATTTTTTTATCTCCAAAAAAGAGAAAACAAGACCGTATTTTGGGGGCCATGTCATCAACCATTTCCTCAAAGATAGTGCCAGTAAACTCAACAGTTTAAGCACAACTAAATTTTTGTATTATTTTTGTAGTTAGGTAGATGTTTCTAGAATCTTATATTTTTGTATAAATAAGCAATTATTTGATATATTAAGGGTTGAAACCTTGGATGAGTTTTCTAAAGTAGAATTGTAACAGACTGAAATTGCTTCACATTAATAAAAGGATTATGGATTTGCTTCCAACATCTTGTCACTTTGTGACTTTGTCTTATGTTTTCACTTCAATTTGTTATTTTGCATGTATTTATTTTTTATGAAGATAATTGGGTAAGATAAAACTGAATATCAGTCTATCTTAAACCCCCTCTAAAGCTATAATCTATTTTAGAGATTAGTTTATTGGACTATTTGTCTTTATAACTCCTCTACATTTATAAATTGTCAACCATCTTCATCAGGTTAAATATTTTTTGTTGGGGTGTAAACATTGTTTACTTGCATGCTTTCTTATGATTAACTGAAAATTCAATCTGAATATTTAGGAAATCATTACTCTCTTATATTTACGTTCTTCCACACAATTTTAAATCAAATTACTATTCAGAAGTAAAGAATCAACCCTTTTCTTAATATTCAGTATTAATAAGGTTTAAGCACCTGCCTTATTTTCTCATCACATCGTTCATCCAAAAAACTTTCAAAACAACAAAACATTTTAGATGCTCTAGAATAATTAATTAACCTAGAATTATCTCAAAGGACAAAGTGCTTCGTATGAGTGGGTGTTAGCAAATAATCAAAGGGAGTTAGTGCTTCCTATGTGTGGTGGCTCACAAACATATTGATGTAATATAGTAGGTGCTCTTATTTTTACATCAATAACAACAACAAGCTTTGGTGGTTTTTTCCCGAAAGGGTTTCCATCTAAAACCATTGTGTCTCTTATGTTTGTTGCTCATGATGTGTATTCTTGTGTTGATTGATATGGTCATTGCTATGGTTTGTTAACGGTTTCTCTCATATAATGGATGCCAAATTTGAATGAGTAAAGATAAATTGACATAAAATATATAATTAACCTTAATATTGATTCACACCCCCTCTTATTATTTATATTGTTTCCAAAAATTGGTATCAGAGCCAAGTTCCTTCAGGGATATCTTGACCACTAGAAGGAAGATTCAAGAGAAATAATGGCTAATCAAGTTTGGCTAACAACAGAAGAAGTTCCATTTTTTAATGGATCAGATTATGTACTCTAGAAGATTAGAATGGAGGCCTATTTGATGGTAATCAATGAAAACATTTGGTTGTCTATGATATATGGACAAAGGAATGAGTTCAATACAGAAGCCAAGGAAATCATCATGAAAGGGTTTTCTAAGCCAGATAATGATAAAGTAAGGCATTTTGAGACAACAAAGGAAATGATAGACATATTGCAATGTATCTATGGAGAAGATTAAAATGTAGCTCAAGAAAAGGCCAAAGAACCTTGTTGCTCAAGTAGTGAACTAGAACATGTAGTTGTTGGTGATAAGAAGAAAAGGAAGGAAAAGGAGAAGGCATCTAAAAGGAAAAATGTTCAAAGTATTGAAGATATTTCTTCCTGTGAGAAAATTGGTGATCTTCACTCCAAGGATGGTGAATAAGAAGACCTAGGTGAAAGGACATGTTTCTCAAGAGATAAGCTATCACTTTGTGATAAATGTAAAGAAAAATGTCATTCATTATCTAGATGTTCATGTTAATCACTTAAAGATAGATATATTTATGCATATAGTAGTATTAATGAAGATACACCCACTTTAGTAGAAATATAAAATGAGGGATCCTCTAAAGAAGAAGAGAGTATATCCTGTGAAGAGAATAGGGGTATGACTGGAAGTGATGAAGATGGAATCCTCCTCGGACCTTTGGAAGATTCCATCGACCCAGAGATGGGTTTAGATCTCTTTGGTGGCTCAGCTAGCACCTCTAATAGAGAAGAAAAGGATCTAGATGAAAGGATCTATTTTAAGAAGAAATTGATCTCTACCTTAAAAGAGATCAAGGAGCTATCACAAGAAAATGTCAAGCAAAAAGAGAAGTTGCATGAGTATCAGCATGAGAATGAGAAGTTGAGCAAAACAATAGTCAATATTAATGCTCAACAAGAAGAGGGTAGCAAGTTGAGTTCCATGTTGACCAATCAACTAAATGATAGAGAAGCTTACTATGAGAGACTACAAAATGAAGTAATCTCATGGAGACATGATCTAAAAAATAAAAATAAAGAAGTGTCTCAACATCAGAATCTTGGGGAGAAAAAGAAAGTCTTGGATGGGATGCTTTCCACGCAAAGATCCCCTCTCATTAAGGCTGGATTGGCTTTCTGTTGATGGTGTTGGACTTGCCAACATTCAGGGGATCTCCCAGCTATGAAGTCCAAACTAGACCTCACACCATTTGGTGTAGGAATCCCATCTGGTATGATGGCCTGGTTTCCATTATCTTAGAGATTTGCCTTAGTTATTTTTGTTTAGCACATGAGGTTGTTATGCTTGTCACTTCAAGAAAGTGAGGTAAGTATGTGTGGTGATTGCGTAATGTAACCTTGTGTCTAGTTTATCTTACTATAAAAGGGGAAAGTGAAGTGAGCCTCTTGATGAGAGGGAATAGTCCCAACCCAGGAAGAAACACACACGAACAACAACAAGGGTCTATCCAACATCTAGTGGAATAGTCCACAATGGATGTGGCAATGGTGAAAACCAAATTTCAAGGGAAAAATACACTGTTTAGCATAGTCCACATGAGGGTGACAGTCATTAAAACCAAGAAAACACAAGAATGGTTTGTCTAATGTCCAATGGAGTAGTCCAAATGGATGAGACAACAGTGATACAAAATGCAACACATCTTCAAAAATATAAGTACTAAAATAACTAAAGTAGTTCAACTATCTTAGTACAAGTTAAGAAAACATGCATTGAAAACATGCATGAAAATGTGCTAGCCTAAGATAGGCTTCTAAATTAGGCAAAAGTTCCAAGACACATTTATACACCATACATCACTAGCCCCGGTAGTCGGACATTGGAGCCACTCCTCGCTCCTCAAATAACATACTACAGACTTTCAAGGCTATGTGGGAGGAGCCAAGGTGAAAATTCCTTTGCTCATACAATGAGGGGGTATATATAACCAAGGAGGATAACTGGCCCTTGTGACTCTTCAACTTCTCTCATGACTATTTGACTTCCTATGAATTTTCAACTAACGTGACTCTTCAACTTCATATGTGCGTCTGTTGGACTTTCACATTACATTACATTCAATTACAACAAGTATGGCCCATAGTAATGATCTGGCTGAGACAACTCATGAAACAACTCGACATGACACTGCTAACATGTACTTGATGATTGTGGTGTTCGTGTCAAGCTATTGTACTGTTGAGTGATGGGTGTGCTCTCGGTGTAACATGTATTAACCTCTGCATGGCAAAGTGCATGGGGTCTTTGATAGTCTTTGTCTTTTCTTGATGGTGCATGTGTTTGTGTCCCTTTCACTCGTTGCTCAATGTGCTTCATGCGTTCGTTCAACTATGAGCAAGTATTCTAGCATGCGCTCCTTCTTCATCTCGTTCGTCTTCTCTTCATGTTTCATCAATATACCTCTTCCTACAATCACTCATGAAGAGACAACATCAAATCCAAAAATCGCCTAGTCTAACATGATGCATTGTTTCCCGTTTCAGTGCAGGTGACCGGGAGATGGACAAGGCACTGAAACTTCACAAAGCATAGCCTAGGATGGGATGCGAGGCTCCAGAGTATTGTCAGAAAAAACTAGGCAGGTGTTATTAGGAGGAAGATTTTTGTGCAATTTAGGACAACATTGATAGTTGTGAGGTAGAACCCAACTGGGAGGAAGAATTGCGCAGTTTTCGAGAGGAAGAGCACGCAGGGTGTCAGGGAAACACTGGGAAATTCTACACATTTTCAAGGTGAGGACTAACCAAGTCATCTGGCAATCTAGATAGGGATTTACATAGTTTCTCCTAGGAAGACAGAGTGGGAAGCAGGAGGCATTGGCAAACATTTGTGCACAGTTTTCAAGAGCAAGGTTGGATTGGGATGCGAGGAGCTACTCGTCAAAATTGTGAATTTCTAAGAGACATTGTCGGGCAGTCAGTTTTGTGTAGTTTCTGGGATGAGTGCAAAGTGGGGAAGCATGGAGGTTGTCAGTCAAAACTATGCAATTTTGAGAGGGAGAGTAGAGAAAGCCAGCAGGGGGCCTACCTGTCAAATATATGCAATTCATTGGAATAATGCAGTGACAGACGGTAGAGGCCTGATTCACAAGCTCTATGCATTTTCTACAGATAGTGTAGGGAAGGCAACTAGGAAACTTCTACACATTTTTCGGGAGAAGTGCAGCCCCTAGTGATAGTGCAGTTTGGATTTTCCAGAAGACTAAAGGGAGGTTGGATGAGTGATGTTGCGGGAAGCATGGAGTGGATCAGAATTGGGGACAACTTCTACCTTGTTGTGGGAGACAGTCAGTTGGCTCACTTACAGGATTGCATAGTGAAGGATGCCCTAGAGGGCAACCTCAAGCTCTGTGCAGTTCTGGGCAGCAGAGCAGGGTCGCTAAGATCGAGACCCGAATGAATGAAGCTTGTCTAGTCGATAGATTTTCAATAAAAATGATTTTGAAAGCAACCGAACTTGTGCATACATTCCATTGTGATCACACACTTAGCACAAATCGACGAAAAGACATCTCAAACCAACAATACAAACATGTGCTCAGTGATACTAACTCAAAGGTTAAGAGCGACAAGTGCTTGAGAAATATCTTTGAATGACCGTGACGACACTTGAACGACAGTGTTTACAACTTTGTGTGTGAGTACGATCGATGTTCACAGGGTGAAAACAACTCATACACACAAACACAAACCTTCAAAATTTCCAGAACAAACTCATAAGTATGAAAAGGAAATCAACATGCCAAAAGACAACTGGTGATCAACCAAGAAAAAAGGGTGTAAAGACTCAACAAGAGCTCATGGGATGAGCCTGAGTGTTTGCAACCATTAACGGGAAAAACCAAGGAAGGCTCCAAAATTTGGATGCTGGCCAAAATTTGGAGGGTGTTGCAGCCACTACAACAGTTTCAAAGAAGAACCAAGCTCAAAGGAGGAAACGGTTGAAGGGACAACCCTCATGTAATGATAGTTGTATGTTCCAACAACAATAGAGGAAAATAAGATGTTGAACTTCAGCATCAGGAAGGAAAGTAGCAAAAACAAGAGAAGAAAAGGCAACAACATAATGGTAAGCAAAAACAATGAGGAGAGAAACATAAGAGAGCTAAGCGGTTGTAAGAGAAAGTAAAAGGTAGTAATGAAAATTTCCATGGACGACACAAGAAGAACAAACAGAAGTCTTTCCCCCTAAATGAAAAAGCCCTCATAGAAAGGGTAACTTCGGTCATCAAAAGCCTTTTATGGGTATTGTTTTTCTTGAAAGAATTTTGGACATAAAGCCATGGACCATAGATGGCATGCAAGAAAATAAGATGTGTTGAGTAGCAGTAATCGAAGAATGCAAAAATTGGCCTAGAAAAGGTGTAGCAATAATCCAAGAATGCATAAATTGGCCTAGAAAAGGTGTAGCAGTAATCCAAGAATGCACAAATTGGCCTAGAAAAGGTATGTTTATGGCAATAGAGGTTTTTACAAGATTGTTGGAAGATATGGAAATTTCTTTTCCCCATTCTTAATCCATATTGAATGCTACAATTTTGGTAATTTGGGGCACAAGAGAGAAAGCTCCAAATATGAGAAGAAATGGCACACTTCTCAGAATATGCATGCAAATGTGGCAGCTCGGGATTTGAAGACAAGAAGAAACAATGGAGTAGAGGAAAACAAGTTTGTCTTCAATGCTCTATGTCAAAAGATCAAGATGCAAAGCAGAGGAATAAATCAAAAGAAAACCAAGAAGAATGATCCTCTAACCTTGTGGTGGACCCCTCTGTGAGGCAAAAAGGCAGCAAGAATATTTGGATCAAGAAAGAGGAGGTGAAGGAGAAGATTCCTCTATACATGCATAGCCAAGAGAAAGCCAAAACATGGGGAAAGAAGAAGCTTGAATGTAATGCATCTATCAAGGCTCAGCCAAAGAAGATTTGGATGAAGACGGAGGATGATTTTCTCAGTGGGAGTAGATCCTTTGTTTCTCTTCATTAAAAGAAGAGAATGGCCTCAAGGGAGGCCAAATAAGTTAGATGCAAGCATAAAAAATCATACAAATGAGATGCATTTGAACAATGAAGGTATGACCAAGCCCCTTGTTGATTATAATAGTGTATTTGTTTATTTCCATTGTATCAGGATTGAAAGAGAGAGGACATTGTAGCCAGCATGGTTTTAGGGGGAGCACACAACAACATCTTATGTTTTGAGAAGAAGAGGATGTGGAAAAAAACTATGGAATGACAAAAGGTCCATAGCCAAGTCAGGTCCGAGGGATTTGTCCTCACACAGATGCAAGCGAGCAGATGCATGACATCAAAGAGAATTGGCTCAGGGGGCACTGCTTTGATAGCAGTAATAGGCAACAATTATCAGCCTTAGGAAGTAATATTGTACAAAGAATGAAAGTTTTGCATCTTTGGTGAAATACCTTTATTTTATTTAAGTTGTGAATTTGATTTGTCCTAGCAGCCTTATGTTTATGAAGCACAATGGGTATAATCTTTCAATGTCCCCTATTATTCAGTTGGTATCGCTATGTCAATTAATGGTCTGGGTTCATATGGAGTAGCCTTTTTGTTTAAATGGACATTTCTTTTTGATAAAGAGCTATAAGAGGTTGTTTGGTATAGCATCCTATTTGTATCAATTTCTTGGTGCAATTGGTATTATTTAAGTAGTAGTCCCTATTGTAAAAGTATGATATCAAAGGGATAAGTGTTTAAAATGCTCAGGAGAAGTGAGCATAGACGATGACGCAGAAACAACTATTATCCCTTGAAGAGAATTCAGTTCAGCAAATGCAGATCAAAAACTAGACACTCGATCATTGACAGACAATGATTGCATGAGGGAGAAGAAGCAGCCTATAAGCCCTTTCCCATTGATGTCAAAGAGGGAGAGAAGATTATTGGAGAAGTTGTGATGGCCCATTGAGAGGAGAGAAATCCATTGGTGTCTCATGCTAGGAGAAGTGTAGAAGCAACATGAGGATTGGCCATTAATTTGGATAAGTGAAGAGGTGTTGCCATTAATTCCAAAGGGGAAGATTACTGGATAGTTGGCATTGTCTGTCGGGCTAGTGGCAGTAAGTGTGTTGGTATTGATGTCAATAGTCATGCTAGTATATCAATTTGGGAAGTAGGCATTTCCTGACAGTAACAAATTGTGTTGGAATTTATGTCAACCAAATTAGCATGGATGTGTGTTCTAGCATGATGATTAGGCAAGATAGCATTGATGTCCACTAGGTTAGTTGTGATGGAAGCAGATGCTAGAATTGATTTTATTGATGTTTCAAGATCAGGAGGAGTCCTATGGTTGCTGCAATCTCTGGTAGAGAATTATCACAATAGAAATATTATTGGATAAGCCATAAAATGATGGCTATGATGATTGGAATTTGTAGACTTTGGAGGAGATTTTGCCTCAATAGATCAACTTAGATACTCTTAGAGTTAGCACAGTTGTTTAGTGCTCAAAAAGATATTCCCAATGATATGTGGAAGTCCATGAATGGATCTCTGGACCAAAATGTATTGATAGATGAAGTAAGGACCATGAAGTCCTTAGAAGCAAACTGAATTTTGGAGAGTCATAGTCAATCAGAAGCAAGCTGAATTTCAGATTCTGAATTTTGGAACTTCATGACTTCAGAAGTTGGAGCCTTGGAACCTTGAAACTAGGGAAGGTAAGGAATATCAGAGCCCATATAATATTAGAACCTCGGAGGGTTGGAATCTTGGAAGGTCAAATTTTGGAGGTCGATGCCTCAAAATCTTAGAACCAGGCTGAATATTGGGGAGTAGAAAGCACATCAAAACCCCGAATTTCAGAAGGTCGACCTATCGGAGCCTCGGAGGTTCGGAACTTAAATTTTTTGAAACCTCGTATCTTCTTATAAATTTATTTCTTTGAAAAGAACAGAATGTTGTGAGGATCAAGATTTACAAAGGAATTCACTGTGAAACCAAGGACCAAGGGACCCTTTCTCTCTCCTTTGATAGGACACATAGCAGCAGGTGATTGGCCCTCAGGAGTTGATAGTGGCAGTATAAAGGACACATGGTAGTCAGAATCAACACTATTGGGTGGCCTAATGGGGAAAATTTGGGAGACATGTGTCACCACTAAGGAGACACCATGTGGATTGATGACAAGAGCATGACATCATTTCAAAGGTCAGAATATCAGCGGTTAGGATTTCGTAACTCCTCTATAATTTATTTTTAATAAATTTATGATACCATGGAGCTCCGATGTTGTTTGGCACTTGGTTGTGGAAGTGCAAAAAACTAAAGGCGCAGAGCAAGGCTTAGCACCTAGGTTCAATGGAGATGTCACGTGGGTATTTTAGACCCTGGAGATTTCGTAACTCCACTGTAATTGAAATGTGAGAAGACTCTAATATAGGGGACTTCCAATGTGATTGGCGTTTAGTCATGTAGACCCAAAGAACCAAGGGAAAAGACAAAGTACACAAGGATATAGGATCCTAGTAGAATTTTAAAGGGATTAGCACCTAAGTGTTATGTCGTCGGTCATAACACCCAGTCCTATGGTAGAAATGTGATAAGGGGCTAAAGGCCAGTCATGATCTCATGATTTTGTAGTAGCTACCTTAATAATGTATGAAATGAGAAGCTCTAAAGTTGCAGAACATAGGTGTATGGTAGATGAATGAGTCAATAGCTAAGAGTAATTACACGTAGAAGAGTTGGTCGATGGACTCAATGGAAATTGTCGTAGGCAAAAGACAAAGATAAAGATCATTGGGTCAAGGAAGAAAGGACCATGATTTTGTAGAATGATTTAAATGGAGTCTGTTAGTGAGATGAGACAAGCCATCCATGATATTTATTGAATGATATAGGGATTAATGAAGAACATAGCCTCAAGGACTGAATGTTTGTTCACAACTCAGAGGAGCCATAAATGAGGTATGTGACAATCTATGGAATATAATTCAGAAGTAAGTCCTGAGTATTAAGAGCCATACTATCAATACAAGTTGAAATTAATGGAAGATCTCCATGAGTCTACAATGTGATTGAGATTTATTTCTTGGTAGGATGAAAAACACTCAGGTTCCCATTCTCATGTTTAAGGTGGCAACAAATTTCAAGAAAGAGATGCAACAACAACATTGACATCCATGCAAGAGTACTCTTGGGCATCATGAATGGCAAGATAATGGTCAACAAAGAAAGTATCTTTCCTAGCACAAGAGAGGAACAAAACCAAGAATTGCAATTTAGCAACTGGTGGAACCAATAGTGTTACTAGAGAGCTGAGTGGAGAGCTTTGTGTGTGTGTGTGCACTATTGTGTGAGGCCAAGTGAGATTGTTCTACAAATAAGAGGTTGATAGTGCCTGTGTAGGGGAAAGAGACCCCAAGAGATCCTGTGACATTGTGTGACAGGTCAAGAGAGCCTATGCAGCTGTGAAATGTCGAAAGTGCTAGATTAGAAAAAGAAGGTCGAGTGTTGAATGAACCTTGTTGAGAGTAGAGAGCTGAGAGAAGAAGTATGATGTTGCAGTGTTGATAGAGTGTTGCATTGGCCAAGGGAAGAGAATAACAGAGAGTTGAAAATAGGCAGAGAGGCTGTGAATTATAGTGGGCAGTAAGTTATCTTTTGAGTGTAGGTTAGATCCTACATATAGGAAGTTGTTGATTCCATCTTGTTATGGGCAAATTTAGTCTCTTTTCGAATGACTAACCCCTAGACCTAGTAGCAAGCCTAGAACAAAAGTTAAAGTAATTCCATTTCTTTTCCTAGAGCTAACAGATAAAAGAAAGAGGAGAAAAGGTACCAACCTGTATCTCTCGCTCGATCCCTCTTCCCTTTGACCGCTTTCGCCACTCCCTTTCGTACTTAACTCGCTTGAAAGGTACCTACACACAAGTCGAGACAGAAAACCATCAAAGCATACATATCGATCTGTTAACTAAACATATTATAGAATCGAAAGTACAATATACATCACATAACACATGAATGGAAAAAAGCATAGAACTCTTTATTCATAGAAAGGAAGATTACAACCCATGTAGATGCATGTTCGATTCAGCGTCATCCTCCCAGCTTCAAACCCTTCTCTCCTCATGGAAATAACAATTTGACATGATAACATTACTCTCTCTACTAATCTCATCCAAGCAACATTTCCTTAGCTTAAGAACTCTCAACCTAGCCCAGCCTTAGCATGCTTGGTCCTTTTATAGCTGAATGGAGGAGGTTAAGCCATTAATGGCCCTCATGAATGCTTTGCCATAATTGGGAAGTTGTTCCATGGAGGAAGGGATAATGGATAAGGTTCATTCATCTCCTTCCTCATCAAATGCGAGCCCCATCCTTATAGAAACCTCCAGAAGCATCCATTGGATGAGGAATCCAATGGATTCATTTCAAAAATTCGATGTATCTCGCTCATCACAGGCAGAACAAAGGCTAGGTGTGATGCATAGCACCTAGACAGTGTAGTGCTTGCAATGCATTGCACCCTAATAAAGAGCCATCTATGCTGATCTCTCTAGGGGCATTTTTTGGATGAATGGTAACATGAAACTCTTGGGAGGCAAGCATGATGTAGTTTAATTTCATTAGGGAATGAAAACAAATGAATTAGGGGTTAATGGACCCTAATAATACGGATCTAGAAGTTGGGGTTGATGTGCCCAAATTTTCCTGTAACAGTTGCCCCCTAAAGCATGAAGTTGAAAATAATCATGTCGAGTGAGATGCTTTACCATTTGGAGAGAAGGTTTCAAAGCGGAAGGTGACCTGCGTCAGTTACAATACATATATCATGATACTTTGATTTTTTCTCACAATTAGCTGAGGGAAGGCATACCCATGCTCAACTTATAAACTTTCATTACATGTACAAATATAGTCATCTACAGATGTAGACCCATGAATGGATGACCATGAATGTAAGGCCTTTATACATTTCATATAGTACTCCTAAAAATATATCGTAGCCCATATGGATGAAACTAGATCTAGGGTCTTCAATCTCGTCCAATATTTCACTCAAGTACAAGTCTAACCATGTGAATAGATGATCTAAACGAACATGGAGAGACATCGTCTGATTACCAGCCAATGATTTAAGTCGCTAATGGGCGCAAGAGGAATCACCGATAATGATAATGACCCTCAAGGTACTGTAGTACATTTTGCATGGTGTGAATAAATGATTTGATGTCGAACACCATACAAAGTCTTTTGGTCAAAGGCCATTGATGTCAACCTATCGTCGGAAGCAAGAAACCTGCCATTGATGTATGCAAGACTTAAGGTACTAAAGGGGTGTTTCTAAGTCAACTTCTTGGATGATGTGCTGATGTCGACAAGAAGCAAATTGTTGCACGAGGGCCTTGATGTATCCCACATCAACAACACGAAACGAGGTAAATAATTTTTGGAGATGAAACATCGACTAACGACACAAGGTTCAGGAATGGCGGGCATGAAAATGAAGCTTTACTGTATTGTAGAGGATGAATTTTTGAATTGAATGACTTCTCTTGAACATATCGACAACACTGAAGTGAATTAGTAGCATTGACCCAAAACAAAGCAATGGATGGTATGATAGACCAATGGTGTGATAACCATCAAGCTAAATGACCCAACCCACATAGTCATGGTGATGAAGTGAAAGTGTCATGTTCAAGAGCGACCTGCTACCATAAAGTGTTCCTAGCTTTTTCCCATTTTCCCCAGTCATTTTTGACCAGTACCTCTTTATTTTTAATCAAGCTTGAGGAGGATAACATATGCTTGTTGTATAATTCCACCCTTCGGGTGAATCCATCGCTATTTTATATTTTAACGAGTCTAGCGAAGGTGAAACTTGGTCTTGTCTAGATGGACAAGTTTGTCACTATTTAATGTTTTTAACGAGTTTAACGACAAAGATAACTTGGTCCTTTTCATGTTTAGAGAGTTTGAAAAGGAACGAAAAGGAAACTCCACAAGTTCTTTTTCATACATTTGTCTCTCAAGTCCAAAAATGCATAAAACAATACAAGAGAGAACCTATTGATCATGTTTAACCAATGAGTACCTTTTTCGTAGTTAATCTATCTTAGCCCGAAGAAGGGATAAAACTATACTGAGTAGATATCGATTCTGATCCGTTAACGAGCTAGAAACGACAAGTGCTCAGCAATCTTTCCATGTTTACAGAGTCTGAAAAGAGCTTAAAGAGGACTCCAAGGGGGTTCCTTTTTCGTTTTTAACAAAGCTCGAAAAAGTGATAAAAGTTTTCTTTGTGGTCAAAGATGTTCAATTTACACATAAGCACATCATAACTGCTTGCCAGTTGTTAATCCTGCTCAAGATACCGTCAAAAGATTAAACAATACATGTTCATGGATTAAATAAATAAAAAACCAATGTTTACTCAATTAATGTGCAAGAAATAAACATAAATAACGGTTCTTACCATTCATTTTCACCATCTTGTTTTACCTTCTGATCTCTAGAGTAGTTTCTTCTCGAAGCTCATGAGTTGCTTGCAGAGGATTGAAGGGATTATTCCTTGTTTAGTTTGGACTAGGTAGGATCTGTTTCCATTCTCTTTTATTTCATTTATCTCTTGTTTTAGTCAATAACATTATAGGGTTTTGAGGCCCCTATGGCTTCTTTTTCCAAATCAGGAATTTGAAATGTTACTCATATGGAGAGAACGAGAGCATGAAGAACAAAATAGCATAGCCTTGAGTAATCAAGGAACAGTCAAGGCCCTAAGAAATTGTGGATTACTCAAGTATTTTAAACTATCCAACCTACGACAGCAGATGGATCTTCTATGGTTTCTTATTCAATCATGGGATCCAACCGATCAAACTTTTCACATTCGGGACAAAGAAATCCCTTTTACCATCAATGATATATACTTCCTAACTGGACTGTCGAGGCGAGGTGCCCCCATTTCACTAACAGGTCTTGCCCATGGAGGTAGACCAGTGAAAGATTATGTGTGACAGTTCTGTAGGCAAGGTGCCCAGCCTAGCAGAGACGGGAAGATACTTATCAAGGATGTTAGTGATTTATCGCTAAGGATGATCCTTTTTACCATTGCCAAACTGGCTGGCAGTTCTGTGGTTCATTTGGCCACCAAGTCATACATGCAGTATGCCTTAGAATGTTTAGAGCCAAAAGTATTCAACTGGTGTGGGGCTGTCCTTTCATCTGTGAAAGAGAAACTGACCAAGGTGAAACAAGGAAAGCTCATAAATTTCGGCTATGGATCAATCATGATCTCCTTCGCCTTGGAGAGAATACCTCTCTTGCAGCCACAACTCATTTCACTGGGTGTATCTGGACCAAGAGACCCACAGTTGCAGAGATGGACAAATCTGATGGCTAGGCATGGTGCCTACTCTACGATTGTTTTCACCTCTACATTCTTTGAATGGTTCAATCGATAGGAGATGACTTTTGTATAATATCCATATTTAGAAATGGATTTCCATGGAGATCCAGATTTACCACTACCAGCTGGAGCAATGTGGGGTGCTACTGGTAAATTGTTTGACCAAGTGTTTTTAATTTTTAAAGCTTTTTGATTTTTTTGTGTTTTTGATTAACTCCAAGACTAAACAAAATCAATTTTTTATGTACATAGATATCAGACCTGTTCAACCTATGGGAGACCCATGAGATGTAGCCAAACCAGTACAAAAATCTATAGGGAGAGCGATTCTCCGAGACTTGGATTTGGTGGAGACTCTGGCTGAATTGCAAAATCGCATAGAGGGTTTAACCCTAGGTATTCCGAATGTTTGGATCGATGAGCTACCTATGCAATTGCAATGCCACACCATCGGTGTGTCGGGTTGTTGGATGAGACTTTTACGCATGATAACACAAGCAGTGACCTGCTATCATGAGCACCACTAGCTTACTAAGATCATTTTTGCATACATTTAGTTTTTGGGTCAGATGACCAATTTTTGTCTTGGACACAAAATGTTTGTAAAAACTTTTTACAATTATCTTTCAGGGTTTTATTATGGTTGAGTGATGCAATCCTATTCAATTGATGATGTTAATTGAAAATATTTACTTTATATATGTTGCAAAAGTCTATTTAACACATAATTTTCAAGAGAGTCGGTTAATGTGTTTAGACTTCTGGAAATATGTTGATATTGAATAAACTCAAAATACCTTTCCAAAATACGAACTCTAAGGAACATATGATGAATTGCTGGGTTTCAGACAGTATAAACGCCAGTAACTTGTAGCACAATGAGCTGAGAGTCTAGCCTAACGATAATTCGGCGAATGCCAAGTGAAATGGCATCAAAGAGAAGTTCAATCAATGTGCTATACTCAGCGATATTATTAGTTGATAGACCAATACAAATGCCTTTAAAACTCATTAACTTGCCGCTCGGAGTGAAAATGGCCCATGCTGAAGAAGATAGGTTTTGTGTACTATGACTAGCACCATCAATGTAACCAACCCATGGTTTTGAAAAGTTCGACATCTGCAATAAATGCAAAGTGGATTACTTAACCAAATGAAAACCCTTAAATAAACACACTCACACATGCAATCCAAGCATATTTACATGAGTTTTACCATACTCAATTAAGCATAGTAATATTTTAAATACAACCCATTGCTGGGCTTAGACAGTGGAACTTCGTCATAATCTACTAACTCATATGCACCTTTTGTCAAAACGTGCTTAACAATATAAAGGCCCATCCAAAGTGGTTCAAATTTTCCTGCACCAATTTTATCCGACTCCTGATTATATAGCAAGACCAGGTCACCTTCTGAGAAGACTCGAGGCTTGACATTTTGATCATATTGCACCTTTACCTATTTCTTTTATGCTTCGTTAGCCAATGCAACATCACGATAGGTTTCATCCATATGGATTAATTCCAATAAATGTTCTTCTTCCTCAGAAGTGTCAGGTAGCAAGTCAATTGCGAGTTTGAGTGACAAAATTTCACATTGAATCGGTAAGACAACTTCCAAACCATACACCAACTGAAAGGGTGTGAATCTGCTAGCATTTCTCACCAAGGTTCAATATGCCCACAAGGCCGAGTACAGGATTAAATGCCAATTTCTTTTGTGAACTCCAATCATTTGTTGTAACATGCGCCTAAGGACCTTGTTGATAGCCTCAAATTGTCCATTAGCTTGCGGATAATATGGAGTAGAACTATCATGTGAAAGTCCTAATTTGGCAGCTAACTCAACCATCATGTGATTACAAAAATGTGATCCATGATCTGTAACTATGGCCTATGGCACACCAAACCTGGCAACCACGTGGTTGAAGAAAAATAATGTAGTTGTTTCGCTGCTATTGTTTAATGCAGGCATCGCCTCGGCCCATTTGGTAAAGTAGTCAACGACGACTATTATATACCCATGCCCCCAGTCGAGGTGGGGTTACATGTCATGAAATCAATGCCCCATTCGAATGGTCCAACAGCAACTACTGGATGCAAAGGTGCAGGTGGTAATCTAGTTTTCCGATCGAATATTTGACATGCATGACAACTTCTGACAACAATTATACAATCCTTGAATATTGTTGGCCAAAAGTATCCAACACAGAGAATTCTCTGTGCTATTGCATATCTAGACAAATGTCCACCACAAGCACCTGAATGACAATCATTCAAAGCTTTCTTGGCCTCCTCATGAGTGAGGCACCTACGTAAAATCATATCAATACCACGGCGATAAAGCATGTCACCAATGATCAAATAATTCTTGGCTTGGTATTTGATACATCGTTGTTTAGAGCGAGAGGTATCGAGCCAAAAAGCTTGGGTTTGGAGATAGATCAGTATATCCCCATACCATGAATCACTTGACAAAATGAGAAATAGAGACTCATCCACGATTAATGTTTCTAATGTTAAATTGTTGGAGGATGAGGGAAGGTCGCAAAGTAGTTTGACAAATACAAGATATTTCTTTGACTTAGACTTAATGAATTCCAAATCAAATTCCTACAATATAACTATCCACTTCGAGTATTTGCCCCCCAGCAATTAATGTGACAAAATGTATGTCATAGGGTTGCAATCGGAGATAATTGTAGTTTTACGCGGGAGAATATAATGACGAAACCTCTGCACAGCCTAAACGGCTGCCAAAGCTAGCTTTTCGACATATGAATATTTTCTTTCTGTATCATTGAGATTGTGACTCAAATAATATACAAGATGTTCTATTCCTCTGGGCGGATATTGATTTGATTGTAACTGGAAAATCCATCCATGAATGAAAAGATTTCACATCCGGCACATTCATCAATAATCTGGTCGATGAAGGGTGTAGGATAATTGTCTTTTGGACATGCTTTATTTACATCCCAGTAATCAACACACACTCAGATTGTTCCTTGGTTTTGCATCACAGGAACAATATTTGATACCCAGTCAGTAAGAGGTACAGGGAAAATGAAGCCAGCACACAAAAGTTTTTCAACCTCTATCAGCAGCTTTCTTTGGATGTACAGGTCGAAGCCGCTATCGTACTGGTTTGAAATCAAGGTGCATTTTGATTTGATGTTCAACAATGCTTGAATCAATGCCTGGAATCTCCTCATAAGACCATGCAAATACATCTCTAAATTCACGAAAAAGAGCACGATAACTATCGAGTTCCGAAGGAGAACAAGATTTGTCGACATGAATGTTTTTTACAATGTTAGGCTTGGTTGAAATGTCTATAGAAATGGTTTCTTCTATGTTAGACAAATTACACTTAGAATATACTGAATCTATTCTAATGAAATTTGAAAAGAAATCAACAATTGAAGGGTGTACTAGTTCGTTTGAATAATCCTCATTGGAATCTGGAGGAAGGGAACAATGATGATAATCTTCCCAAGGTTCTTCTCCTATCATCATGGATTGGATGATTTCCTCGTCTGTAGAATATATACAAGAAAAAGGATTGGAAGAAGTCCCATATTCAAGTGAACGATCTACCCATACATTTGGCGATTATGGATCTGGAAATGGCGCACAAGCAAGAAAAATTGATTGCTATGCAAGTTCGATAGGACTTAGTGGCACAACCTCTGTAAAACTCTCATCTTCAACACTATTGGTGATCCTCTTTAAATCAGATGTAGTAGAGGAAGTGTGAAAGTACCCATTAATGAGGGATCTTTAAAAAGACCTACACCAACAGATTGAAGTGAAAGGGGGGGTCCGTTAACAAATGGAACGCTTCCCATAACTTGAGAACTAGAGGCAAAAAATGAGGTTTGGCCAATAGCTGTTATTCCACCTTTATGAGGAAATGTGATCATACAAAAGTACATGGAAACAACAGCAGCCATAGCATAAACCCATGGTTGTCCAAGTAAAATGTTGTAATCAAGGGGTCCGTCAACCACCTCAATATCAACAGTTATCATTTCCCCTAGTTCTACTTGCAAATTATTCAAAATCCCACATGAAGTATAAGTTCTTCCATCAAAAGCCTTCAATGTGGTTGGTCATCTTGACAACGTAGGTGACCCCAGTGTTTTCCAGCATCTCATTGACATAATACAGGTAGAAGCTCCCTCATCTACGATGGTTTGATGAATATTTTTGTTGAGAGCTTTAACCTAAATCAGAAAAGCTAATTGAGCTGGTAACTACAGTGTATATCCTAAGTGATTAAAAACCACAAGATTAGAATCCGCTAGATCTATTCCACCTATTGCTGATAGTAAAGCTTGCTTCTGGGAGGGGCAGTTTTTTAATACCTCAAGTGTCGACATAGCAGAAGGAGACTAAGCAATATCTTCTACTATTTTGTAATTTTGAACAGCTCGAGCTCGAGGATTAAACGTTGATTTATGCACAACTCCCTTAGGTGGCTTTATTGTTAACTCTGGTGCAATGTGTAGTGGAATATTTTTTGATGTGGTCGAAGTCGAAGAACCAGTTTGATCAATGACCTGATTATTTGACGACAAGGGCGGATTACCATAATATTTATTACGTGTCTGAACCAAAACTTCATCTTTAGGTTTTGCAATGGATAACATTAATACCTGGGATGTGGAAGCATCTTTAGTTGCAACCATATTGGTATCCAGGTTCAGAAACGGATCTATCAACACTGCCAATGCGATAGAAGCTTTTAACAGTTTAGAAATTTCTGAGCGGTGAGGACAATCCCTTGTAAAATGCTCATTATCACATATCAGACATGGATAATGAGGTTTCTTTCCCGAAGTAGAGGAATCAGATGATTTCTCTTGAGGAGGGTTTTCAATTTTCTTCTTATTTTCCCTTTTTCTCTTGCTCCCTGGTTGCTTTTGATTCTTACCTTTGTCATATGACATGACATTAATCTCGGAAGTAGGAACCTTAGGTGCATTTACAGTTTGATTTGTGGCAAGTGATTGACCAGATGGTCTACTTGCCGTTTGCGTGCTCAAGGAACCGATCACACCGTCTCCAGCATGAGAGTCCCTATTCGATGGTGGAGGTGGAATGGATTGATTTAGGCGTGTTGCATGTGGAATTTTGTCATAGAGCATGCTAGATTATGTGTAAATTAAATCCAAATATTGGGCATGAACAATCACTTGCTCTTCTGTAACAAGTCACCTTTAGCCACATCCTCAGTGATAGATGGCAATAAGGACTTAATGAACCACTCAACTAAAAGCTGATCAGGAACATAGGTTTTAACCATGTGACGACGATGACACCACTCATGAATATGATCTGATATGTGAGTAGAAGTCGTTTGTTTAAAGTTGGTCAAAAGTTCTGTTCTAGTTTCATATCTAATGGGTAACTAGAAGTGGGTCAAAAAAGTAGTGGCTAAATGGGTGAAATTATTAAAAGAAGCTCTCGGCAATTCAATATACCACTTAGCAGCTGAACCAATGAGCATTCTTTGGAAAAGACGGAGTCTTACCGAATCATCATTCAAGGAGTTTGAAGAACACCATAAATGATAAGTCATAATGTGATTTGACGGGTCTTCTCCAAGATTTCCACTAAACTTTGGAATATCAGAAGGCAACTTATGAGGAATTACTAGCCACAAAGGTGAATACAAAATTGGATCATTTGTGAGCCAGTTTAAATTTGGTAATTCTAGGGTTGCCACAAATGGCAACTGCCAATTCAGATTAGGTTGAGCATATCCAGGATAAGATTGAATTTCCTGTGGCATAGGCCTTTGCATACCCGCATATGGTGGATATCCTTGATAAGGCGGTGGGACATATCTGGTATATGGATTGAAACTAGGTTCACCTTGCATTTGTCCATAATCGGTTTGGGCTTGATACACAGGACCCTGATACGCTTGATATTGTCCTTGCCCAGGCTGAGCTTGGAAAGTAGGCCCATACTGAGGTTGGACATTCTGAAAAGGAGGCTATGGATACTGCGACTGCAAAGGTTGTTGGGGTATCGGTTGTGAAGTTTGATATTGCCCCCCAATGCCAGTTTGACCAAGCTGAGGATAAACTAAACCTATAGCAACTTGAGTCACTTCAAATAATGGCATACTAACTTGTGGTAATTTTACCCCAGAAACAAGTGGTTGTTGCATAACAGCCTAAGAAGTTTGGGTTTGCTGACTCGAAACTTGAGGTTGCGAGGCAGCAAAACTAACTTGCATAGGTTGAAATACAACGGGTTGAGCTTGTATCTGTTGTTCCATAGTTACGATAGGTTGGGTCGATATAATCGGCTCAGTTCGCATACGTTGTGTTGGATACACAAGCCTTGGTTGTAATGGCATAGTTGGCTACCACTAACAGACTCTCAATTCAGGCTGACTTGGATACGGCAAGACATAACCATAGGGTTGTCCTCCTTGATAGGGAGGATGCTGTGAATAGGCATATTGCTGACCATATGGTGGCAATCTAGTGTTAAGAGGATATTTAGGTCTTTGTTCACTGTATTTCCCAGTTTGATACTAGTGAGCAGGATAAAACTATTGTCCTTGATAAGAAGAACCAGGTAAAAATCTTGATGATGACATGGGTGATGACCATGGCAAAGATGAAACCCCTGAGTGGATTCCAGACATAGACTGGTAACCAGCTGGGACAGACGGCTGTCCATATAAATGTGACTCAGGTGTGGTTGCAAAAATCGAAGAAGTAGCAGCAAAACACTCTACTGCAGCTGCATCAAATGAAGCAGTTTGGGATGTTTGAGGTTGTTCTGCCATGGTTAGCTGACCCAAAATTTGACCTAATGAATCAAGTGGGATTTCAGAGGCAGTAGAAAAATGAGGAAGAGATTCAGAGTAATGATATAAACTAGGACCAAAATGATGTGGAGTCCCAGGATCAGACTCTTCTTCAAATTATTCCTCTACGAAAATTAAACCAGGTGGAAGGATTTCACCGTTAGGTCCATAAAAGACTTCTGGTGTTAAAAATGGAGTTTCAGGAACTACAGATGACTGAGGTATTTCGGTAACAACTTTGGAATGTTCCAGGTCAAAGTCTAGATGTTCCGGTAAAAGAACTTCAGTTTCAATGGAAGGTTCGTGAACAACTTCAGGTTTAGGAATGTCTTCGGTTTCAACTACTATGGGTTCTGGATCAAATTCGAATTGAACAGGTTCAATTTCTGGAGTAACTTCTGGTTGTTTAACTTCAAGTTTCGACTCAACTTTAGGTACTGGTTCACTTGTTTCCGTTATAGTGACCTCAGGTAGTTGAGTAACTTCTTCTTGTGTAACAGATGTTCCAGAAATAGTTGGAGTAACTTGAGGCTCAGTACTAGCTGTGATAGGCAGCTCTGGTAATTCAGATGAAGTACCAGACTCAGTTTGACGAGTCCACCTTGACCGGATGGGTGTTGCTTCCGGTGGCAAGGGCAGTTTGCTCGTAACTCTCCTCGAATGACGGAGTGGAGGTTGATCTTCCTCCAGAATGGTTGATTATTCTTATCAACCTAACTCAAGTAAGGAAAAATGGTGTTTTTCATGGTCAATTAACTTTTACGACATAAGAACTTAACTTTGCTTTTTCAGTTTTTAAGAGTCAAGAAAAAGCAAAAGATGACTCTAGTCTATTTCGTTGTTTAATGAGCTTGAAAGGACAAGCGCTCAGATGGACCTTTTATTTTAAGGAGTCGAAAAGGAACAAAAGTGAATACTATGTAGATACTAAGCAAGAGGGTTTACCAAACTAATCACAAAACTCCAATAAACACCGTGGTGGTGAATTAAAGAGAAATTACCAAGGATTTACCGTACAGCAGTCAGTCTTCCTGAATGTTGTGTTCGATGCATTGTGATCGGTAAGGTGGCAAACTCAACTTCCTAGGGATAAAGGATTTAAGCCTATTGGGGTCTCCCACTATATACATGACGGTACAGGGAGCACAAGTCCATACTAGTACTTACCGATTCAGAGAGGAGGAATCACCCAACCTCAATGAAACAACAACCACTAGGTTTTAAGACGTCGGAACACATCTCTAGCCTAGACACCTTTAGATGTTTACGTTAAATTTCAATGCGTTTTTAGGTTAATTGAGGTTAATTTTAGGTTGATCTTGCTTAAAATTTTCCTTTGGGTTTCACAATGTGATGTTTTCCAAGATTCCTAAGAATGCAGCTAAATGAGATGCACTCTTTCCATTTTACTTTCAACAATGAAAATCCTAACTAATAAGGGATAGAGCAAACAAGTACTTTTTAGATCAAACAACAAAGAGCACTCACTAATGTGTTTCCATAACCATTCCTTTTTGAGCACATGCAATAAAATTCAATGCAATTACATGTATTTCTTTTTCTTTTCCGTTATCCTTAATGTGAATTATGCACTAAGAAAAACAAATGAACAAATGATTCAAAAGCTCTTTTCACACAAATGTCGATTTATGACAATTTCACTTAAAGATAAAGGAAGACTAAACAAAACTTTTAGCTTTAAGGAAACGAATATTTTTGACACTTAATGAAAATATGAAACAGATGCACAAAATAGACCAATCGATTATTATAAGAAGGAAGATTTTACAACACTTCGTATTTGACAAAACAATCAACTGAAACTACTTTTCGACTAAGGACTGCAAATGATAAACAAATACATAAACAAACATTTAACAATCTAGTCTGAAATGGGTCAAAACAAGGAAATAAAGACTGCTTTCAGAGACAAGAACTCATCTAAATCCAACAAACAATTCAAACAACTGAAAATTGACTTAAGGCTTCAGCTCCTAGATGGGAAAACTGATCCAAAAGGAATCAGCGCAGGTCAAAGTGAGGGACAGTGTGATGCATAGCATTGTCTCTGTGTAGAGGGTTCCATTCAGTGCACTGTCTCAGTTACAGAGTTGCGATGATTGCAGAATGAAAATTTTATGCTCAAAATTGACTCAATTTCAGTGAATTGGACTTAAATTCGATGAAAAACAGAGGGAAAAGCATGTCAAAGTGTTCTAAGAAATTGATTAGCTACTATAAGGGATAGGATCGCTCCCCAATGGAGTTGCCATTTTGTTATGGGAAAATTTAGTGTCTTTTCGAATGACTAACCCCTAGACCTAGTAGCAAGTCTAGAACAATAGTTAAAGTAATTCCATTGCTTTTCCTATAGCTAATAGATAAAAGAAAGAGGAGCAAAAGTACCAACCTATATCTCTTGCTCGATCCCTCTTCCCTTTGACCCACTCCTTTCTGTACTTAACTCGTTTGAAAGGTGCCTGCACACAAGCCGAGACAGAAAACCATCAAAGCATACATATCGATCTGTTAACTAAACATATTATAGAATCGAAAGTACAATATACATCACATAACACATGAATGCGAAAGAGCATAGAACTCTTTATTCATAGAAAGGAAGATTACAACCCATGTAGATGCATGTTCGATTTAGCATCATCCTCCCAGCTTTAAACCCTTCTCTCCTCATGGAAACAACAATTTGACATGATAACATAACTCTCTCTACTAATCTCACCCAAGAAGCATTTCCTTAGCTTAAGAAGTCTCAACCTAGCCCAGCCTTAGCATGCTTGGTCCTTTTATAGCTGAATGGAGGAGGTTAAGCCATTAATGGCCCTCATGAATGCTTTGCCATAATTGGGAAGTGGTTCCATGGAGGAAGGGATAATGGATAAGGTTCATTCATCTCCTTCCTCATCAAATGCGAGCCCCATCCTTATAGAAACCTCCAGAAGCATCCATTGGATGAGGAATCCAATGGATTCATTTCAAAAATTCGATGTATCTCGCTCATCGCAGGCAGAACAAAGGCTAGGTGTGATGCATAGCACCCAGACAGTGTAGTTCCTGCAATGCATTGTAGCCTAATAAAGAGCCATCTGCGCTGATCTCTCTAGGGGCATTTTTTGGATGAATGGTGACATGAAACTCTTGGGAGGCAAGCATGATGTAGGTTAACTTCATTAGGGAATGAAAACAACTAAATTAGGGGTTGATGGACCCTAATAATATGGATCTAAAAGTTGGGGTTGATGTGCCCAAATTTTCCTGTAACACATCTCTAGTGGGTGTTTGAAGAAATTTCGGGCTAGTGCCTCTTGCTAGTTAGTGCTTGCATAAATCCAAGGATTTGCAAGTTGGTGCTTGCAAAAAATATGTGGAGTTGGTTCTTCACATGGTGCTTCTGGTAAGCTGATCAGGTGTTTGCAAAAGGAGGGAGTTGGTGCTTCCTGCTAGTGGGTGCTATCAAACAATCGAAGGGAATTGGTGCTTCCTGTGAGTGGTGGTTCACAAACATATTTATGTAATAGAGTAGGTGCTCTTATTTTTACATCAATAACAACAGTAGGCTTTGGTGGTTTTTTCCTGAAAGGGTTTCCACGTAAAATCTTTGTGTCTCATGTGGTTACTACTCATGATGTGTATGATTGTGTTGATTGATATGGATACTGTTATGGTTTGTCAATAGTTTCTCTCATATATTGGATGCCAAATTTGAATGAGTAAGATTAATTGGAATAAAAGTTAAAATTAGCCTTAATACTGATTCACCCCCCTCTCAGTATCAACATTGTTTCCCACATGTATCATGTCAAAAAAAACATCGATCATCAGTCCAACCCCACGATATGTTGCTATGAGATTTTCCAAATTGAGCAAAAGTATTTGTAGATAATCTCTAATAGGGCTAGAGAGATTTTTATTTTCTAGTTCATTCTGGAATCTCGTAGAATGCACCTTGATGCCATCAATAGTAAGAGTGGAGATGTTGTATTCCCAAGGCATCTCCTCAGGAACATCTCAAGGGTGGGGGTAAAGAGGTTCATAGATTTCATTGTTTCCATATTGTTGAGACCTACAACCTCTCCCTCTATGATGACGTCCCACATTAGCACAATCAAAAATTATAACATGATAAACGTTCACATAATATTTAAATATACATTAATTTTACTTAGACAATTCGTACTAAAAAAATATCTACATTTAAGATTACCTAGTCCATGAACTCTCTCATTCTCTGAGCTACCACTCGAAGGATGATTGTCTCCTTCTAAGGAAATAAATCAGAGCTATTATGCCCTATGCAAAACATCAAATAACAAATCATGCATAAGTATGAGAGATGGGATAAATTTTAACATTAAACATATCTTGAAAAATATTTATGTTCAACTTTCACCTAAATTAACCTAGATGTGTCGCTGAGAATTAGCATGGACAACGCCATGCTCATTCCATTCACCTATGGATGACAATATTCTTTTCACATTAAATGTATGTGAAAGAAGAAAGTATTCTAATGTTAAACATTAAATTTATATGTTGTCTAGACCTGAACATGCTAAATATAAATCGAACGTGTGCTTATACCATGTGAATTGGACCCCTCAAAATCATGTCTAATTGTTCTTGTAGCCTATTCTATAGATATATATGCATGGTCTATACAATTTACATCATATTGTCAATCACAAATATGATACATGTGCAATAAATTTTCATGTATTAAACATCCCACTTTAAATTTATATTCAAATTTTACTTGAACCAACTCTATCAAATAGTTGATTGGTTCTCAAAGGTAGAGTACTCAAATCATTACCGCCAACTTCAAGCTCAAATCATGCACCTATCAACAACTATATTTTTCCACATTAAACATGTCTCAAAGAAGATTGTTCACATATTAAACATTGAATTTATAGCATTTATAGCATAACATTGAACATGTTTACTAGAAATTGAATGTGTACCATAGTACACCCAAGAGACCCCTCAGAATGGCATCTAATATGTTTTTTAGAACCTAACATGGCTCCTCCTGACAAAGGGTCAGGAGAGGGGTTGTTCAATGCCATTGTTCCTATATACAAGAGGACTAGTTATTAATATTAAACTTGAAGATTAACATTTGACAAGAATTAAAGTTAAATGGATTTAAATATTTTTATTATTTAATATGAAAGAATAATAGTGCTAGAAAATTGTTGGTATCAAAGAATTTTTTTATCATGACATGACCTAGCTTGGAGTTGTGAATGCTACGTTGTGTTATTGAAGCCTTGGTTTTAGCAAAAGACCTATATTAGTAGAGGTAAATGTGGATTTGTTTGAGTTCATTGTTATTGTGCATCTCACAAATCATTAATGGAGTTTGATGACCAATGTCTTCATCATTTCGAAGCTTTTTTTGATGTCTGATGGCCTCACCTTTCTGGTGCTTCACATGATTATTTTTAGGATATAAAAATGATGTTATGGTAAATGTCCATGATGTATCCTAGTTGCATTGTAGGGTAGTATGGATGACATGGTACTATTGATTGTGCTAAGGGTAAGACAATGGCAGTGCATTGACACTTCTTAGAAAGGTTATTGGCATTTTCAAAAAGGGCGTAATTGGCACATTTAGATAAATCCTATGAAGTCCATCTACGTTAAATAGGAAATTAGAAAGGTGAAATTTATCTGCATAAGAAAGCTTTTGGTTAGTACTTTTAGGAAAGAGCCATTAGCTATTCATTAGAGGAAATTTCAGCCTAAAAGTGGCCTCCTAAGGAAAAATAATAAAATAATAGTTGAAATAATAAAATAAGAGTTCTAAATTTTGGAGGGAAAAAAAGAAAACTACTCTTTTTAATTGTATTTTTGGCTTATCTCCTTATTGGTTTACTCAAATTTCAAGTGTAGACACTCGTTGTTCAACACACCCTTTTAATGTATCTTTGATTTTTATCAATGTGGGTCTTCTCAAAAGTATGTATAATGGGTACTTGTTGGATGTTAAATTTAATTCCACATCCAACGAGTGTCTACACTTCAAATTTGAGTAAACCTATAAGGAGATAAACCAAAAATACAATTAAAAAAAAAAAATCCCTCCAAAATATTTACATGTACCTCTTTTTAAATTTAAAGGATTTTGATTGGTTTACATATTATCACATGGAAATTACATGAAAATTTCATGGGCACTTTTAGGCTGAAATTTCCTCTAATTGAGGGAGTTGCACAAACCTTTGAGAGGAGACAAATTGTTTGATTGTTGAGGAAATTATATTCTTGTTATTGATGAATACTTTCATGTAAGTCATCAATGGAGAGTTTTGGAAACATCATTGATGAAGGAAAATATATCATCCACCAACGAAGAGTTATGATGATCATTAAAGAAGGAATCAAGTAATCATCGATAGAATTTTTGCTTCGTTCAACATTTTAGGGACTCATCAATACAAAAAAAAATCCTTAGAGAAGTTTCTCCAAAAATTCTTAGTTTGAGAGATAGCTAGTGCCACTATAAAATTGGAAATTCTAGATTGCTACAAAATTTAACTAGAGCATCAATTTATAATTTGAAATTTATTGTGTACTCACAATCTATAACAATATCTTTTGCTGATATGATATTTTTCTATTTCTTGACATATTTTATTTAACAAGTGGTAGAAGTTGTCTCTGGAAATAATTGAATATCAAAAAGGGGCACAATTAAGGAGAAATGCTATACTTTGTAAGGATGTAAACTTCATCTCAGAGGGTAGAATGAGGCATGAGTATAATCATTAGAACAGTGATATAGAGAAGAATATATCCCAAAGATGAAAATCTAGTTTAGTGCAACTACATTAATAATTAATTGAGACGAGGAATGTCTTATGGCCTAAATAATGAAACTATTATAATATGAAAAACTTCTAACGAGAATGGTTTCTTAAGCATTTTACAAAAAAAGGGTATAATGGAACAAGATAAGCTTAGGAATTGTAGATTAGAAAAAAATGGAAGTTGCAAAAAAAACACTACAATGATGAAAGAGAAGCTAAAGGCATAAACATTAGAGAGAGTCTCTCATAAACATTAAAGATTGTTGGCCGAGAGATTTAAGTGGAATCTAATCTCTCAGCCGAGAGTCATAGTTAAAATCTAAACTTATAGCCAAGAGTTTGTGCCCGAGAAAATTTTTTTTTCCAAACTTCTTGACCAAAAACTTGTTAAAGTCTCAACTAAGAGTTTGCAAACTCATGATTAACCTTGCTAAACTCTCGGTCAAGAAAATATTTTTATTTTTTTTCTTGGCTGAGAGTTTGCCAAAAATAGTGCAACTTCTCTCCACATACCAAAATGTGTTTCCCATTTTCTCATTTTCACCCATATTTCCTTACATAATAATCAATAAACTAGTGATTTTGGCTTATTAAAGTTTGGGGCATTAAAAGTTTGGTTTACGTATACAATAAATGGACTATGCCATATAGTAATAACATGATTTAATGTAGATTTCAAGTCTTGGAGTGATATGAACAACATATTTGATAACTACCAAAATAGGCAGGGACTATGTTGCGTTGCAACTATCCAACTTGTTAATCAAGTAATCTCATGACCCCTTATATGCAAAGAAAAAAACAAGTTGAAGAATGTTGGGTGTGTTTTATATCCTTTCCATGATTAGTCCTATGTATTGTATGTTAACATGGGAGCATGGGGGGTTTATGGGGAAAAGTTCTTGAGAATCTACTTTTGCATTGTTTTGGTTCCCTTTTAGCATGCTTTTGGTGCTTTTTAGCCAATGGTATTTCAACCCATTGTAATACATGTATAGCAAAGCAATCTAAATCATGTCAACATACTAGGGTTTTGGATTCCATGGATATATATATTGTAAATGATGAAGAGAGTTAGAGCCACAACTATAAAGTTTTTATAGGTGTTCTAGTTAAGGGTTTCCAAAGTAAATATCTAATCATTATGTGCATCTAAAATTGTCTACTTTTCTATATATAAGAAATATTTGAGTGCATTACTTGCTGTAAAGTTATAAAACTTACATTTCTTGACAAGGTGAACTTCTAGTTGAGTTAAAACTCTCTTTTAGTTGCGAGATTGCTACTTGAAGGTACTTGTGTTGAGAAATGGCAACAAGAAATTTCAGTTTAATTTGTCCTTGAATTAAACTGAGAACTAAATTCGAATTCTATTCTCATAGCAACTTGTAAATAGTTAAATAAGTTTAATTAACTTAATTATCTTGGGAATTTCGAGTTGGAAGTCTTTCTAAAGTCATGTATATGGTCTCCCTAAATTTTAGGGGTCTAGTATGAGTTTAAATTGAGTTGGAAATTAGATCACTCAGTTTACTAAGTTAAGTTCAGTTAAATTAGTTCCAAACTATATGTAGGAACTAATAGAGAGTTAACAGTCAGTTGGTGCACTAGTGCATCCACAAGTGTCACTCTAGTTAACTGAAGATTCCCTCATCAGAAACTCATGCATGTCGATTCTGAGAAAGACCCAGTTGAGAGTAGAGTGCAGGGACAAAGTACTATCAGTTGTATTATTTACTGGAGTGTAAATGTAATGCATGCATCAAAGACTGATCCTATGTTTGGATTGCGCAGTTTTGGAAGCATGAATTCCCTATGGGCTATTCATCCTAAGAATTACGCAGGAGATTAAGGGCTTGGAGAGCTGCATAATTGGCTAAATGTTGGCCAAGAGCTAGCTTATGAGTGGAGAGAGTTGAGCATACTTGTGCGGAATTGTTCTAGTGAGAACAAGCTTTGTATCTTCACTCATAATTTTGATATATGCAATACAGATAGTGGGGTTTTGAGTAGTGGCTTTCCCTATATACATCTTGTGTTACGTGCCATTGATTTATCTTTTTCTTGTTCATATTGTTTTCATCAATTTATTGGCTTCCGCTGGTTGAAATTAGAAGTACATTCTTGTCCTATGCTTTAGTACATTGCATGAGATTGTGAATCTACATGATTTTCTACACCTTGAATGTTGCAAAACCCTTCTCATAACTTGATGAATGTTTACAAATTTGCATGGAGTGCATTGTCCGGTGTGCCCATGTTCATCCATGGTGAAATAATTTGAAACCTCTACTACAAAAACATGGAGAGAATGAAAAGAAAACCAAGTAACATACCAAGGATAAACAGAGCCAACAACCACATCATTAATATTATATTGAAATTCCCATGGCTTAATGAGACCATAAGAAAAGATAGGTGGGATAACAACTAGACTAAATGAACATCACCCTGAGCAAACCAAATGTATCCCATCCTTGTTGGATATTGTCATCTGATTGTCATTAATTACACACCTTTGTCGAAACTTGGAGATATTAGTGAGGAGTATAGGGGGGCCTGAGGAAAACGTGATCACACCAGTTGTGTATTGATTTAAACCACAAGTAATTTCTAATGTTTGGATAGATTAATTTCATGTGAAATGGTCTATGAAGGGGACCTCAACATTTTGAATCACCATACCTACATTTAATAACAGTCTCATGTTTTCCATGAAGTTTTCCAAACTGTACAAAGATCAAATAACCTGGAAAAAAAACAGTGGATTGAAAACGCGTTACAATCCCTTATATTCTTAAAATCAATCTATAAAGACATAAAATTCGTGAAGAAAACAAAACTTACATTTGATAAATGATAATAATAAAAAATTAAACTGCGAGTTTCTATATCTTCATTATTATTATAAATAAATGTTTTTATTTAATTGATAAAAATTTCACTAAACTTTAAAATAAATTAATTCACGTTATCCCTCAAAATTATAAATAACCCCATACTTACCCCTTTACATTTCATCATTTTCTATATAATTATATAAAACAATATTAAGTAACTCAATTCTAGTTGGTCTTAAACTTCTAACCTCTTGAATTTTAGTTGGTCTTAAACTTCTAACCTCTTGAATTTTGAAAATTGAATGGGCAAACCATTTCAGGAAGTGTTTAACCCCTTAGAATCCAAGGCTAAGGGGTTTCAAATTCTAAAGTCACCATCCGTGCAACTAAGGTAAAGGATTACATTTTTCCATTTGATGTGAACAAAAACGTAATAAATGTGCAATCTATATTTAAATTAAAATGAGGTACAAAATATAATTTAATTTTTTAAATATTATTAATATATAAAAATTATAAAAGATTAATTTTCAAAATAAAATTATATTTTTAATAAATAAATATTTTATTAATATATAAAAAATAGTAAAAATATTAATTTTTAAAATGAAGACAAAATAAAATGAAACTCTATCAGCATTAAAAATAAAATTCAAGTGTCATGCTGACATCACAGATTACTTAAAAAAAAACAAAAACGTATATTCGCATTTCATGCCCATTATCCATTGGACTAACCCAAGGCTGCCACCTGTCTCTGAAGGATACCAACTCCTCCCAAGCAACGAGATCCGCCCCAACAAAGGAAAGCCAGGCAAACAAGTTACTTGGAGAGATTTTGTGTATGTGGGACGGAATGACACGAGGATGAAATATATAGAAAGACAGGTGCCATGAATCGCAACACACAGAGTAAATTTATGCAAAGAGCCCTACTTTATAGGTTGTCCCTCCCTCACATTATTCTAGTGACTTGGGACTCCTGGATACGTTGGATACGTCCACACTCACGCTTTAACTGGATTTCAAAGGTTTATACTGCTACTTGTCTTCCAGGCTATCAGAGCTCCTGTACGCAGGCTATGCCGGGCTCTACCGGAACACATCCGGACTACGCCACGCGCAATGGAACGGATGCCGGAAAGCAACTTCACAGGCCTTATACAGCGAAGACGCCGCCTGTGCAGCAGCTTTAATCCACACGGATTTCTGATTTTAGTTTCGAGTTTGAGATGAAGCCTAATATTCTAATGGAGAGGTATGAATTAGGGCGCCTGTTGGGGCAAGGGACATTTGCCAAGGTCTACCACGCCAGAAATCTCGAAACCAGCGAGAACGTTGCCATTAAGGTAATGGACAAACGAAAAATCCTCGAGGTCGGGATGAGCGGGCAGATTAAACGGGAAATTTCCGTAATGAAATTGGTCCGACACCCCAACATCGTTCGGCTTTACGAAGTCATGGCGAGCAAGTCCAAGATTTATATCGTCATGGAGTACGTTAAGGGCGGTGAGCTCTTCAAGAGGGTTGCCAAAAAGGGGAAACTGAAAGAAGAGGAGGCGAGGAAGTATTTTCAACAATTGATCAGCGCGGTGAATTTCTGCCACAGCCGGGGCGTGTACCACCGGGACTTGAAGCCAGAGAACTTGTTATTAGACGAGAACGGGGACATGAAGGTCTGCGACTTTGGGCTCAGCGCACTGCCGGAGCAATTTAGACAGGATGGGCTTCTCCACACGGCCTGCGGAACGCCGGCGTATGTGGCGCCGGAGGTCATAACGATGAAGGGCTACGACGGCGCCAAGGCCGACATCTGGTCGTGTGGGATCATACTGTTCGTGCTTAGGGCGGGTTACTTGCCGTTCCAGGACGCGAATCTGATGGCACTGTATAAGAAAATCTACAAGGGCGACTTCAAGTGCCCGCCCTGGTTCTCCTCCGACCTCCAGCGGCTTGTCTTCCGACTCCTGGATCACAATCCCCAGACGAGGATCACTGTTCCGCAGCTCATGGAGGTCCCCTGGTTCCGGTTGGGCTTCAAACCCCCACAAGCCCAAAATGTCGATGTCGGCCTCAACGATGTCGAGTCGGCGTTCTTTGTTCCGAAGCTGGCCCGCTTCAACGCCTTCGACATAATCTCCCTGTCGTCGGCGTTCAATCTGTCGGGGCTGTTCGAGGAGAAGATCGTGAAGCAGGAGTTGTGGTTCACATCAACTCAACCGGCGTCGACCATAATATCAAAACTGGAGGAAATCGCCAAAGCGTTGAGATTCAGCGTCAAGAAGACCGAGGATTGCAAGATCAAGCTCCAGGGTTCGGAGCTGGGGCTGAAGGGTCAGTTGTCTATCGATGCCGAGATTTTCGAAATCACGCCCTCTCTATTCATGGTGCAGCTTCACAAGACCGGGGGAGATACGCTGGAGTACAGTAACTTCTGCAGCCAAGAGCTGAGACCGGCTCTCAAAGACGTTGTCTGGATTTGGGATGGCAATAGTCAATAGAGCATAACGTATATCGTCTGAGCTATGGTCTAGAAGTTCATCTCTGGCAGTTCTTATTACACAGGGATGGTGCCTTGGACATTGCCTTGGGAATTTTCCGAATGATATGGTTCAAAACTCATTGTTCATTAACTTAATTAATTCGGAGAGATCCCCGAGTGGGGCAGGTCTTTCGCACAGACAAAGTTGAACCTTAAATTCTTTGAATTTTTCGAATCTTCCGATCGGAGAGATTCCCGTGTGGTGGAGGTCCCAGGTCTTTCGCACCGACAAAGTTGAACCTTAAATTCTTTGAATTTTTCGAATCTTCCGATCGGAGAGATTCCCGTGTGGTGGAGGTCCTTGGGACAAACAAAGTTGAAGCTTAAATTGTCTGAATTTTCGAATCTTTCATCTCTTGAAAGGCAGATTCTCTTAAAAAGCGATTCCTCTAAGGACATTGCCTTCCACATCTGTCTGGAGCCGAATCATTTCTTCTGAAATTGATCATTCATTAACAGCAGTTCCAGCAGATCGATCCGGCCGGGCCATTCCGGAAACTCTAAGGACGGATTGATTCTGCAAATATTAACAGGCGTTGAGGGGAAGGAGACTTTGTGGGCGTGGATAGGGAGAGCCTTTGAAAGCTTTAAGAAAGGATTTATGTGACCCTGTGCCAATCATGAGAATAGCAAAAAGAGAAGCTTTTCTTGCATTTTTTTCAACTTAAAATATCATGCTTGGAGTAACTCTCAAACATACATAATCTTGTTTGGTTTGGGATTAGATCACGAGACCCATAAAACATACATATTTTGTTTTGTTGGGTTATATATAATCTTTGTTTGGTTTGTTTAGTTTGGGATTAGATCCCCAGACCCATAAAACCTATATAATTTTGTTTGGTTTGGGATTTGATCACAAAACCCATAGAAACTTAGCCCCCTCAACTTGTGGGAAGCCAAACTTTTCTTGCCAGTGTAACCTTCTCTGCCATTGTAACATTCCATCATAAACCTCCTTATGCAGAGTGGGGAAGCCAAACTTTTCTTGCCATTGTAACTTTCCATCATAAACCTCCTTATACAGAGTAGCGGTATGACAGAGAGATATTCTCTGGTCCGTGCATAATGTACCATGTAAATAGCATTGTATACATCTACCATTCACCGAAAAGGTGAAAAGTTTTGTCTTGCATACCATTACTTAACTATTGAAAATTACTAATGTCAACACGAACAGTCAGTTAATTAAAAATTAATTAAATTTCAAGAGGATGGTATTACTTGATTATTGAAAATTATTAATGGAAAGACCGATAGTTAATTAAAAGTTAGATTTCAACAATTTTAGATTTCAAAAATTTCATGATCATTGTTGCACATAAATATAATATAATTGTGAAAATATTATATAATATGATATAATTTTATTTTTATTTTTATATATTTAATATAACACTATTAGGTCTTTTCTATATTAATGTAGCTAATATTTCTTAATATAATGTTTTTTTTTAATTATATAAAAAATATAAACCAAAATAATATTATTATTTTTTTCTCATATTTATTAGAGTGCAATATATATATCTTATTTAAATTTCAAAAAGATCATAGCTATAGACACATTTACAAATGATGCATCATTATAAGATGTCCACATCTTATGGTAGAAAGTCATATTCAAGAATGTGACTCTAATCCTAAAATGTCCACATCTTTATAGTGGAAAGTCATATTAGAAAATGTGTCTCTGACCATATATTCAATAACCATGTTTTTTATTATGTTTTGGCAAAACCAGAAATCACCTCCATATTATCTTAAAACTTTATTCAATCAAATTCCGAGTGGTTGATATTGTGATCATTTTGTAAGGCGTCATCTTCTTCCCACCCTCCATTGACTAAACTGAGCAGTATGGTTATAGTATAGTATTGTGAGTTACATTTTTGTTTTTGTTACAATGAATGTAAGGGGTTTGTACTTTGTAGTAGATTATTGTGTTTTGGAAGGGAAGGTCTTTTGTAAGGATATCCCAATGAAAAAATTGATGGATGATGATTTGGTGTTGTTTCAATTGAAAATTTTGAAAAAATATATCGCAATGTAAAAAAGGATGGAGGGTGATTTGGTGTTGTTTCAATTGAAAAAATATAGATATTTGAACCCAATAAATTCAAATCTTAAATTTCTAAGGGCCTTTGAAACTCCCACAAATGGTAACACGATAAATATTAAACCAATAATGTCAAAATATATGCTAATTAATAAGAGGCTTGATACTTAATAGGCATATGTAATGTGTTCATGCTCACCCTCCAGTAGAAGATGATAATTATCATCTGTGTCATGAAAAATTGGATTGACAACTGGAGATAGGAAACCAGAGACTTGCGGGTAATTATTTAATTAAACCCCCACTCCTCCTTTGATTTCAATCTTGTTTGGTTTAATTCATTATTTCAAAAGTTCAATTCAATATACTAGATCCCCAGTTCCTCTTAGTGTCGATCACATGTATCTTAATTCAATATTTTCCATAATTCAATGTAACATAAAACATTAGGCGATTCTTCTTATCTCAATCAAAACTTGTTTTAGCTAACAGATTAGGAGATTCGTGGTTTCAACAAGTCTGACTGCATACCATATGCTAGATAAAAATGGCCAATAGTCGACATAATTAAGCATCCCTAACTTCAGGGGAGAGATCTAATGAATGAACATGTTTTAATTTGACTGAAATACCTTGCTATGTTCTTGTTGAGGATGGACCTTGTTCGCAAGGTGACCTAGGATCAAATCTCATAGAGGTTGTTGAGTCCGTGCTAGGAGGAGAAGACATGATAAAAATCCAGTGAGTTTTAGGGCTAGTGTGGCAAAGGTTGGATACGATCCTCAGGTGACTTTGGCAGATAAATACAATACATAATGGCTTAAGAAAATGAAATTCCAAAATGTAGATTTTAAGTTAAATATAACATAAATATAAATTACTAAATTTCTATGATATATTTATTAAAATCATTATATCAATTAACTCTTGTACAATCCTCATATAAATATTATTCATATAATAATAAATCACTAATCATATATAGCATATATTTCCCATAAAAATATTCTCAAAAATAATAATTATATAAATGTTTTATTATGTAATTTCAAATTGTATACTCCTTTCATTATATTGTGTCAACCATGGTCATCCATGGTCAAACATGGTCCAATGTCGCAATGTGACAAAGATTGTCTCAATATGAAAATCAACCATAGTCCAAGGTCGCATTGTGAAAAAGACTATCTCACTATGAAAATCAATCATGGTCAAGCTTGTCTATTTTAGGGTTTATAAAATCAATGATGGTCAACAATGGTTAATCATGGTCCAACATCACATTATGACAAAGATTGTCTCAAATTGAAAATCAACAATGGTCAATCATGGTCCAACATCGCATTATGACAAATATTATCTCAATATGAAAACCAATCGTAGTCAACCATGGTCGAACATCGCGTTGTGACAAGGATTTTCTCAATATGAAAATAAACCAAGGTCAACCATGTTTGTTTTCAGGTTTATAATATTTATCTTAGGGTGTATATAAATTGGGTTTATAATATTAATCCCTTGGCTTTAATATTATTCCCTTGGCTTTAGAATTCCTTGGTATTTTAGTATTAATCCCTTGGGTTTATAATATCATTCCCTTGGGTTTATTAATGTAAGGGTTCATATTCCTAGGGTATAATATTATTCATAGGGTTTATAATATTAATGCTATGGTTTAATATGAATCCCTTGGATTTATAATCATAGTCAATCATGATCAACATTGGTCAACCATGGTCAGTCATTGTCAACCATGATCCAACACCACATTGTGACAAAGATTGTCTCAATACGAAAATCAACTATGGTTAACCATGGTCCAATTTTGAATTGTGAGAAAGATTGTCTCAATATGAAAATAAATCATAATCAACCACGGTCAATCATGGTCAACCATGGTCCAACGTCACATTGTGACAATCATGGTTAACCATGGTCCAATGTCGCATCACGACAAAGATTGTCTCAATATGAAAATCAATAATGGTCCAATGTCTAATTATGACAACGATTGTCTTGATATCAAAATCAATCACAATCAACCATGGTAAAGCATGGTCCAACGTCACATTTTGACAAAGATTGTCTCAATATGAAAACCCATAATGGTCAACCATTTTTATTTTAGGGTCTATAATATTTGTTGTAGAGTTTATATACTTTGGGTTTATATTATTCCCATAGGTTTAATATTATTCCCTTGTGTTTATAATATCTTAAATTTTTAGTATTAATCCATTCGGTTTATTATTCTCTTGGGTTTATAATATCGATCATGGTCAACCATGGTCAATCATGATCAACCATGCTCCAACATTGCATTGTGACAAATATTGTCTCATTATGAAAATCAACCATGATCAACCATGGTTCAACGTCGCATTATGAGAAAGATTGTCTCAATATGAAAATTAGTCATGGTCAACTGTGGTCAATCATGGTCAACCATGGTCCAATATCACATTGTGATAACCATGGTCAACCATGATCCAACGTCACATTGCGACCAAGATTGTCTCAATATGAAAATCAACCATGGTTAACCATGGTCCAATGTCTAATTATGACAACGATTGTCTTGATATGAAAATCAATCATGGTCAAGCATGGTCCAACGTCGCATTTTGACAAATATTGTCTCAATTTGAAAACCAACCATGGTCAACCATGTTTATTTTAAGGCTTATACTATTTATCTTAGGGTTTATATACTTTGGGTTTATATTGTTCCCTTCTGTTTAATATTATTCCCATGTGTTTATAATCCCTTGGGTTTTTAGTATTAATCCCTCGGGTTTATTATTTCCTTGGGTTTATAATATCAATCATGGTCAACCATGTTTTATAAAATAAATCACGGTCAATCATGGTCAATTATGCTCCAGTGCCACATTGTGACAAATATTATCTCAATATGAAGTCAACCATGGTCCGACACCACATTATGATAAAGATTGTCTCGATATAAAAATCAATCATGGTCAACCATGGTGTAATGTCGCATTATGATAAGGATTGTCTCAATATGAAAATCAACCATCATCAACCATGGTCAACCATGTTTATTTTAGAGTTTATAATATTTATCTTAGGGTTTATATACATTGGGTTTATAATATTAATCCTTTAGGTTTAATATTATTCCCTTGGGTTTATAATCCCTTGGCCTTTTAGTATTAATCCCTTGGGTTTATTATTCGCTTGGGTTTATAATATCAATCCCTTGGGTTTATCAATCTAAGGGTTCATATTCCTAAGGTATAATATTATTCACAAGGTTCATAATATTAATCCTATGGTTTATTATAAATCCATTAGGTTTATAATCATGGTCAACCATGGCCCAACACCACATTGTGACAAAGATTGTGTCAATATGAAAATCAACCATACTCAACCATTGTCAACCATTGTCAATCATGGTCAATCATGTTCAACATTTGTCAAACATGGTCGACCATGACCAATTATGGCCAACCATCTGCCAACGCCACATTGTGAGAAAGATTTTCTCAAAATGAAAATCAACCATGGTCCAACGTCACAATGTGAGAAATATTGTCTCAACATGAAAATCATTCATGGTCAACCACGGTAAACCATGGACAACCATGGTCAATAACCATGGTCCAGTGTCACATTGTGACAATCATAATCTACCATGGTCCAACAACGCATTTTTGACAAAGATTGTCCCAATATGAAAATCAACCATGATTAACCATTGTCCAATGTTTGATTGTGAAAAGGATTGTCTTTATATGAAAATCAATCATGGTCAACCATGGTCGAGCACGGTCCGACATCGCATTGCCACAAAAATTGTCTCAATATGAAAATTTACCATGGTCAACCATGTTATTTTAGGGTTTATAATATTTATCTTAGGTTTTATATACCTTTGGTTTATATTATTCCCTTTGGTTTAATATTATTCCCTTGGGGTTATAATCTCTTGTGTTTATTATTCCCTTAGGTTTATGATATCAATGATGGTCAATCATGATTAACCATTGTCAACAATGATTCACCATGTCTTATAAAACCGATCATCATTAACCATTGTCAACCATGGTCCTACATCACATTGTGACAAAGATTGTTTCAATATGAAAATAAATCATGGTCAAGCATGGCTAATCATGGTTCAATGTTACATTGTGACAATGATTGTCTTAATATGAAAATCAACCATGGTCGACCATGGTCCAACGTCGTATTGTGATAAAGATTGTCTCAATATGTAAATCAACCATTATGAGTCATTGTCAACTATGCTCAATCATGGTCAACTATTGTCCAATGTCGCATTGTGACAAAGATTATCTCAATATGAAAATCAACCATGGTCAACCATGGTGCAACGTTGCATTGTGACAAAGATTATCTCAATATGAAAAGAAATCATGGTCAACCATGATCCAAAGTTGCATTGTGACAAAGATTGTCTCAATATGAAAACCAGCATAGATCCATTTTAAATACAGATCTAACATGAGCTCAGAGGGGTCCAATTTCTTCATGTGCAAATTTTTTTATGAGCTGACATTATTTAAATGTTTTGTATAGTTTTTTTTTTTTTTTGGATTTTTTAAAAAATTTATTTAATTTTTATTTTTATGATGGAAGGGCAGGCTTACACATCATATTGGGCTATAGAATGAGCCTCTCGACTCAATCAACCATGGTCAACCATGTTTATTTTACCATTTATAATATTTATCATAGGGTTTATATATCTTGGTTTATAATATTTTTCTGAGGGTTTATCATAGGATTTTCTCAATATGAAAATCAACCTTGGTCAACCATCGTCCAACATCACATTGTGACAAAGATTGTCTCAAATGAAAACCAATCATGGTCAACCATGTTCCAACGTTTCATTGTGACAAAGATTGTGTCAATATGAAAATCAATCAAGGTCAACCTTGTTTATTTTAGGGTTTATATTATTTATCTCTGGGTTTATATACCTTGGATTTATAATATTAATACCTTAGGTTTGCAATATTAATTCCTTGGGTTTCATATTATTCTCTTGAGTTTTTAGTATCAATCCCTTGGGTTTATTAGCACCTTGGGTTTGTAATAGAAATCCTTGGGTTTATTAATATAAGGGTTCATATTCCTACGGTATAATAATATTGATAGGGTTTATAATATTAATCCCAGGGTTTAATATAAATCCGTTGGGTTTATAGTTCATTGGGTTTATAATATAAATTCCTTGAGTTTATTAATCCCTTGGATTTATAATATTAATAATCACTTACATTTATAATATTAATCCAAAGGGTTTATAATGTTAATCTCTTAGGTTCTCAATATTAATATTTTGGGTTTTTAATATTAATCCCTTGGGTATATTAATCCTTTGGGTCTATTAATACCTTGTCTCAATTTGAAAATCAATCATGGTCAACCACGGTCAATCATGGACAACCATGGTCCAACATCACATTGTGACAATCATGGTCAACCATGCTCCAATGTTGTATTGTGATAAAGATTGTCTCAATATGAAAATCAACCATGGTCCACCATGGACCAACATCTGATTGTGACAAGGATTATCTTGATATGAAAATAAATCATGGTCAACCATGGTCGAGCATGGTCGAACATTGCATTGTGACAAAGATTGTCTCAATATGAAAATAAATCATGGTCAACCATGCTTATTTTAGGGTTTATAATATTTATCTTAGGGTTTATATACCTTGGGTTTATATTATTCCCTTGGGTTTATAACCCCTGGGTTTTTAGTATCAATCCCTTGGGTTTATAATATCAATCATGGTCAATCATGGTCAATCATGGTTAATCATAGTCAACAATGGTCAACCATGGTCCAATGCCGCATTGTCACAAAGATTGTCTCAATATGAAAATCAAACATGGTCAACCATGGTCCAACATCGCATTGTGACAAAGATTGTCTCGATATGAAAATCAATCGTGGTCAAGCATGGTCAATCATGGTCCAACATCACATTGTGGCAAGGATTGTGTCAATATGAAAATCAACCATGGCCAACCATGTTTATTTTAGGGTTCATAATATTTATCTTAGGGTTTATATACCTTCGTTTGATAATATTAATCCCTTGGATTTAATATTTTTCCCTTGGGTTCATAATCCCTTGGGGTCTTAGTATTAATCCCTTGGGTTTATTACTCCGTTGGGTTTTCTAATCTAAGGATTCATATTCCCAAGGTATAATATTATTCATAATGTTTACAATAATAATCCTAGGGTTTAATATACATCACTTGGGTTTATAATCATGGTCAACCATGGTCAACCATCGCTCAATGTCACAATATGGCAAAGATTGTCTCAATATGAAAATCAACCATTATGAACCATCATCAACCATGATTAATCATGGTAAACCATGGTAAAATGTCACATTGTGACAGAGATTATCTCACATTGTGAGCAAATAATTTGAAAAAAGGTATTCTAACTTTTGTCTCAAAACATTAAAAATAAATAAATAAATAAATTGGAAAGGTGTGGTCAAAACACTTTTTTTTAAGAAGGTACATTGATATTATTTGAGGTATGATGATTATTATAACACTTTTTTGAGAAGGTGTGGTGATGATATTATTTGAGGTATGATGATTATTAGGTGGGGTGTTTTTTTTAATGGTGAAAAAGATTTAAAATGTAATTGAGGTGTGACCATTATTATGTTGGGTGTTTGCATTTTAATGGTTAAAAACAATTAAAAGAAAAAAGAGATATTTGTTAATGGTGTCAAAAAGGAGAGAATTAAATGGGTAAATTTGTTTTAATGGTTTTATTGGTTCAACAGTTATAATTTCTTTTTAGAATTTGTTGTTTGAAGAAAGAGATTTTTGTCATTATGTCAAATCTTCTTGTTGATTCTTGTTTGAATTAATCCACTAAACTTGATGGTGAAAATTAGGTGAATTGGAAATCAAATTATTGACAATACTACAGGGTTATAATTTTTGGTAAATTGTGAGTGGGGATGAGCGCAAACCCACTGTTGTAGCATCTGTTCCAGATTGGAAGATATGGGAGATGAAATCAAAGGTGTTTTTGTGAATGTCCATAAAGGATAACATTATTCCTCACATCAAATATTGAAAGACATATAAAGAAATGTGGATGTGCTCAAGGGTTTATATGAAACATCAAATACAAAATGGATCTTATTTTTGAAGATTAAGATATTGTCTATAAAAATTGAAGCAAAAATGAAAATATAAGTAATTTCATGTCTCGTGTCAAATATTTAAGTGATAGGTTAGGATATATTGGTGAAAACGTGTCTAGTACTAACTGATTCACCATCACATTAAATGGATTAGTGTAATATTATCGAATTTTTGTTTCAAGTCTTTTGGCTAGAGAGAAGCCCCCTAAAATTGATGAATTGACATGAATTCTTCTACAATAGGAAGAGAGGATGAAGAACTTTAATTTGGGCTCTAATAGTTTATATTTGACATTGGTAACCAAGGGTAAAAACCCATATAGAGGCAAGCCATGGGACAAGAACAAATTAGTCAAGTTTCAAGCAAAACATAAAGGTATGGCACAATCTAAATTTCCAACTCATGATAAGAGAAATGATGATTGTTATTATTGTGGTGAATGTGGGCATCACTCTAAAGATTGCTATAAAAGAAAATATAATGAGTCTAAACAAAGAAACATAAGGCATAAGGGAAATTTTATGGACAAAGACACCTCAATCAGTGACAGGTTTAAAAATATTAGATTGTTTGCTTCTGATGTTGCACTGTCTATGGAAACTGATGATGTGAATGCTTGGTCCATCGATTCTAGTGCATCACTACATATGGCTTGTAATAAGTATTTGTTTGATGAATATTATGAAAACATTGATGGAACATATGTTTATCTAGGAGATAATAGACCACTTAAAGTTCAAGGTTATGGAGTAATGGGCGTGAATTTTCCTAATGGATAAGAGAGACAAATCCATAATGTGATGTATGTTCCTAGTATTAAAAGGAACTTAATTTTTGTTTCTATTATTGATGACCAAGGTTTGAAGGTGGAATTTGTTAAATTAGAGTGTGTTGTTAAAGACATTCAATATCACTATAAATTTGTTTCCACGGGTACTAGAGTTGGAGGGTTGTATAAGCTGGATGTGACTAGGATAAGTCATCAAGAATTGGCATCTACGACAATGTCAATAGTAGAGTTATGGAATCAAAGGTATGGGAATTTAAATGATAATGATTTAATGTTACTTCAAAAGAACACAATTCTTGAAGGTCTTCCTGTAATGAAGAATGATCATATTGAATGTCAAGCATGTGTACTTGGAAAGCAACATAGAGAGGAATTTCTTGTACATAAAGAAAAAAGACAGAGGTAATACTTGAATTAATTCATACTAATGTATGTGGATGTAACACCCCACCCTGCATTTACTTAATTTTACAAGCTCTCCAGGGTAAACATGAGCTGAGAGTTACAATGAAATGACCCAACATCCAAGTTCAAGTTATGGAAGTGGGGTCTACAAATTGGAAACATATTGCAACCTCCCAGGAGCACCGCATCACCAAGATACCAGACAATGTCTATTGATGACCTTACCCTGGGCTAGAACTAACTTTTTCCCCAACCGCATACATGCCAAGTTTTGAATGCGGTTGGAAAGCTCTAGTCGCATGTACAAGCCTTCCTCTATGTTGTAGCCAAAATCTCTTAGTTCAGAGGGTGCGACTAGCAACCCACTTCCGAATTTTCAGGGCTATCTACAAGCGAGCCAACCATAACTTTCCATAACTCAATGTAATATGATAATAAATTAGTATATTGAATAATAAGGCTAGTTCCTACTTAGAAATTGTCAAACACATGCTAAACATTCTGTAAATCACATGGTAAACATAGTAAATACAAGTCATGAATACATATTTGTTCATTTCTTCTTAATTTCATCAAAGAACCATAAAAAAGGACCAGTGCCATCTCAAACTAGCTGCAACAACACGTGTTAGCCCATGCATTCATATACCATTCAATAACTTAAAAATCCATAAGCCAGATCCATAACAAGAGCACACTATACAACAAGAATGTATCATGCCTATAACCAAAATTTAACCAGAATAATTCCATGACGAAGCAATCATAAAACTAGCACAATAACCCATACACATGCTCATTGATTTCAATAATAAATAACGCATAATAAAATATGGATAAAACAACCAAGTCAGGGAATTCCATGTACCACCCAACCATAGATTGGGCTGAACCAAATCTCTGTTTCAACTAATCACCCCTGTTCCATATTCCAAGCATGAATGTGGGATCATATGGGTTAAACCAAAACAAAACCAACCAGGGCTTCATGAGGCTAAACCACCTCAACGCTCAACCACAGTGATTTCACCTAAACCTATCCAGAAATCATTAACACTAAACAAGCTTAGATGCCTCCAACTTTCTTCACCATACCTAGAAGAATTTTCTTGTCTCCACCCATTCATCAAGAGTTCTAGGATAAATCTCATCTCCACCCTCGACCCTTGGGAATTTTACTAAGACCACCTCAACAGGATCAAAAGTATACCGACCTTCCAAAGCTTAATCACAACAAGGAACCCACTAAACCATGGCTATCTAGGAAATGGAAAGGCAAGGTTGAAACCACTGTCAATCCAAGAAAATCCCATGCTAACGACACCAAAACCACCAGACAACCAAATGAATGTACCATGCATTCAAATATCAACAATGAAATCACACATGCAACCTATTATCTGCACAATGTTCTCCTATTCTAGCTACTTTCCAACCTTCTCTTTCACTGTCCATGAGTTCATTTGCTTTCTTTCTTCTGTCCAAGTGGTTTCTCTTTCCAAATCCAAGTGAGAATGCTCAGTGTCCAAGTGAATGCTAGAACACTCCCAGAATGCTCGAAGTGTGTAAAAGTGTATGAGTGGCTAAGAGTAGCTAGAGTACCTAAGAGAGGCATAGAGTGTTCTCTCTCTCCTATTGTTTCATTTTCCTTTATTTTTCCTTCATTTTTCTTCATTTTCCCTTGCATGCATATTTGTGTCTCTTCATCTTTATTTTGTCCATTTTTGCTTTATTTCTCATATTAAATTGTCATTTATTGTCTTTTGCCTTTACCAATGTCATTTCCAATTTCCATAGCCATTAATAAACCACAAGTGATGCCCACTATAATGTTTTCCCCTTTATTCATCTTGGAATATGTGTCCCATGACCTTGGTTTAATTTATTTACATAGAAAATCAACTCGCGGTTGTTACAAACCCCTCCCTCTTGGGGGAACATCGTGCTCGGTGTTCTATGATAGTTATGACCAGCAAAACATACTGCTTATGGAGCTTTATAACACAACTCAATGTGGTATTTATAATCACACACACACACACAGAGTCATGCACACACATATATACCTACAAGAAACTCATTTTCTTCAACCAGCAAATAAATAAGGAAATAATTCCCACATCTGATCATCCATCTACCATGTAGCTTCATTGGGCCCAAAGTGTTTCCACTGCACTTTAACTTTCTCTATTGCTCAGTTCTAGAGCATGAGTTGTTTTTGTTGTTCTATGCATTATGGCTCTGGCTGGAACTCTCCTTATGGTTCCACCTGCAATACAAACCAATCAATCACATGATCAACATCCTACACATATCTCTTAAGTAATGAAACATGGAAAACATCATGGAATTTCACTAATGGAGGCAGTGTAAGTTTTTATGCCACTTGTTCAATCCTCTCAAGGATCACAAAAGGCTCACAATATCGAGGTGCCAACTTGGCACAAGACCTAATCGCCAAGGAGCTCCTCTTGGGCCTGATGTGCAAGTACACTTGTTCTCCAACTTGAAACTTCTTGAATGATCTATGTTGATCCACATAACTCTTCTGCATGTCTCATGCTTCCTTTAAATTCCTTTTAATAACATGCATCTCCTACTCCATCTCGCCTAGAGCTGGAGAAAGATTCGTGCCTAGAGTTGGGATGGGGAAATGCATGTAGAGAAATGTGGAATTTCGGCCAAAAGTAAGTGCGTATGCACTGTGAAGGGCGTTGAAGTAGATAAGACTTGATTTAGTGTAGTCGGGATAAGGAGAAAACCTCGACCTTTTAGTGGGGACCTAGTTGGGCCTTGAACTAGTCGGGAACCACCGAGTTGAAGGTAAGTGTGAAGAATCTAACCCAGACCTTGGGTGGGCCCATATAGTTGGCCCTATGGGCCTTAAAAAGAAATGATGCATGGAAAGCAGACTGACCCTAGTCAGTGAAGTCAGGCCTTGGTGTATTTTAGGTGGGGAGTATTGTAAGTCCTGACCTCTAACTAGTGAAATAATGTTGATTCCCAACCTTTGACATTAGGTGGACTTGTGAGGTCGATCTTGGAACATGGATATTTGTTTGGCATAGTGGGAGTATGGTGAGCCATCAATGATCTACCCTTAAATTCATGTGAAGTTTCTAGTGGCCTAAACACCAACACTGAGATTGAAGATTATAGTGGAATTGGTGTTTAATTGGATGGAGAGTTCATTCCTGCAGTTCAAAAGGAAAGAAAAGCCATGATCGTTGGCATATAACCCACAAGTTTCTAAAATTGGAGCCACCAATGGTTGAAAAATGCAGACCCCGGAATCGGTTAGCCTTAGGTGGTATTAGATCAGGGAAAGGGAACGTTTCCTATAGAGAACAACTTGTAGCTATGGTTGGGTAGAATTTGTGCAACAATCACATAGTTGCAGTGGTGGGTATAATTTCAAAGGATTAGTGAGCAAGCATACAACATCCAAGCGAGTAGGTGAAGCTCGATAGGTTCCATAAAAGGCGAACCAAGATTCAAAATGTCTTAGCCAAATTAGAGGGTTGATGAGGTGTCAGTAAGGTGTTATTGCAACTCACTCAAAGATACATGTGGAGACTGAAGACCGAGATGGTGACAAATGAGATGCAACAATGAAGCACATGATCAGGAGATCATGAAGAATTTTAATTACAAGAGTATGATGCAAGGGAATGAACCCCACTACTAACTAAAATTGATTCCCAAAAGCTTCGAGAAGAAGCTCGTGGCACTTGGAAACAAAGGACACAATTTTCTCTTTTTGTAAAATTTAATCAAATATTTGTAAGTTTGTTGTGGAAAAGGATGAGATTCCTCATTTTGGTAGGGTTTTTTGTTTTAAATAGGAAGTGTGCGAGATCACAGGGGGTAATCAATCCTTGAAATGATCAGGCTGAGGGAAGCTGCTAGGGAAATTTTGGGTTAGGATTTAGAGGTTGCATGTAATCGTTTCCATTTTAATAAAATTATTCATGTGTTTTTGAATCTACATATTCTTGTTTTTTGGTTTCTCAAACCCTTGTCTATATTTGTGATTATCATGTGTGTCCAAATGTTGGATTCCAATTGAAGAACCTTATTTTGATAGGGTAAAAACGTTGGTATGAAAAATAGAAGAGAATGTTGAGCCGTGCCTAGAGATGGGATTAGGGAAGTGTGCACAGAGCAATGTGGAATGCTGACATAAAGGAATCTCATATGCACTAAGAAGGGTGTCAAAGTAGCCAAGACCTCATTCAATGTAGTCGGGACCATGACCAAACCCTAACCCCAACTTGGTGGGGACCCAATGAGGCCTCAAACTAGTGGGGCACCACCAAGTTGAAGGTAGTGAGAAGAAGCCAATGCTGACCTCGGGGATGCCCATATAATTGGCCTTATGGGCCTGCAACACAAATGGTGCATGGAAATTGGGCCAACTCTAGTCAGCGAGGTGGGGCCTTAGTGTATTTCAACAGGGAGTATTATAAGTTCTGATCTCCGATTAGTGAACTAACACTGACTCTTGACCTTTGACATCAGGTGGACCTGTGGGGTTGGGACTATAATGTGGATATTTATTTGACACAACTGGAGTATGGTGAGCTATTAATGCTCTGTCCTCGAATTCACGTGAAGTTGCTAGTGGCCTAAACACCAACGCTAAAATTGAAGATTAGAGTGGAATTAAGGTTTAAAATCATAATGTAAAATAAAATGTTATAACAATAAGAATTTATTTTTCTATTATTATTATTATTACTTTAAGCCATATTATATAATATGTAAATTGTTGACATTGAAATAATTTAGTTAACATGAGCATTGAGATATTTTATTTATGCAATTGTCCATATTAAAGTTTTTTGTTTTTTCTATTAATATGCTTTTAAATATATATCAATATTACTTAATTTGGTGTGTGGCTGTGACCATAAAAGTGGGTAATAATAATAATAATAATAATTATAATATATTGAAATATTTTATTTATGATGCACATTAATTTTTTTAATTACTATTAATATTTTTTAAATGTCACATATTAATTTTATATTAAGAATTGAATTAATTATACATCTGCGTCTTATTAGAATTAAATCTTTTTACTTTCAATTACTTCTTTTCTTTTCATATTGAAATATTTTATTGTCATTGATATATTATATACATATATATTTATGTTTTTTCTAAAGTTTATTAAAACAAATTAGTTAACATGAATATTACACTTGTTTATTTACTTATCCAATGGAAATATAAAAATATAAATAATATCAACCTTATTTATTTTTTAATTACTTTAAAAGAATTATAAAAGTTGATATAAAATTATCTTATTTCATATGGACATGGAAATATTTTATTTATAATTGAAAGTGAGATTGAAATATTCTGACATCTCTTCTGGTTTGTAGTACCAACAACCAATAAAGTAAAGCACAAACACAATTAAAGTGAGATTACGTTTTATAATACTTTAAAGTAAAAGTAACCAAATATGTATATTTGTTTTTTAGTTTGATTATAGCTAATATTAATTTTTAATTTAAAAATATTTTATTTTTATTTAAAAAATTACAAGTGTCAACTTCATGTTAAACAGGAAAAAAATTACATATTACTGTCATACTCAGTTGTAGAATAAACTTCTCTGTTTAATAATAAAAAATATATATTATAAAGAGACATTTTTTACCCTTAATATAAAATTAAAAATTTTAATTATAAATACCTCACACTAACCATTTTAGATTTCATCTTTTCTTTTCTATCAGATTATATAAAACAAAACAATATTAGTGAGTTGGTCTTAAACTTCTAAACTCTTGAAGTGGTCTTAAACTTCTATCCTCTTCTATCCCTAAAAATTGAAAGCGCAAGTACAGTGATGTGTGGTTTGATGGTAAGTCACATGGGCGAAGCCAGGGGAGACTGAAGTTCAAATCTCATTGAGTACAATGACCTGCTGTGGTCTCTTCTTGCTAAAATCATAGGAACTTAGTATACCCGACTTGCAGGTGGTTGGTTATGCTCTTGGTGTTATAGTGGCAGCGTTGCAGGTGGTTGGTTATGCTCTTGGTGTTATAGTGGCAGCTATGAGGTTTGATCCTGGGTCTCCCGTGGTTGGTTATGCTCTTGGTGTTATAGTGGCAGCTATGAGGTTTGATCCTGGGTCTCCCATGAAAATTAAAACTTGAATAGGCAAACATTTCACCACGTGTTTAAGCCCTTAGAAGTCAACACATTCTAAATTAATGATGCATGCAACTCAGGTAAAAACAAGTTACATTTTTACATGTGATGTGAACAAAAGTATAATAAAATTAATGAAGGTTTAATTTATAATTAAATTTAAAACAAAATGAGGTGTAAATTAAAATAAACAAAAGTATAATAAAACTAATGAAGGTTTAATTTATAGTTAAATTTAAAACAAAATGAGGTGTAAATTAAAATAAGACACAAAAAATAATTTAATAATTCTAATATTATTAATATTTTAATTAATTAATATATAAAAATAATAAAATTGTTAATTTTCAAAATAAAAACAAAATATAATTTAAATCGCTAATAAAACGAATATTTTATTAATATATTAAAAAAATTAATTTTCAAAATGAAAGACAAAATCAAATGAAACGATAAAGTATTGCGCAATGCTACAACCATATACTGCCCGATAGCTGGGACAAGAATGTAATAATTTTATTTTAGAGTGTTAAAGTTTTTTAGCATTGTAAATTAAATTTATTATTAATATTTTTCTTTCCAATTTTCAAATCGTATATATAGATCAGTTTAAAATATACAGTAAAATATATACCGTCAAAAATATTATGATATATAAAATTTAGATCCTAGTAAAATTCAACTACTTTTGAAAACATTTTCTTAATAATGAAATTTATTTATTATAAAATAAACTTATTCAATCATAATATTTAGATCCTATTAAATTTCAACTATTTTTGAAAATTATTTAAAAAAAATCTATTCCATTTTCTTAATAATGAAGTTAATTTATTATAAAATAAACTTATTTTCTCTGACTTGGGTTACAATGTTTTGTCATGACATAATAGATACATTTAAAGGATTTTAAATATTATCTTTAATGTTTACAATACTTTATCATAACATAATAAGTATATCTATAAGGTATTAAATAATATTTCTAAATTCATTTATTAAATATTAATATATATCTCCTAAAATCTTAATTTTGAATTTTACTTTGGATATATTTTTATTAAAAAAAAAAAATCTTTGATATCTCTAATTTTTATTAAATACTTCATTTTATAATCTCCGATATAAATAAACCCTCGTCCTCTCCAATCTTTAAAATTAATTTTTTTATAATAAATAAAACTTGATCACATAAAATTTAATCCAACCCAATATCAATAAACCTTTGTCCCCTCCATTCTCCCATCTTTATTTTTTTTAATAAATAAAACTTGATCACATAAAATTTAGTCCAATCCACAATTTATGGCAAGATTCCACTCCAACTTTTTCTCCAGAAATGGAATTTGTTTGAAACAAAATTAACTTGCATTTTTTATTTCAGTTGGTTTATGATCATTTAGCTTTCCATCAATGAGCAATCAACAAACTTTTCTAACCCCCATAAAGCAAAAGTAAAACATGTTATTGTAGAAAATAAAACCATATAAACTTTGCATATGATATTTTAGGTGAATGCTTTGTTTTTGTTTTATTTATTTTTTATTTTATATTCAGAAATTTAACCACTTTTTATAATTTGGAAGTATATTAATTTTGTTGTAATGTTTATTTTGAAAAAAAAATTATTGAATTTTAATTTAATTATCAAAAGTCATAACATAATAAGTATATCTATAAAGTATTAAATAATATTTCTAAATTCATTTATTAAATATTAATATATATCTCCTAAAATCTTAATTTTGAATTTTACTTTGGATATATATTTTTATTTAAAAAAAAAAAAATCTTTGATATCTCTAATTTTTATTAAATACTTCATTTTATAATCTCCGATATAAATAAACTGTCGTCCTCTCCAATCTTTAAAATTAAATTTTTTATAATAAAAAAACTTGATCACATAAAATTTAATCCAACCCAATATCAATAAACCTTTGTCCCTTCCATTCTCCCATCTTTATTTTTTTTAATAAATAAAACTTGATCACATAAAATTTAGTCCAATCCACAATTTATGGCAAGATTCCACTCCAACTTTTTCTCCAGAAATGGAATTTGTTTGAAACAAAATTAACTTGCATTTAGCTTTCCATCAATGAGCAATCAACAAACTTTTCTAACCCCCATAAAGAAAAAGTAAAACATGTTATTGTAGAAAATAAAACCATATAAACTTTGCATATGATATTTTAGGTGAATGCTTTGTTTTTGTTTTATTTATTTTTTATTTTATATTCAGAAATTTAACCACTTTTTATAATTTGGAAGTATATTAATTTTGTTGTAATGTTTATTTTGAAAAAAAATTATTGAATTTTAATTTAATTATCAAAAGTCTAGATCCATTTTAATTTTGGATCTATTAAGTGTCTATATCAAAAGTCTAGATCTATTTTAATTTTGGATCTATTAAGTGTCCACAAGGATCAAATTTTTGAAGGAGGAAACCTCTTTTTTAATCCTTCTTAACACTTGATAGATCCAAGGTTAAGATCGATCTAAGCTACTTATAAAAAAAAAAAAGTGTTTTTTCCCCAACTATTTAAGAGCACCATTTTATTAAACAATATAATATACTAAATTCTCTATCCCCTACTCCTCCTGGCCTTCCTTGTATATGGTTGCAATATTCATGCATGAGTTTTAGATATTTGTGTAGGTGATATTTTATTCTTAAGCTTTTGCACGAAAACCATCCAAAAATAAAATCCTTGAAAATAGCTTATACTCAACTAAATAACATATTTACTATCAATTACATCCTTTCATAATTTAATCTAGTATTTACATAAAAAATGGACAGTAATAAGATGTAAATAAATATAATTACCACAAATTACTTCCCACTATTATTTATGTTTCCCTTAGCGCTTATGTAGAAGTAAAATTGTAAATATGTGGACTTACTAGTGGTTATTACCCACCAAAATTTATGCAAGTTCTCTGCCCATGCAAACAATTTACTTATCCACTTCACATCTCAATTTATTAGTTCCTTCCAAAACAAAACTATAAGATGATTTATCTATTGACCACCATTAATTTAACATTCACCAAGGTAAGTTATAATTGGAAGGACTAAAGTGAAAAAAAATTTAAAAAAAATTGCAATATACCAAATTGAATTTTATTATTTTTATCACTTTTAACCTTTTATTGTTAACCGATGAGAGATTTAAATGTTTATAATTTTTTTGGTCACTACAAGGTCTCCTTTTTGTATTGATTTTAGCCTTTTATTTTTATTTTTAATTGAGCTGACATGTAAATGTTAAATGTTTATGTCCACAAACATTTACACCTACACATATCCCTCTATACTGAGATGTAGAGTGTCCCTTTGTGCAATAACTATTATGCATGAATTCATCTTCCATGAATATTCAAGAATATGCATAGTAATATGCACAAATGAAAGGTTAAAATTCATATGAAAAGTAGTTATGCCCATTTTTTTTAATTAGATTAATTAATTAAAAAAAATTGTTATTTGAAGTAACGTATGGTTTTTTGGGCATGCAATATTGATAAGCCATGGTACTCACTCATGGTGTTGTAACAATTTTTTTTTGCAAATTAAGAATCTACACTGTAAAATGAGATCAAGAATCTTATTCCATGTTCCCTTATATATATATATATATATATATATATATATATATATATATAATTAATAATAATAATAATTTAAAATAAAATTATAATTTAGTTAGTTTTTAGGATTTTTTTTAATTTTAGTAACATGCATTGTATAATGAAGTAAGTAGTTTGATGATATTAAAGATGGATGTCTATAAACATAACTAGATAACTGAACTACTTCTAGTAAAATTGACAATTCAACAAACCAAAATTTAAAAATTTTAATCATAAATATATGAGTGATGTGAAATTCATAAAACTTAAATTATGTAAAACTCGTCTTGTCCTAAAATTCACTTCATTTATTCATGATACTTTATTTAAATAAATAAATAAAAATTAAATTAAAATGAAAATATATTTTATGAAAAAAACAAATTAAATTAAAATTAAATCTAAAAATAAAATTTAGATGTTATAAAATAAACTTATTTTCATTAATTTAGTCCACAATTATTTAACTTACCATTTATAACCAACCCCAAACATTTGGGATAACATAGAAATAACCACCTTGATAACCCACTTGTTAGAAAAGAAACATGCATTTAAACTGAACATTTAGCCAGAAAATATTACTTGAAGAGATGAAAAAAGGGGTGAATTTTCACTTACACACGTACCAATTTTCACAGGAATTTTTGGATGATTATTCGGACCTGAAAATATTAAAAAAATTTGATAATTTCATCAATTTTTATATATAAGAATTGTTTTTAGGGTGAATTTTTGGAATTTTTAGTGCTAAAATCGGGTGTAAAATTTTGAAGTGAAATCTAATTGTATATATAGATTCAGCACTTTAAAAAACTCCTAAAACACTTTAGTTCTGCGATTTCAATAAATTCCTGTCATATATATAAAAGAAATTAGATCCAAAACACCCTTCCAAAAAATCTCACTAAAAACAACTATATATATATATACACATATACATATACTAGTTTTTTAATGAAAATTTTAATGATTAAAACTAAAATTTAGATTAATTTATTTCCTTTAATAAAATACTTTTATCTTTGGAAACATTGGAACTCATCGAAAATGAGTTGTCACCAGTGAGAATAATCGAATTCTTTGAGTAGAGGAACGACCAGGCAAAGTCTTCTCCACGAATGAACTTTTAATTGGAAATTCCGAATGATGTGGTGTCCATCGACATTACATAAATCCGTGTCTTATTGAAATGGGTTTCCTCGTTTTCGATTAAGAAAAAGCTTTCCACCAATATCAGCCACGGTCATCGACGACTCCTGTTTAATATGAGGGAAGCTTCCAGTTGCCGCTGTTAAAATAATGCGAAGCACCCAAATTTTTGGCAGAACTTGCCATCACTCACATGAATTTTTCTTCTTCTCATGTCAACAATTGTGTTTATCTTATGGTTAATAGGAATCTGGTGGTTCTTATGATAGGTTTTTTAATATTTTTAAACCAACATGCGTTACGCATGCAAATGTGATGACATGAACCACGAGCCAGATCTAGCTGATCTGTATAAACAAAAGTTGACAAATAGGTTTAAGAATATTAAAAACATCCCAGACCGTTACATAGCACAGACAAAGTTTTACTTTTCGTATTAATTTGAGTGTCTGAATGTTCATGCTTCCAAAACAGTGTTATCAGACACATGGAGGATAGGAGGGCAGACTTGATCATTTGCTTTGACCAAGCAGAAGGAGAAAAAGTAGAAGTTAAGTTTTCTTCGCCGAGCATGCATAGTCAGATGAAGGTCCATTCCTCTGTATTTTGTTTTTGCGATTTGGCTATGTCGGAATGCTTGCATTTTTGAAAATGCTGCTCAGAGCGGTTGAGTATTTTTTTTTGGAGATTGGTACTTTTTCTTCCCGCAGAAAAAAGAGTGACAGGACTTTCAAAGATATTTGACATAACTTTCCAAGGGGTTTTTGATGTGGCCTTTGAGGGTTTGTCTGTGGTCGTGGAGCTGTTATTTTCCTAGCTTTTTCATATCATTTTTTTTTTTTATGGTTTGGTGGTATAGTTGTTATTTCTCTATCCCTTTCACATCATTATCACTTTTTTTGGTTTGGTGGTGTTGTCTTCTAATATGACTTTAGGTTAATTAGTCATATCAGAACATCTAAAATATTTTGGTTGTTTTTTAAGATTTTTGGATGACCTTAGTTATGAATAATTGAAAACAAGTGCTTGAACCTATTTGCTTGTAGAATTAATTAAAAGGGTT